>JBBPBR010000008.1:22866023-22887089 GCA_037974775.1 Cicer pinnatifidum | reverse complement strand
AATGACACAAATGAACTTATTGGAAGCACAAGATTAGTTAAAAACCCTAATTGCACATAAATAACCCTAGAGAGGACAAAAATGACCTAAATGTTAATCCAATGAAATAAATGAACTTATTGGATACACGAGATTGGTTAAAAACCCTAATTGAACATAAATAAGGCTATAGAGGACGAAAATGACCTAAATGTGAATCCAATGACACAAATGAACTTTTTGGATGCACAAAATTGGTTAAAAACCCTAATTGCACAAGAATAAGCTTAGGGAGGACAAAAATGACCTAAATGTTCATCCAATGACATAAACACACCTATTAGATGCAGAAGATTGGTTAAAAACCCTAATTGGACAAGAATAAGCCTAGGGAGGACGATAATGAACTAAATATTAATCCAATGACACAAATGAACTTATTGGATGCACAAGATTGGTTAAAAACCCTAATTGCACAAGGATAAGCCTAGGGAGGACGAAAATGACCTAAATATTTATCCAATGACACAAATGAACTTATTGGATGCACAAGATTGGTTAAAAACCCTAATTGCACAAGAATAAGCTTAGGGAGGGCAAAAATGACCTAAATGTTCAGCCAATGACATAAACACACCTATTGGATGCACAAGATTGGTTAAAAACCCTAATTGCACAAGGATAAGCTTAGGGAGGACGAAAATGACTTAAATGTTAATCCAATGACCCAAATGACATTATTGGATGCACAAGATTGGTTAAAAACCCTAATTGCAAATAAATAAGCCTAGGGAGGACGAAAATCACGTAAACGTTAATCCAATGACACAAATGAACTTTTTGATGCACAAGATTGGTTAAAAACACTAATTGCACAAGGATAAGCCTAGGGAGGACGAAAATGACCTAAATATTTATCCAATGACACAAATGAACTTATTGGATGCACAAGATTGGTTAAAAACCCTAATTGCACAAGAATAAGCTTAGGGAGGGCAAAAATGACCTAAATGTTCAGCCAATGACATAAACACACCTATTGGATGCACAAGATTGGTTAAAAACCCTAATTGCACAAGGATAAGCTTAGGGAGGACGAAAATGACTTAAATGTTAATCCAATGACCCAAATGACATTATTGGATGCACAAGATTGGTTAAAAACCCTAATTGCAAATAAATAAGCCTAGGGAGGACGAAAATCACGTAAACGTTAATCCAATGACACAAATGAACTTTTTGATGCACAAGATTGGTTAAAAACACTAATTGCACAAGGATAAGCCTAGGGAGGACGAAAATGACCTAAATATTTATCCAATGACACAAATGAACTTATTGGATGCACAAGATTGGTTAAAAACCCTAATTGCACAAGAATAAGCTTAGGGAGGGCGAAAATGACCTAAATGTTCAGCCAATGACATAAACACACCTATTGGATGCACAAGATTGGTTAAAAACCCTAATTGCACAAGGATAAGCTTAGGGAGGACGAAAATGACTTAAACGTTAATCCAATGACCCAAATGAACTTATTGGATGCACAAGATTGGTTAAAAACCCTAATTGCAAATAAATAAGCCTAGGGAGGACGAAAATTACGTAAACGTTAATCCAATGACACAAATGAACTTTTTGATGCACAAGATTGGTTAAAAACACTAATTGCACAAGAATAAGCCTAGGGAGGACGAAAATGACCTAAATGTAAATCCAATGACACAAATGAACTTATTGGATGCACAAGATTGGTTAAAAACCCTAATTGCACAAGAATAAGCCTATGGAGGACAAAATTGACCAAAATGTTCATCCAATGACATAAACACACCTATTGGGTGCACAAGATTGGTTAAAAACCCTAATTGCGCAAGGATAAGCCTAGGGAGGACGAAAATGACCTAAATGTTCATCCAATGACACAAATGAACTTATTGGATGCACAAGATTGGTTAAAAACCCTAATTGCACATAAATAACCCTAGAGAGGATGAAAATGACCTACATGTTAATCCAATGACACAAATGAACTTATTGGATGCACTAGATTGGTTAAAACCCTAATTGAACATAAATAAGGCTATAGAGGACGAAAATGACCTAAATGTGAGTCCAATGACACAAATGAACTTTGTGGATACACAAAATTTGTTAAAAACCCTAATTGCACAACAATAAGCCTAGGTAGGACGAAAATGACCTAAATGTTCATCCAATGACATAAACACACCTATTGGATGCAGAAGATTGGTTAAAACCCTTATTGGACAAGAATAAGCCTAGGAAGGACGAAAATGACCTAAATGTTAATCCAATGACACAAATGAACTTATTGGATGCACAAGATTGGTCAAAAACCCTAATTGCACAAGAATAAGCCTAGGGACGACGAAAATGACCTAAATGGTAATCCAATGACACAAATGAACTTATTAGATGCACAAGATTGGTTAAAAACCCTATTTGCACATAAATAAGGCTACGGAGGACGAAAATGATCTAAATGTGAATCCAATGACACAAATGAACTTTTTGGATGCACAAGATTGGTTAAAAACCCTAATTGCACAAGAATAAGCCTAGGGAGGACGAAAATGACCTAAATGTTAATCCAATGACATAAACACACCTATTGGGTGCACAAGATTGGTTAAAAACCCTAATTGGACTAGAATAAGCCTAGGGAGGACGAAAATGACCTAAATGTTAATCTAATGACACAAATGAACTTATTGGAAGCACAAGATTAGTTAAAAACCCTAATTGCACATAAATAACCCTAGAGAGGACAAAAATGACCTAAATGTTAATCCAATGAAATAAATGAACTTATTGGATACACAAGATTGGTTAAAAACCCTAATTGAACATAAATAAGGCTATAGAGGACGAAAATGACCTAAATGTGAATCCAATGACACAAATGAACTTTTTGGATGCACAAAATTGGTTAAAAACCCTAATTGCACAAGAATAAGCTTAGGGAGGACAAAAATGACCTAAATGTTCATCCAATGACATAAACACACCTATTGGATGCAGAAGATTGGTTAAACACCCTAATTGGAAAAGAATAAGCCGAGGAAGGACGGAAATGACCTAAATTTTAATCCAATGACACAAATGAACTTATTGGATGCACAAGATTGGTTAAAAACCCTAATTGGACAATAATAAGCCTATGAAGGACGAAAATGACCTAAATGTTAATCCAATGACACAAATGAACTTATTGGATGCACAAGATTGGTTAAAAACCCTAATTGCGCAAGGATAAGCCTAGGGAGGACGAAAATGACATAAATGTTTATCCAGTGACACAAATGAACTTATTGGATGCACAAGATTGGTTAAAAACCCTAATTGCACATAAATAACCCTAGAGAGGACGAAAATGACCTAAATGTTAATCCAATGACACAAATGAACTTTGTGGATACACAAAATTGGTTAAAAACCCTAATTGCACAATAATAAGCCTAGGCAGGACGAAAATGACCTAAATGTTCATCCAATGACATAAACACACCTATTAGATGCAGAAGATTGGTTAAAAACCCTAATTGGACAAGAATAAGCCTAGGAAGGACGAAAATGACCTAAATGTTAATCCAATGACACAAATGAACTTATTGGATGCACAAGATTTGTCAAAAACCCTAATTGCACCAGAATAAGTCTATGGAGGACTAAAATGACCTAAATGTTAATCCAATGACACAAATGAACTTATTGGATACACAAGATTGGTTAAAAACCCTAATTGCACAAGAATAAGCCTAGGGAGGACGAAAATGACCTAAATGGAAATTCAATGATACAAATGAACTTATTAGATGCACAAGATTTGTTAAAAACCCTAATTGCACATAAATAAGGCTATGGAGGACGAAAATGACCTAAATGTGAATCCAATGACACAAATGAACTTTTTGGATGCACAAGATTGGTTAAAAACCCTAATTGCACATAAATAAGGCTACAGAGGACGAAAATATCCTTAATGTGAATCCAATGACACAAATGAACTTTTTGGATGCACAAGATTGGTTAAAAACCCTAATTGGACAAGAATAAGCCTTGGGAGGACGAAAATGACCTAAATGTTAATCCAATGACACAAATAAACTTATTGGATGCACAAGATTGGTTAAAAACCCTAATTGCACAAGAATAAGCTTAGGGAGGACAAAAATGACCTAAATGTTCATCAATGACATAAACACACCTATTGGATGCACAAGATTGGTTAAAAACCTTAATTGGACAAGAATAAGCCTAGGGAGGACGAAAATGACCTAAATATTAATCCAATGACACAAATGAACTTATTGGATGCACAAGATTGGTTAAAAACCCTAATTGCACAAGGATAAGCCTTGGGAAGACGAAAATGACCTAAATATTTATCCAATGACACAAATGAACTTATTGGATGCACAAGATTGGTTAAAAACCATAATTGTGTTGGACATAAGTCCCCTTGATCTTGATTTTGACATAATTAACAAACATACAATGTTCATACATCATTTGATTAATCTAACATTTTAAACTGAGTAAAATTTTAGGAACAACAACTCAACCCTACATACTTGAGACAATAGCTTGGAACTCAAGGAATCAACTAAAGTTGGGAGATTTATTAAGCAAATCGATTAGGGAATCGATTCTATAATAGGGTTGTATGAAAATGTATAGTCTGTGAGTAAACAATCGATTAGGCAATCAACTGGCACATTTATTAAAAAACAATTGTGCGAGTCAGAAGCAATCCTTTTAGCAAGGTAATCGATTGACACATCGATTGTTCAAAACACAAAGACTAAACTGATTGTGAAAATCGATTGACAAATCGATTGTGTAAGTCACAGAGCCAAGTCGTTTATTAAGCTAATCGATTGGCAAATAGATTGTGAAAATAATGTTTCAACAACAACATGGTCTATGACAAACCCAATCGATTGGACAATCTATTGAATCAAATTTCTTTTGTTACAAGTTTGGTATCAATCGACTAGGTAATTGATTGAATGAACCAACAGGAAAATCATTTTTCAGAAACATAGCACCTAATCGATTGGCACACCGATTTGCTTGAAATAAGCTAAGTTCCTGTAATAATCCAAATCGATTGGCCAATCGATTGGATCAAAATTTTAAGTTACAGAGGAATCTTAGCCAAGGGCCAAATCGATTATGTGATCTAATGAATCGCCTATGTGAATTAATGAATCGATTGAGTAATCGATTGTTTTGATCTCATTGTTGGAACAAAACATCTATAATCGATTAGGCAATCGATTCCATTATGAACTGCACATAATTTTTTGAAAGGTGCATTAAAATAATCGATTAGGTAAATCGATTAGTCTATATAGTTTTAAGATTCAAGAAAAACAAGATATGCGATAATCGATTGGGAAATCGATTGAGCCTGTTTTTACATTAATGAATCGATTGGTAAATCGATTCATCTATTGTTTTTCAGAAACTATATAAATGTTTTTCAATCACTTCTTCTAATAGCAACAATAACAACAGAAACACATTTTTGATCCATATCTTTCTAACATCTTTTTCTCACATTTGAATAACTTTGAATATTACTTTTTCAGACTTGAACCAACCATTCTTCGTGATCAATAGAGACCTGAAAAAGATTGCTTGAGAAAAAGAACTCGAGAAGAAGACTGCTTGAGACAAATTCTGTATATCTCTTTTTATATTTTTTCTGTAACAAAGATTCTGTAAACAAACAACTGAGAAAAATCTGATGGTGTATGTAACCTCTGTTTGATAGAAAAAATATGCGGAAGAATGCCTATTCTAACAATATGTGCAGTAGTTTAACAAATTCTAAATTTATTAAACACAACATTAAACAAGGTCCCTAATAAACGATTCTAATGAATATCAAACTATATGGATCATGGTATATATGGAGAAATGCATCAGAAACAATTATTATTCAAGATGTTGATTTTCATGCAATCATGTTAAGACAATCAATCATGTAAATTCACTTAACACAGAATCTTTATCATGCATTCAATCAATATCAAAAACATAATAATTGCAAAAATTTAAACGAGATAAGGGAAAGAAAAGTGTACGCGGATTTTTATACTGGTTCAGCCGTGTCGTGACGACTTACATCCAGTCCTAAGATCCAACTGGATCTTAGCCTTTCCTATAGAACTTCTTAGAATCAGTTTACAGATTATACACAGCGCCTCGCACCAATCTTAAACTATTATACCTGTTATATCTTTCCCTCTCTGAATTCCCAAGTTTAAGTCGCATGAACTTTACCAAGAATTCAGTCAAGCGTCTTCTTGTTGACAGCTCTCAACCTCGAAGAACACCACCAGTAGCAACTGGATTTTCACAAAGAAATTTGGTTACAGAAAATGATTTACAGAAATTGAAACAGATCAATTTTACAAAGTTCTTGATCTTCCTTCTTCTCAAAGCACTCTTTCTCAATTCAGTCTTTTTCAATTCTTATTGATCACAAATGTAGATTGTTCATGGCTGAAAAAGATGTTCAAAGTAATATTAGTTGAGAAAGAAATAGTGGTATATGATTTTTATTGATATTATGAAGTTTTGTTATCAAGAGATAATATCAAGTTATAAGAAGAAGAGAATGAAAGCAGTTTATATAGTTTCAGGAAAAACAACACATGAATCGATTTGGCCAATCGATTCATTAAAGTCATATAGCACCCTAATCGATTGATCTAATCGATTTCGCGAATCTTGTTTTTCTTGAATCTTGAAACTGCATAACCTAATCGATTATTTTAAATGAGTTCTTCAGACTTTGATGAATGTACATAATTGAATCGATGTTCATAATCGACTTGGAGTGTTTTGTTCAAACAACGAGATCAAAAAAATCGATGTACTTAATCGATTCAACCATTTCAGTCATCTCTGTTTCTAAAACTTTTTGTACCAATCGATTTAGTCAATCGATTTCACTAGTTCCAGGGACACAGTGATTTTCATAAATCGATTTACCTAACCGATTGTGGACTTTAAGTCTGAAGCACATTTCATCAGTTGGTTCATTCAATCGATTTACCAAGTCTATTGATGCCAAAATTTATTTCAAAAGAAGTATATAAGTCGATTGTGCTAATCGACTGTGTATGTTCCAGACTAAGATTATTTTGAAACTTATTTTAGTAAATCAATTTGCCTAATCGATTTATTAAACATTGGTTTGGCTCTGGGACATTCACAATCGATTGTGTCAATCGATGTAGACAAACAAAATAAAGAAGTGATTGGATTAATCGATTTGCCAAATCGATTAGCTTGCAAGGCATGCCATTGACTTGCACATTTTAATTTCAGTAAATGTACCAATCGATTTGTCTAATCGATGTAAACAATCAGTTATGTCTTGGTGATTTAAACAATTGATTTGCCTAATCGATTTGTGGCAAACTGGCTCTCTGACTTGCACAATTTATTTTCTAATAAGTGTACCAATCGATTTGTCTAATCGAAGGGTAACCTGTTTGATTTTTCAGAAGATGTGCAAATCGATTGTGCCAATCGATTGGTTAATCCCAGACTGCATAATATCATTCAACCCTGTTACAGAATCAATTTTACTAATCGATTTGCTTATGGATCTTCAAGCTTTTGTTGATTTCTTGTGTTCCAAGCAATTGTCTCAAGTTTGTAGGATTGAATTGTTGTTCCTGAAATTTTCTCAGTTTACAATGTTAGATTTATTTCAAGCTGTATGTTTGTCAATAATATCAAAAACGAACATATGTCTAACAATCTCCCCCTTTTTGATTTAAGTGACAAACTTGAAATTTTAACTTGAGAAACATTTCAAAGGAAAAACATTGTAATAATAACAGTTTAGTGAAGCTCCCCCTAAATGCAATTTTCATGCAGTGAAATAAGGGTTAGAGCATTAGACAATAACAAAATGTATCAGAGTAATGTGCAGATGGTATCAGAGCTTACTACTAGTATCAGAACTGTTAGAAGGTATCAAAAAAACTGTTAAGTAGCATAAAGTTAGTACAAGTTATAATTTCTCTCCCCCTTTGTCAATTAAGTCAAAAAGAGGTAAAAGAGAGAAGTTTGCTCCCCCTGAGTTGGTAGCAAACCTGAATACTGCTATACAATGGAACTTGAAAAGATTAGTAACAAGAGCAGTAAATACAGTATGATTATAAACTTAGTTAAAAACAGTTTGGATTAGATCAATAAACAGAAACAGATTATGGGGCGCACTAGAAAATATCAAAATGAAATGCAGCAGTCAATATGATCAAATATGCTCAAAAAGTTATATTCATTAATCAATGATCAAGTACATCCAACTAATTTATCACATAAAAAAGAGCAAAACAGAAAAAGTTATAGACATGGAGATTTTCTTCCCTTTCACCGTTGCTTTGAAGCCTGTATCCGTCATCTTGAATGTAGCGTAGAATGCTCGAATCAAGTTCGGATAAGAGTCGAGTGAGCAGGACAGAAAATCTTCCAGTCCATGAACCCGGAGATGATCTTGGAACGAAAATCCGTCGCTATGGAAGTAGTTGAAATCCAGTACACGAGCTTCGTGAATCTTCCTTTTGACGAAAGCTGGAGGAAGCTTGAATTCCTCAGCTTGCTTGTTTTGTGGAGCAGGAGTCTTCTGTTGTGGTGCTGTCTTCTTCTGAGGTGTTGTCTTCTTCTGAGGTGTTGAAGAAGCACCCTTCCTTTTCTTCTTTTTATGCGATAATTCCTTCATCGCATCAGCTAACAACTTTTCAGTTGGAGCCTCTTTCCTCTTCTTTGGTTTTCCTTGCTCTACGGCAATACCTTTGCCTTTGTCTTGAGCAGCAATCTTGTGAGTAGGAATCGGAACCCTTTTGGAAAGAGTGGGTGGTGGAGATGGAGTTCTTCCACTTGAAGAAGAAGAAGGTGATGGAGTAGAAGGAGATGTTCTCTTGACTCTTGCCATAGTAATTGAGTTTGGATGGATTGAAAGCAAAGAAACATAGGAAATATTGAGTGATTTTGCAGCAATATGAACTGAGAAATCGATTAGGTTATGAAGGAAGGTGGGTTGAATCGATTGTCACTGTTCCTTTTATAGATTTCAGATGGGTCAATCGATTGGTCCAATCGATTTGGTAACCGTTACTGGGGAAGTCCAATCAATAGAGTCGTTAGAGTCTGCAACAGCTAGTATAAAACAACGTAATGGTACGGTAACAATGTCAATCGATTACCCAAATCGATTCCTTTAGTTACTCAATCGATTTCCCTTATCGATTTCGTATCAACTTAGCAGCTTTCATACTAGTTCAGAACTAAATCCATCTCAGAATCGATTTCCGACATCGATTCTTTTAAAAGAAAAACTCAAACCAAATCTATCAATCGATTTCCCAAATCGATTTCGAGCTTGTTCAAAAATCTTTCATATCAGTCCAGAAGTTACCTTGTCTCAGCATCGATTATCCAAATCGATTCTTTAAATAAAAATTCACACTTATTTAAGACAATCGATTTCCCAAATCGATTTAACTAGGAGAGTAAGAACATCTGAAGCTTCCTGGGGATGGCCAATCGATTTCCCAAATTGATTTCGAGTGCAAACCTTGAGAAAATAGACATATTATGGGTCAAGTCGACTAGGGCAATCGATTTACCCAGTCGATTAGACACATAATTCAGATCTGACTAGGATCTATTATGCCTAATTTCATCCTAATGTGATGGAACCTATCCTTTGGAAATGCTTTGGTGAAGATGTCTGCTAACTGTTCAGTTGTGTTGACGTACTCCAACTTGATGTTCCCACACTGAAACTGATCTCGAATGAAATGATGCCGAATCTCGATATGTTTGGTCCGGGAATGCATAACTGGGTTCTTAGTGATACTGATCGCACTTGTGTTGTCGCACAAGATAGGAACAGTTCCTAAGTTCACACCAAAAGCTAACAGATGTTGTTTCATCCACATGATCTGAGCACAGCAACTTCCAGCTGCAATGTACTCAGCTTCAGCTGTTGACAAAGCAATACTGGTTTGCTTCTTGCTGAACCAAGATACAAGTGAATTACCTAGCAAATGACAAGTACTAGAGGTACTTTTCCTATCCAGTTTGCATCCTGCAAAGTTTGAATCCGAATATCCAACCAAAGAACAAGTTGATCCCTTAGGATACCATAATCCAAGGCTCCTAGTCCCAACTAAATACATGAAAATCCTTTTGACTGCACTTAGGTGAGACTCTTTAGGATTGGATTGATATCTCGCACACATGCAAACACTGAACATAATGTCAGGCCTGCTTGCTGTGAGATAGAGCAATGATCCTATCATGCCTCTATACCTTGTAACATCCACTGGTTTACCTATTTCATCTCTATCTAGAAGGTTTCCTTGGCTCATTGGAGTATCAATGGGCTTGAAGCTATCAAAGGAGAATTTCTTTATCAAATCATTACAATATTTTGTTTGACTAATGAAGATACCTTGCTTGCTTTGGTTAATTTGAAATCCCAAAAAGTATGATAGTTCACCCATCATTGACATTTCAAATTGACCTTTCATCAAATTTTCAAAATTTTTGCACAACTTATCATTTGTAGATCCAAAGATTATGTCATCAACATAAACTTGGACCAGCAAGATATCTTTATCATTAGTTTGTATGAAAAGTTTCTTGTCCACATATCCTCTCAAAAAGTTTTGTGAAATGAGGAAATTGCTAAGTTTCTCATACCAAGCTCTAGGATCTTGTTTCAATCCATAGAGGGCTTTTGTTAGCTTGTACACATGATTTGGAAATTCTGGATTTTCAAAGCCAGGTGTTTGGCTAACAAAAACTTCCTCTTGGATCTCACCATTGAGAAAGGCACTTTTCACATCCATTTGATAAAGCTTAAAGTCCATTATACAAGCATAAGCAAGGAGTATTCTAATGGCTTCTAGTCTAGCTACAGGGGCATAGGTTTCATCAAAATCTATTCCCTCCTCTTGGTTGTAACCCTTGGCTACTAACCTAGCTTTGTTTCTAGTTATAACACCATTCTCATCTAGCTTGTTCCTAAACACCCATCTAGTTCCTATGATGTGCTGGTTTTCTGGTTTAGGTACTAGCTGCCACACCTTGTTTCTCTCAAATTGGTTTAACTCCTCTTGCATAGCAAGTATCCACTCACTATCTAGTAAGGCTTCCTTAATGTTCTTAGGCTCAATCTGAGATACAAAGGTTGTAAGGTTACAAAAGTGACTAAGGTTCCTTGTAGTTGCCACTCCTTTAGAGATGTCACCTATGATGTTGTCTATGGGATGGTTTCTATTGAACTTCCCCTCCTTAGGTAACTCATCTATTCTAATAGGTTCAACACAGTCACTATTTGTTGGAGGTGTAGGTTTCTTTGGTTCTAAAGGTTCAGATTCTATAACTTCATCCTAAGAAGCATCAACAATAGAAGGAGTGTTGTTCAAGTTTTCTTTGAAAAGTTCATCAAATTTCACATGAACTGACTCTTCTATTGTTTTTGTTCTCTTGTTATAGATTCTATAGGCTTTGCTAGTTTGGGAATAACCTAGAAATATACCCTCATCTGCCTTGGGATCAAACTTGCCTAGGTGTTCTTTACCATTGTTCAAAACAAAGCACTTGCAACCAAACACTCTAAAGTAGGAAATATTAGGCTTTCTACCCTTGAACAACTCATAAGGAGTTTTCCTAAGTATTGGCCTAATCAACACCCTGTTGATAACATGTGTGGCAGTGTTAATCGCATCAGCCCAGAAATACTTGGGTGTATTTGAATCTTTCAGCATGGTCCTAGCTAACTCCTCTAAAGACCTATTCTTCCTCTCCACTACACCATTTTGTTGTGGTGTCCTAGGGGCTAAAAACATGTGATGTATGCCATTCTCTTCACAGTAAGTATCAAAAGAATCATTTTGGAATTCACCTCCATGATCACTTTTGAGGGACATAATTTTATGACTTGTTTCATTTTGAACTAAGTTTGCGAACTTTTTGAAAACAAAAAAAGTGTCACTTTTATGAGTCAGAAAGTAGGTCCAAGTGAATCTAGAATAGTCATCGATTAACACAAATCCATACAAGTTACCTCCAAAGCTTCTCACTTGGGATGGTCCAAACAAATCCATGTGGATAAGTTGCAAAACCCTATTGGTTTTGATCATATCTATTGGGGGAAAAGAAGACTTGACAAGCTTACTTTTCTCACAAGAATCACACACCTTATCCTTAGAAAACTTTCTATTGGGAAGACCTATGACTAACTGCTTGCTAACAATTCTATTCAAATGATCAATATGATTGTGTGCAATGCGTTTATGCCATAACCATGTTTCATCAGCATTTGATAATAAGTAACAAACAGAATTAGCAGGCATAGCAGTTAAGTCTAACATGTAAATATTATTAACTCTATTACCTACCAATTTCATGCTTTTATCAAGTTCATACTCAATAATGCAGGAAAGTGGCGAAAAACTCACTTGAAAGCCGTTATCACACAGTTGACTTATGCTTAGAAGATTGTGTTTCAATCCTTCTACGTATAAGACATTTTTTATGATAACAGTTGATTCGCTGCCTATGTCACCAATTCCGCAGATCTTACCCTTATTGTTGTCACCGTATTTGACAAATCCATCTTCTTTTAGGCTTAGGGACAGGAACATAGATTTGTCCCCTGTCATGTGCTTTGAGCATCCACTATCAAGATACCATTGGTGTTTAGTGGATCTCAAGCATACCTGCAATAAGATCAGAATTTAAATTTAGGTCCCCAATGCAAATTGGGTCCTGGGGGTCAATTTTAACATCTTGTGTCTTAATCTTCCAAATCTGTTTATATCCTCTATTGGCAAGTCTTTTAAATTTGCAATTGTAAACAAAATGTCCTTTTCTACAACAGAAATGACAAGTGACAGCAGAGGATGCATACTGTTTTGGTTTGACAAAGACATTATGCATGTGACTAGACTTAGCAAATTTCAGGTGATGTTTAACATTACCATATCCTATGCCATGTTTAGTCATATTCTGATTTGCATGCATTTTGTGGTTAAAACCAAGTCCGGATTTTATATTGACATTTCTCTGGTTGCTAAGAATATCATTCAGTTTATCCTTGCTACTAGAGAATTTCAATAAATCAGACTTCAATAATGCAACAGAATTCTCAAGATCAATGCATTTGGCAGATTTATCATGAGTCCTTTTTTAATTGTTCACATAAGTCCTCAATCTTTCTATAATCAGTTTTCATTTGATCATGCAACATACGTTGTTCTTCAAGCTTTTTCTTAGTGCTAACTAACTGCTTAACAGATTTAACATATTCAGCATGCAGTTCATTAAATGCATCTTGCAGTTCATCAAAAGAAGGATTATATTGAGAGCTTACCTCACTTTCTGATTTAGAATCCGTGTTAGCCATGAGGCACAGATTTGCTTCTTCAGTTTCAGAAGATGTGGAGGATTCTTCATTGTCATTCCATGCGATATATGCTTTTCTATTTTTCTGAGCTGGTTCCTTGCCTTTAGTTTTGGAATTTCTGTTTTTGTTCTGCAGCTTGTAACAATCAGCCTTTATATGACTAGGTTTTCCACATTCATAGCATGTGACTGTTTTACTGTCATTGTTCTTCGAGCTGGATTGTTTTCTGTATTTACTGTCTTTCTTTTTCAGAAATTTCTTAAATTTCTTGACAAGTAACCCCAGTTCAAGTTCCTCATCATCCTCACTGCTTGATTCATCTGAGCTGGTCTCATGTTCAGATTTAGACTGATGTGTTTGGGCTTTCAACGACAATCCTTTACGTTTCCTATCAACTTGCTCAGCTTCATTGAGTCTATGTAGTTCCATCTCATGCTCCCTCAGTTTTCCAAACAATGTAGCTATTGTCATGCTTCCTAGATCCTTTGATTCTGCAATGGCAGTGATTTTTGGCTGCCATTCCCTAGTCAAACACCTCATCACCTTGCTAATTTGCTGATCATTATCAATCTCCTTGCCTAAGGCATTTACGTTGTTGACTATGTGCGTAAACCGGGTCTGCATGTCGTTTACTGATTCTTCTTTCTTCATGCTAAACAATTCGTACTCGTCCATGAGAGTATTTATCCGAGCTCTCTTTACGTCTGTGGTTCCTTCATGCGTCTGCTGAAGTGTATCCCACATTTGTTTTGCTGTTTGGCAATTTGAGATTCTGAAGAATTCATCATGACTCAAGGCAGCAGTTATAATGTTCTTGGCTTTGGCATTGTACCTAACTTTCTTTTTGTCATCCTCAGACCAATCACTTTTTGGCTTTAGGATTGCTGATTCACCAGTACCTGCTATGGTTGGCACAAAAGGTCCATTTTCTACTACATCTAAAATGTCAATACCACTAGTTTCAAGAAAAATTAACATGCGTTGTTTCCAATACATGTATGCGGCCCCGTTAAAGGCAGGAGGCCTAGCTAATGATGCACCCTCTCCAAGGAAATCAGAGGTCATGATTTTTGATGAGAGTTACTCTAACAAAAATAGGCTCTTGATGCCAATTGATGGTGTATGTAACCTCTGTTTGATAGAAAAAATATGCGGAAGAATGCCTATACTAACAATATGTGCAGCAGTTTAACAAATTCTAAATTTATTAAACACAACATTAAACAAGGTCCTTAATAAACGATTCTAATGAATGTCAAACTATATGGATCATGGTATATATGGAGAAATGCATCAGAAACAATTATTATTCAAGATGTTGATTTTCATGCAATCATGTTAAGACAATCAATCATGTAAATTCACTTAACACAGAATCTTTATCATGCATTCAATCAATATCAAAAACGTAATAATTGCAAAAATTTAAACGAGATTAGGGAAAGAAAAGTGTAATCGGATTTTTATACTGGTTCAGCCGTCTCGTGACGACTTACATCCAGTCCTAAGATCCAACTGGATCTTAGCCTTTCCTATAGAACTTCTTAGAATCAGTTTACAGATTATACACAGTGCCTCGCACCAATCTTAAACTATTCTACCTGTTCTATCTTTCCCTCCCTGAATTCCCATGTTTAAGTCCCATAAACTTGACCAAGAATTCAGTCAAGCGTCTTCTTGTTGACAGCTCTCAACCTCAAAGAACACCACCAGTAACAACTGGTTTTTCACAAAGAAATTTGGTTACAGAAAATGATTTACAGAAATTGAAACAGATCAATTTTACAAAGTTCTTGATCTTCCTTCTTCTCAAAGCACTCTTTCTCAATTCAGTCTTTTTCAATCCTTGTTGATCACAAATGTAGAGTGTTCATGGCTGAAAAAGATGTTCAAAGTAATATCAGTTGAGAAAGAAGTAGTGGTATATGATTGTTATTGATATTATGAAGTTTTGTTATCAAGAGATAATATGAAGTTATAAGAAGAAGAGAATGAAAGCAGTTTATATAGTTTCAGGAAAAAGAACACATGAATCGATTTGGCCAATCGATTCATTAAAGTCATATAGCTCCCTAATCGATTGATCCAATCGATTTCGCGAATCTTGTTTTTCTTGAATCTTGAAACTGCATAACCTAATCGATTTAGCTAATCGATTATTTTCAATGAGTTCTTCAGACATTGATGAATGTACATAATTGAATTGATGTTCATAATCGACTTGGAGTTTTTTGTTCAAACAACGAGATCGAAACAATCGATGTACTTAATCGATTCAACCATTTCAGTCATCTCTATTTCTAAAACTTTTTGTACCAATCGATTTAGTCAATCGATTTCTTTGGTTCCAGGGACACAGTGATTTTCATAAATCGATTTACCTAACCGATTGTGGACTTTAAGTCTGAAGCAGATTTCATCAGTTGGTTCATTCAATCGATTTACCAAGTCGATTGATGCCAAAATTTATTTCAGAAGAAGTATATAAGTCGATTGTGCTAATCGACTGTGTATGTTCCAGACTATGATTATTTTGAAACTTGTTTTAGTAAATCGATTTGCCTAATCGATTTATTAAACATTGGTTTGGCTCTGGGACATTCACAATCGATTGTGTCAATCGATGTAGACAAACAAAATAAAGAAGTGATTGGATTAATCGATTTGCCAAATCGATTAGCTTGCAAGGCATGCCACTGACTTGCACATTTTAATTTCAGTAAATGTACCAATCGATTTGTCTAATCGATGTAAACAATCAGTTCAGTCTTGGTGATTTAAACAATCGATTTGTGGCAAACTGGCTCTCTGACTTGCACAATTTATTTTCTAATAAGTGTACCAATCGATTTGTCTAATCGATGGATAACCTGTTTGATTTTTTAGAAGATGTGCAAATCGATTGTGCCAAATCGATTGGTTAATCCCAGACTGCATAATATCATTCAACCCTGTTACAGAATCGATTTTACTAATAGATTTGCTTATGGATCATCAAGCTTTTGTGGATTTCTTGTGTTCCAAGCAATTGTCTCAAGTTTGTAGGATTGAATTGTTGTTCCTGAAATTTTCTCAGTTTACAATGTTAGATTTATTTCAAGCTGTATGTTTGTCAATAATATCAAAAACGAACATATGTCTAACAAAATCCAGTAGTGAAACAGGTAGTTATCTTCATTGTTGAGAGGGCTCATCAAGAAGAAACTTTGTTGTGATCTTGGAAGAGTTCATAGAGGAACTCTGGGATACAGTGCGTGCAAGATAGAATAGGGAGAGTTTTTTAAGATTGATAGGCCGGGAGCGCTGGAACATCTGTAAAACACTCGAAAAGATTCTATTGAAAAGGCCGAAATCGTTTAATTTCGGGACTGGACGTAGGCCGTCTGAAAGACGACTGATCCAGTATAAAAATCGCGGTGCACTACTCTTTATCCCTTACTTTTATTTCTATTATGCATTGTATGATTGTATGATTAATCTTGATAGCATGTGATTGCCTAAATTCTGTTAAATTGATATTGCTTGAATTGTTAATTTTGGCATGCTTGTATCTTGATAAATCTGTTGGACAATCACTATATCTGCTGCACTATCTATTAGACAATTCTTGTAATTGTTAATTTTTCTTTTAGGATTGATTTTTGGGACCGTGGTTAATCTTTTGTTTAATGAATTTTGAATTTAGTAAACTGTTTAGCAATATTGTTAGATAAGGATTTATTCTTCATAATTTCTGCTCAACTGAGGTCTATATTCCCTATAAATTGCACATAAATAACCCTAGAGAGGACGAAAATGACCTAAATGTTAATCCAATGACACTAATGAACCTATTGGATGCACAAGATTGGTTAAAACCATAATTGAACATAAATAAGGCTATAGAGGACAAAAATGACCTAAATGTGAATCCAATGACACAAATGAACTTTTTTGATACACAAAATTGGTTAAAAACCCTAATTGCACAACAATAAGCCTAGGGAGGACGAAAATGACCTAAATGTTCATCCAATGACATAAACACACCTGTTGGACGCAGAAGATTGGTTAAAAACCCTGATTGGACAAGAATAAGTCTAGGAAGGACGAAAATGACCTAAATGTTAATCCAATGACACAAATGAACTTATTGGATGCACAAGATTGGTCAAAAACCCTTATTGCACCAGAATAAGTCTATGGAGGACGAAAATGACCTAAATTTTAATCCAATGACACAAATGAACTTATTGGATACACAATATTGGTTAAAAACCCTAATTGCACAAGAATAAGCCTAGGGAGGACAAAAATAACCTAAATGGTAATCCAATGACACAAATGAACTTATTAGATGCACAAGATTGGTTAAAAACCCTAATTGCACATAAATAAGGCTACGGAGGACGAAAATGACCTAAATGTGAATCCAATGACACAAATAAACTTTTTGGACGCACAAGATTGGTTAAAAACCCTAATTGCACATAAATAAGGCTAGAAAGGACGAAAATGACCTAAATGTTAATCCAATGACACAAATGAACTTATTGGATGCACAAGATTGCTTAAAAACCCTAATTGCACAAGAATAAGCTTAGGGAGGACAAAAATGACCTAAATGTTCATCCAATGACATAAACACACCTATTGGATGCACAAGATTGGTTAAAAACCCTAATTGGACAAGAATAAGCCTAGGGAGGATGAAAATGACCTAAATGTTAATCCAATGACACAAATGAACTTATTGGATGCACAATATTGGTTAAAAACCCTAATTGCACAAGAATAAGCCTAGGGAGGACAAAATTGACCTAAATGTTCATCCAATGGCATAAACACACCTATTGGGTGCACAAGATTGGTTAAAAACCCTAATTGGACAAGAATAAGCCTAGGGAGGACGAAAATGGCCTAAATATTAATCCAATGACACAAATGAACTTATTGGATGCACAAGATTGGTTAAAAACCCTAATTGCACAAGGATAAGCCTAGGGAAGACGAAATTGACCTAAATGTTAATCCAATGACACAAATGCAATTATTTGGATGCACAAGATTGGTTAAAACCCTAATTGAACATAAATAAGGCTATAGAGGACGAAAATGACCTAAATGTGAATCCAATGACACAAATGAACTTTTTGGATACACAAAATTGGTTAAAAACCCTAATTGCACAACAATAAGCCTAGGGTGGACGAAAATGACGTAAATGTTAATCCAATGACACAAATGAACTTATTGTATGCATAAGATTGATTAAAAACCATAATTGGACAAGAATAAACCTACGGAGGACGAAAATGACCTAAATGTTAATCCAATGACACAAATGAACTTATTGGATGCACAAGATTGGTTCAAAACCCTAATTGCACATAAATAAGGCTATAGAGGACGAAAATGACCTAAATGTGAATCCAATGACACAAATGAACTTTTTGGATGCACAAAATTGGTTAAAAACACTAATTGCACAACAATAAGCCTAGGGAGGACGAAAATGACCTAAATGTTAATCCAACGACACAAATGAACTTTTTGGATGCACAAGATTGGTAAAAAAACCCTAATTGCACAAGAATAAGCCTAGGGAGGACGAAAATGACCTAAATGTTCATCCAATGACACAAATGTACTTATTGGATGCACAAGATTGTTTAAAAACCCTAATTGCACAAGAACAAACTTAGGGAGGACAAACATGACCTAAATGTTCATCTAATGACATAAACACACCTATTGGATGCACAAGATTGGTTAAAAACCCTAATTGCACAAGAATAAGCCTAGGGAGGACGAAAATGACCTAAATGTTCATCCAATGAAATAAAAACACGTATTGGATGCACAAGATTGGGTAAAAACCCTAATTGCTCATAAATAACTAGGGAAGGACGAAAATGACCTAAATGTGAATCCAATGACACAAATGAACTTTTTGGATGCACAAGATTGGTAAAAAAACCTAATTGCACAAGAATAAGCCTAGGGAGGACGAAAATGACCTAAATGTTCATCCAATGACATAAACACACCTATTGGATGCAGAAGATTGGTTAAAAACCCTAATTGGACAAGAATAAGCCAAGGAAGGACGCAAATGACATAAATATTAATCCAATGACTCAAATGAACTTATTGGATGCACAAGATTGGTTAAAAACCCTAATTGTACCAGAATAAGTCTAGGGAGGACGAAAATGATTTAAATGTTAATCCAATGACACAAATGAATTTATTGGATACACAAATTGGTTAAAAACCCTAATTGCACAAGAATAAGCCTAGGGATGACGAAAATGACCTAAATGTTAATCCAATGACACAAATGAACTTATTGGATGCACAAGATTGGTTAAAAACCCTAATTGCACATAAAAAAGGCTACATAGGACGAAAATGACCTAAATGTGAATCCAATGACGCAAGTGAACTTTTTGGATGCACAAGATTGGTTTAAAACCCTAATTGCACATAAATAAGGCTACAGAGGACGAACATGACCTAAATGTGAATCCAATGACACAAATGAACTTTTTGGATGCACAAGATTGGTAAAAAAAACCCTAATTGCACAAGAATAATCCTAGGGAGGACGAAAATGACCTAAATGTTCATCCAATGACATAAACACACCTATTGGATGCAGAAGATTGGTTAAAAACCCTAATTGGACAAGAATAAGCCTAGGAAGGACGAAAATGACCTAAATGTTAATCCAATGACATAAACACACCTATTGGATGCACAAGATTGGTTAAAAACCCTAATTGCACATAAATAAGGCTACGCAGGTCGAAAATGACCTAAATGTGAATCCAATGACACAAATGAACTTTTTGGATGCACAAGATTGGTAAAAAAAACCCTAATTGAACAAGAATAAGCCTAGGGAGGACGAAAATGACCTAAATGTTCATCCAATGACATAAACACACCTATTGGATGCAGAAGATTGGTTAAAAACCCTAATTGGACAAGAATAAAACTAGGAAGGACGAAAATTACCTAATTATTAATCCAATGACTCAAATGAACTTATTGGATGCAAAAGATTGGTTAAAAACCCTAATTGCACCAGAATAAGTCTAGGGAGGACGAAAATGACCTAAATGTTAATCCAATGACACAAATGAACTTATGGGATGCACAAGATTGGTTAAAAACCCTAATTGCACATAAATAAGGCCACAGAGGACGAAAATGACCTAAATGTGAATCGAATGACACAAGTGAACTTTTTGGATGCACAAGATTGGTTAAAATCCCTAATTGCACATAAATAAGGCTACAGAGGACGAACATGACCTAAATGTGAATCCAATGACACAAATGAACTTTTTGGATGCACAAGATTGGTAAAAAAAAACCCTAATTGCACAAGAATAAGCCTAGGGAGGACGAAAATGACCTAAATGTTCATCCAATGACATAAACACACCTATTGGATGCAGAAGATTGGTTAAAAACCCTAATTGGACAAGAATAAGCCTAGGAAGGACGAAAATGATCTAAATGTTCATCCAATGACATAAACACACCTATTGGACGCACAAGATTGGTTAAAAACCCTAATTGCACAACAATAAGCCGAGGGAGGACGAAAATGACCTAAATGT
>JBBPBR010000008.1:22837695-22866013 GCA_037974775.1 Cicer pinnatifidum | reverse complement strand
AAAACCCTAATTGCACCAGAATAAGTCTAGGGAGGACGAAAATGACCTAAATGTTAATCCAATGACACAAATGAACTTATTGGATGCACAAGATTGGTTAAAAACCCTAATTGCACATAAATAAGGCCACAGAGGACGAAAATGACCTAAATGTGAATCGAATGACACAAGTGAACTTTTTGGATGCACAAGATTGGTTAAAATCCCTAATTGCACATAAATAAGGCTACAGAGGACGAACATGACCTAAATGTGAATCCAATGACACAAATGAACTTTTTGGATGCACAAGATTGGTAAAAAAAACCCTAATTGCACAAGAATAAGCCTAGGGAGGACGAAAATGACCTAAATGTTCATCCAATGACATAAACACACCTATTGGATGCAGAAGATTGGTTAAAAACCCTAATTGGACAAGAATAAGCCTAGGAAGGACGAAAATGATCTAAATGTTCATCCAATGACATAAACACACCTATTGGACGCACAAGATTGGTTAAAAACCCTAATTGCACAACAATAAGCCGAGGGAGGACGAAAATGACCTAAATGTTAATCCAATGACACAAATGAACTTTCTGGATGCACAAGATTTGTTAAAAACCCTAATTGCACAAGAATAAGCCTATGGAGGACGAAAATGACCTAAATGTTAATCAAATGACACAAATGAACTTTTTGGATGCACAAGATTGGTTAAAAACCCTAATTGCACAAGAATAAGCCTAGGGAGGACAAAAATGACCTAAATGGTAATCCAATGACACAAATGAACTTATTAGATGCACAAGATTGGTTAAAAACCCTAATTGCCCATAAATAAGGCTACGGGGGACGAAAATGACCTAAATGTGAATCCAATAACACAAATAAACTTTTTGGATGCACAAGATTGGTTAAAAACCCTAATTGCACATAAATAAGGCTACAAAGGACGAAAATGACCTAAATGTTAATCCAATGACACAAATGAACTTATTGGATGCACAAGATTGGTTAAAAACCCTAATTGCACAAGAATAAGCTTAGGGAGGACAAAAATGACCTAAATGTTCATCCAATGACATAAACACACCTATTGGATGCAAAAGATTGGTTAAAAACCCTAATTGGACAAGAATAAGCCTAGGGAGGACGAAAATGACCTAAATGTTAATCCAATGACACAAATGAACTTATTGGATGCACAATATTGGTTAAAAACCCTAATTGCACAAGAATAAGCCTAGGGAGGACAAAATTGACCTAAATGTTCATCCAATGACATAAACACACCTATCGGGTGCACAAGATTGGATAAAAACCCTAATTGGACAAGAATAAGCCTAGGGAGGACGAAAATGACCTAAATGTTAATCCAATGACACAAATGAACTTATTGGATGCACAAGATTGGTTCAAAACCCTAATTGCACATAAATAAGGCTATAGAGGACGAAAATGACCTAAATGTGAATCCAATGACACAAATGAACTTTTTGGATGCACAAAATTGGTTAAAAACACTAATTGCACAACAATAAGCCTAGGGAGGACGAAAATGACCTAAATGTTAAT
This sequence comes from Cicer pinnatifidum, assembly GCA_037974775.1. Classification (NCBI taxonomy): domain Eukaryota; kingdom Viridiplantae; phylum Streptophyta; class Magnoliopsida; order Fabales; family Fabaceae; genus Cicer; species Cicer pinnatifidum. Next base: position 22,864,453 of record JBBPBR010000008.1, on the reverse strand, counting down.
CCAACGACACAAATGAACTTTTTGGATGCACAAGTTTGGTAAAAAAACCCTAATTGCACAAGAATAAGCCTAGGGAGGACGAAAATGACCTAAATGTTCATCCAATGACACAAATGTACTTATTGGATGCACAAGATTGTTTAAAAACCCTAATTGCACAAGAACAAACTTAGGGAGGACAAACATGACCTAAATGTTCATCTAATGACATAAACACACCTATTGGATGCACAAGATTGGTTAAAAACCCTAATTGCACAAGAATAAGCCTAGGGAGGACGAAAATGACCTAAATGTTCATCCAATGAAATAAAAACACGTATTGGATGCACAAGATTGGGTAAAAACCCTAATTGCACATAAATAACTAGGGAAGGACGAAAATGACCTAAATGTGAATCCAATGACACAAATGAACTTTTTGGATGCACAAGATTGGTAAAAAAACCTAATTGCACAAGAATAAGCCTTGGGAGGACGAAAATGACCTAAATGTTCATCCAATGACATAAACACACCTATTGGATGCAGAAGATTGGTTAAAAACCCTAATTGGACAAGAATAAGCCAAGGAAGGACGCAAATGACATAAATATTAATCCAATGACTCAAATGAACTTATTGGATGCACAAGATTGGTTAAAAACCCTAATTGTACCAGAATAAGTCTAGGGAGGACGAAAATGATTTAAATGTTAATCCAATGACACAAATGAACTTATTGGATACACAAATTGGTTAAAAACCCTAATTGCACAAGAATAAGCCTAGGGAGGACGAAAATGACCTAAATGTTAATCCAATGACACAAATGAACTTATTGGATGCACAAGATTGGTTAAAAACCCTAATTGCACATAAATAAGGCTACAGAGGACGAACATGACCTAAATGTGAATCCAATAACACAAATGAACTTTTTGGATGCACAAGATTGGTAAAAAAAACCCTATTTGCACAAGAATAATCCTAGGGAGGACGAAAATGACCTAAATGTTCATCCAATGACATAAACACACCTATTGGATGCAGAAGATTGGTTAAAAACCCTAATTGGACAAGAATAAGCCTAGGAAGGACGAAAATGACCTAAATGTTAATCCAATGACATAAACACACCTATTGGATGCACAAGATTGGTTAAAAACCCTAATTGCACATAAATAAGGCTACGCAGGTCGAAAATGACCTAAATGTGAATCCAATGACACAAATGAACTTTTTGGATGCACAAGATTGGTAAAAAAAACCCTAATTGAACAAGAATAAGCCTAGGGAGGACGAAAATGACCTAAATGTTCATCCAATGACATAAACACACCTATTGGATGCAGAAGATTGGTTAAAAACCCTAATTGGACAAGAATAAAACTAGGAAGGACGAAAATTACCTAATTATTAATCCAATGACTCAAATGAACTTATTGGATGCAAAAGATTGGTTAAAAACCCTAATTGCACCAGAATAAGTCTAGGGAGGACGAAAATGACCTAAATGTTAATCCAATGACACAAATGAACTTATTGGATGCACAAGATTGGTTAAAAACCCTAATTGCACATAAATAAGGCCACAGAGGACGAAAATGACCTAAATGTGAATCGAATGACACAAGTGAACTTTTTGGATGCACAAGATTGGTTAAAATCCCTAATTGCACATAAATAAGGCTACAGAGGACGAACATGACCTAAATGTGAATCCAATGACACAAATGAACTTTTTGGATGCACAAGATTGGTAAAAAAAACCCTAATTGCACAAGAATATGCCTAGGGAGGACGAAAATGACCTAAATGTTCATCCAATGACATAAACACACCTATTGGATGCAGAAGATTGGTTAAAAACCCTAATTGGACAAGAATAAGCCTAGGAAGGACGAAAATGATCTAAATGTTCATCCAATGACATAAACACACCTATTGGACGCACAAGATTGGTTAAAAACCCTAATTGCACCACAATAAGCCAAGGGAGGACGAAAATGACCTAAATGTTAATCCAATGACACAAATGAACTTTCTGGATGCACAAGATTTGTTAAAAACCCTAATTGCACAAGAATAAGCCTATGGAGGACGAAAATGACCTAAATGTTAATCAAATGACACAAATGAACTTTTTGGATGCACAAGATTGGTTAAAAACCCTAATTGCACAAGAATAAGCCTAGGGAGGACAAAAATGACCTAAATGGTAATCCAATGACACAAATGAACTTATTAGATGCACAAGATTGGTTAAAAACCCTAATTGCCCATAAATAAGGCTACGGAGGACGAAAATGACCTAAATGTGAATCCAATAACACAAATAAACTTTTTGGATGCACAAGATTGGTTAAAAACCCTAATTGCACATAAATAAGGCTACAAAGGACGAAAATGACCTAAATGTTAATCCAATGACACAAATGAACTTATTGGATGCACAAGATTGGTTAAATACCCTAATTGCACAAGAATAAGCTTAGGGAGGACAAAAATGACCTAAATGTTCATCCAATGACATAAACACACCTATTGGATGCAAAAGATTGGTTAAAAACCCTAATTGGACAAGAATAAGCCTAGGGAGGACGAAAATGACCTAATTGTTAATCCAATGACACAAATGAACTTATTGGATGCACAATATTGGTTAAAAACCCTAATTGCACAAGAATAAGCCTAGGGAGGACGAAAATGACCTAAATGTTCATCCAATGACATAAACACACCTATTGGATGCACAAGATTGGTTCAAAACCCTAATTGCACATAAATAAGGCTATCGAGGACGAAAATGACCTAAATGTGAATCCAATGACACAAATGAACTTTTTGGATGCACAAAGTTGGTTAAAAACACTAATTGCACAACATTAAGCCTAGGGTGGACGAAAATGACCTAAATGTTAATCAAATGACACAAATGAACTTATTGAATGCCCAAGATTGATTAAAAACCATAATTGGACAAGAATAAACCTAGGGAGTACGAAAATGACCTAAATGTTAATCCAATGACACAAATGAACTTATTGGATGCACAAGATTGGTTTTAAAACCCAAATTGCACATAAATAAGGCTACAGAGGACGAAAATGACCTAAATGTGAATCCAATGACACAAATGAACTTTTTGGATGCACAAAATTGGTTAAAAACACTAATTGCACAACAATAAGCCTAGGGAGGACGAAAATGACCTAAATGTTAATCCAATGACACAAATGAACTTTTTGGATGCACAAGATTGGTAAAAAACCCTAATTGCCCAAGAATAAGCCTAGGGAGGACGAAAATGACCTAAATGTTAATCCAATGACACAAATGAACTTATTGGATGCACAAGATTGGTTAAAAACCCTAATTGCAATAGAATAAGCTTAGGGATGACAAAAATGACCTAAATGTTCATCCAATGACACAAATGAACTTATTGGATGCACAAGATTGGTTAAAAACCCTAATTGCACATAAATATAGCTACAGAGGACAAAAATGACCTAAATGTGAATCCAATGACACAAGTGAACTTATTGGATGCACAAAATTGGTTAAAAACCCTAATTGCACAAGAATAAGCCTAGCGAGGACGAAAATGACCTAAATGTTAATCCAATGAAACAAATGAACTTATTGGATGCACAAGATTGGTTAAAATCCCTAATTGCACATAAATAAGGCTATAGAGGACGAAAATGACCTAAATGTGAATCCAATGACACAAGTGAACTTTTTGGATGAACAAGATTGGTTAAAAACCCTAATTGCACATAAATAAGGCTACAAAGGATGAACATGACCTAAATGAGAATCCAATGACACAAATGAACTTTTTGGATGCACATGGTTGGTAAAAAAACCCTAATTGCACAAGAATAAGCCTTGGAAGGACGAAAATGACCTAAATGTTCATCCAATGACATAAACACACCTATTGGATGCAGAAGATTGGTTAAAAACCCTAATTGGACAAGAATAAGCCTAGGAAGGACGAAAATGACCTAAATGTTCATCCAATGACATAAACACACCTATTGGATGCACAAGATTGGTTAAAAACCCTAATTTCCCAACAATAAGCCTAGGGAGGACGAAAATGACCTAAATGTTAATCCAATGACACAAATGAACTTTCTGGATGCACAAGATTTGTTAAAAACCCTAATTGCACAAGAATAAGCCTATGGAGGACGAAAATGACCTAAATGTTAATCCAATGACACGAATGAACTTTTTGGATGCACAAGATTGGTTAAAAACCCTAATTGCACAAGAATAAGCCTAGGGAGGACAAAAATGACCTAAATGGTAATCCAATGACACAAATGAACTTACTAGATGCACAAGATTGGTTAAAAACCCTAATTGCACATAAATAAGGCTACGGAGGACGAAAATGACCTAAATGTGAATCCAATGACACAAATAAACTTTTTGGATGCACAAGATTGGTTAAAAACCCTAATTGCACATAAATAAGGCTACAAAGGACGAAAATGACCTAAATGTTCATCCAATGACACAAATGAACTTATTGGATGCACAAGATTGGTTAAAAACCCTAATTGCACAAGAATAAGCTTAGGGAGGACAAATATGACCTAAATGTTCATCCAATGACATAAACACACCTATTGGATGCACAAGATTGGTTAAAAACCCTAATTGGACAAGAATAAGCCTAGGGAGGACGAAAATGGCCTAAATATGAATCCAATGACACAAATGAACTTTTTGGATGCACAAAATTGGTTAAAAACACTAATTGCACAACAATAAGCCTAGGGAGGACGAAAATGACCTAAATGTTCATCCAATGACATAAACACACCTGTTGGATGAAGAAGATTGGTTAAAAACCCTAATTGGACAAGAATAAGCCTAGGAAGGACAAAAATGACCTAAATGTTAATCCAATGACACAAATGAACTTTTTGGATACACAATATTGGTTAAAAACCCTAATTGCACATAAATAAGGCTACAGAGGATGAAAATGACATAAATGTGAATCCAATGACACAAATGAACTTATTAGTTGCACAAGAATGGTTAAAAACCCTAATTGCACATAAATAAGGCTACAGAGGATGAATATGACCTAAATGTGAATCCAATGACACAAATAAACTTTTTGGATGCACATGATTGGTTAAAAACCCTAATTGCACATAAATAAGGCTACAAAGGACGAAAATGACCTAAATGTTAATCCATTGACACAAATGAACTTATTGGATGCACAAGATTGGTTAAAAACCCTAATTGCACAAGAATAAGCTTAGGGAGGACAAAAATGTCCTAAATGTTCATCCAATGACATAAACACACCTATTGGATGCAAAAGATTGGTTAAAAACCCTAATTGGACAAGAATAAGCCTAAGGAGGACGAAAATGACCTAAATGTTAATCCAATGACACAAATGAACTTATTGGATGCACAATATTGGTTAAAATCCTTAATTGCACAAGAATAAGCCTAGGGTGGACAAAATTGACCTAAATGTTCATCAAATGTCATAAACACACCTATTGGGTGCACAAGATTGGTTAAAAATGTTGGTACCAGTAACCTCTGTTAAATGAAAATTATGCGGAAGATTACCTATTTTTTGAGATAAGCGCAGCAGTTTAACAAATCGTACATTTATTAAACATAGCATCAAATAAGGTCCCAAAACTACAATACAAATGAATGCACAAAGTATATGGATCAAAGAATATATTGAGAGATGCACCAGTTACGTTTATTGTTCAAGATATTGATTCACTTACAATCATGCTGGAAACAGTCTTTCATGTAATATCAAAATATGCAGAAAGATATTCAAGTACTCAATCAATATCAAACAAATACACACTGCAGAAATTAAACAGAGATAAGGGTAAGAAAGATTGTACGCAGTGATTTATACTGGTTCAGCCGTTGTTGAACGACCTACGTCCAGTCCCAAGATCAAATCCAATCTTGGCCTTTCCATTAGAATATCTCAGAATCCGTTTACAGATGTTCTAGCTCCTCGCCTATCAATCTAAAACGATTCTTCTTATTCTATTCTTATCTCCCTGAATCCCAGAGTTTATCTCCCATAAACTCTTCCAAGATTACAGTCAAGTTTCTTCTTGATGAGACCTCTCAATCACAGAAGATAACTACCAGTTAAGACTGGATTTCTCAATGTTATTTGTTTTAAGAATTTGTTTACAGATGTATCTAATCAGAAATTACACATAGATTTCTTCAGCAGTCTTCTTCTCTAAAGTTGTTTCTCCAGCAATCTTTCTCAGTTCTTGTGGATCATGAAAGATGAATCTTCATGACTGAAAAAGTAATGTTCAAAGTTATTTCACAGTGAGAAACAAAGATATCAGAAAGTTATGTGTACGTTGTTGTATATTCGAAGAAGAGACTGAAAAACAGTTTATATAGTTTCAGGAAAAACAACATATGCATCGATTTATCCAATCGATTCATTAAAGTCATAATGCTGGTTAATCGATTTCCTCAATCGATTTTGCGAGTCTTGTTTTTCTTGAATCTTGAAACTATACATTCTAATCGATTTACTCAATCGATTATTTTAAGTAGTTCTTCAAACTTTGATGACAGTATATAATTAAATCGATTTGCAGAATCGACTTGATGTGTTTTGTTCAAACAACGAGATCAAAACCATCGATGTGCTTAATCGATTTTACCATTCAGTCATCTCTGTTTATAAAACTTTTATGTCAATCGATTGTGCCAATCGATTGTGGATTTTAAGTCTGAAGTACTTTTCATCAGTTGGGTTATTCAATCGATTTACCAAGTCGATTGATACCAACTTTTATTACACAGATGTATATAAACAGATTGTAGTAATCGATTGTGTATGTTCCAGACCTAAGTTATTTTGAAACTTGTTTTAGTGAATCGATTGGCCTAATCGATTTAGTAAACAGGTTTGGCTCTGGGACATTAACAATCGATTGTTTCAATCGATGTAGACAAAAACAAAATTAAAGATGTGATTATTTCAATCGATTTGCCAAATCGATTGCCTGCAAAATGTGCTACTGACTTGCAAATATTAATTTCAGTAAGAATGTCAATCGATTTGTCTAATCGATTTAAACAATCAGTTTAGTCTTAGTGATTCACTCAATCGATGTGCCTAATCGATTTGTGGCAAACTGGCTCTCTGACTTGTACAATTTATTTTCCAATATGTGTACCAATCGATTTGGAGAATGGATTGATAGCCCGTTTGATTTCTTCAAGGATGTACAAATCGATTGTGCTAATCGATTGGGTAACACCAAACTTTGTAAACTTATTCAACCCTGTTATAGAATCGATTGTACTAATCGATGTGCTCATGGATCTTCAAGATTTTGTTGATTCCTTGAGTTCCAAGCAATTGTCTCGAGTATGTAGGATTGAATTTGTTGTTCCTGAAATTTTTCTCAGTTGACAATGTTAGATGTATTTCAAATTGGATGCTTGTCAATAACATCAAAAACGAACATATGTCTAACAATCTCCCCCTTTTTGATTTAAGTGACAAACATGCAATTTTAACTTGAGAAAAAAAAAGGAATTATGAATAACAGTTTTAGTAGAGCTCCCCCTAAGTTCAATATTCATAGAGAGTAAAAGATAAGTATTAGGAGCACTGAAACTGATAAAGTAAAGCAGTAAAGAAATTACAGTTAGCACAAGTTATAATTTCTCTCCCCCTTTTGTCAGTTAAGGCAAAAAGTGGTGAACCTGAATACTGCTCTACAAAGAATCTAGAAAAGATTAGTAATAACAAGCAGTAATGCCAGTAATATTTTAACTTAGTTGAAAACAATTTTGGAATAGTGGACAAAACAGATTATGGCGCGCACTAGACAATATGAAAATGAAATGCAGCATTTGAAATGATTAACAATCTCAAGGTTCATAAATCAAACAGAATTACATTCATCATGATCATTACAAAACGAAAGCAAAAAGAAACAAAGACAAACAAAACTAAGAAGCCTAAGGTCCTAAACACCTAGAGATGCTGGTCCTCATTATTAGCAGGGGATGAGGCTGAGACCGCTGTATTAACCTCAGCAGGTGTCTCCTCACCATGAGTTGCAGCAACCTCTACTGTTGTTGGAGCAGGTTCTTCAGCCGCCTGTCTTCCTATTTCAACAACATCGCTGAAGGACAACTTAATGCCCAGATGTTCCTGAATAGCTGCCACGTCTTGTGCCATCTGATTTTGGTCTGCTTGAATCTTCTGAATAGCAGCTTCAATCCTTTCATGAGATGCCTCCATCTTAGCATTGTGAACTGCTTGTGCTGCCATAAATTCAAGCAGTTTGGTGAGCACTTCCGATTCTGCTGAAACATTCTCCGCAGCTGGTTGTTCAACACCTTGCTGGGTTTGTTCAGTAGAAGTCTGAGGTCGCTTCCAAACTCCATTGACTTTTCGCAGCTGCATTTGGTGCACGATGGATTCACCAAATGTTAGGATGGTCTTCGAGACTTCTTCACCCTTCAGAGATACCTTGAAGTGAGTGAGAATCTTCGTGACGAGCTGTGGATACGGAAGTACCAACTTCCCTTGAGCAGCTTCTAGCATGTGCCTGAGAACAATCCATGCCCAGCTCATCTTGAGCTCTTTGCATAGACCCCACAGTAGCACGATATCCAGCCGTTGCACAACTGCGTGATTTCCGGAACGTCGAACCAGCATCCGGGTGAGGGCGTACATCAGCATCCGTTGCTGAACCTTCATCTGGCCTATAAGGAGTGAAACAGATTCCACGAACCCTTCGACCATAAGATCCTGCACAGCTGCTTGCCTATCCAGATACTCATCCCATCCGTCGTCATCAGCGTCTGCTTCGGTGCTGCCATCCACTGAGTTTCCAAAGTAGGGAAGTCCTGACAGAGTAGAGAACTCTTCGAAAGACATCGAAATCTTCTTCCCTTTGACTGTTGCTTTGAAGCCGGTGTCGGTCATCTTGAAATTTGAGTAGAATATCCGTATAAGATTCGGATATGTATCAAGCGAACAGGATAAGAAGTCTTCTAAACCATGAAACCAGAGATGGTTTTGAAATGAAAAACCATTACTGTCGAAGTAGCTGAAGTCCAAGACGCGAGCTTCGTGTATTTTCCGATTTACAAAAGCTTGCGGAAGTTTGAATTCATCAGCTTGATTAGGTGGAGGAGCAGTTGATTTCTTTGGAGTAGTCTTTTTCTTTTTCCTTTGCGATATTTCCTTCATTGCGTCAGCGAGCAATTTTTCAGTCGGAGCTTCCTTTCTCTTTTTGGGTTTACCTTGATCAGGGGCAATACCCTTACCCTTATCTTGAGATGCAATCTTGTGTGTAGGTATTGGTACCCGTTTTGGAAGAGTGGGTGGTGGAGACGGAGTCCTCCCACTAGATGAAGAAGATGAAGGTGAAAGAGAAGGGGTTCGGGGTTGAGTTTGCTTAACACGAGCCATTAACAAAAGTTGTGACACGATGAAGATTTGAAGGAAAGAAAAGTGTTTGGGAGTTGAAAAACAGAGACTTTTTGAGAAATATTGCAGAAAATTGAAGTTGCAATCGATTAGGAAGGTTGGAAAAGGATGGAAAATCGATTGTCACTGTTCCTTTTATAGAAAAAAAATCCAGAAATCGATTTCTCCAATCGATTTGATGACCGTTACTGGGGAAGATCAACCAACAGAGCCGTTAGATCCTGCAACGGCTAGTAAAAACTGTAACGGTAACTATGCCAATCGATTACCCAAATCGATTCATGAAGTTACGCAATCGATTACCCAAATCGATTTCGTATCAACTTAACAGTTCTCACATCAGTTTAACTCAGAATACACTTCAACAACTAACACAGAGTCGATGTCCCCAATCGATTCTTTTTAAAGAAATCAACAAGCTTAATCGATTTCCCAAATCGATTTCGAGCAATTTCAGAAGACTTTCATCTCAGTTCAGAAAAATACCTGCTTCAGCATCGATTTACCAAATCGATTCTTTTAAAGAAATAAAAACCACATATAAATCAATCGATTTCCCAAATCGATTTCGTGTTCACAATTTTGAAAAAAAACATATTATGGGTCACGTCGATTAGGGCAATCGATTGTGTAACACATTTTCATGTGTAATCACAGCACAATCGATTTCGCAAATCGATTTGACACATAATTCAGATCTGACTATGATCAATTATGCTTAATTTCATCCTAATGTGACGGAAACTTTCCTTTGGCAATGCTTTGGTGAAGATGTCTGCTAACTGTTCAGTTGTGTTGACGTATTCCAACTTGATATTCCCACACTGAAACTGATCTCGAATGAAGTGATGCCGAATCTCGATATGCTTGGTCCTGGAATGCATAACTGGGTTCTTAGTGATACTGATCGCACTTGTGTTGTCGCACAAGATAGGAACAGTTCCTAAGTCCACACCAAAGTCTAACAAATGCTGTTTCATCCACATGATCTGAGCACAACAACTTCCAGCTGCAATGTACTCAGCTTCTGCTGTTGACAAAGCGATACTGGTTTGCTTCTTGCTGAACCAAGATACAAGTGAATTACCCAGCAAATGACAAGTACCAGAGGTACTCTTCCTATCCAGTTTGCACCCAGCAAAATCTGAATCTGAATACCCAACCAAAGAACAAGTTGATCCCTTAGGATACCATAAACCAAGGTTCCTAGTTCCAACTAAATATCTGAAAATCCTCTTAACTGCACTAAGGTGAGACTCTTTAGGATTTGATTGATACCTCGCACACAAACAAACACTAAACATGATGTCAGGCCTGCTTGCTGTGAGATAGAGCAATGATCCTATCATGCCTCTATACCTTGTAACATCCACTGGTTTACCCAACTCATCTCTATCTAAAAGGTTTCCTTGGCTCATAGGAGTATCAATGGGTTTTAAGCTATCAAATGAAAATTTCTTTATCAAGTCATTACAATATTTTGTTTGACTAATGAAGATACCTTGCTTGCTTTGGTTAATTTGAAATCCCAAAAAGTATGACAGTTCACCCATCATTGACATTTCAAATTGACCTTTCATTAGATTTTCAAAATTTTTGCATAGCTTATCATTTGTAGATCCAAATATTATGTCATCAACATAAACTTGGACCAGCAAGATATCTTTATCAGTAGTTTGTATGAAAAGAGTTTTATCCACATTTCCTCTTAAGAAATTTTGTGAAATGAGAAAGTTGCTAAGTTTCTCATACCAAGCTCTAGGGGCTTGTTTCAATCCATAGAGAGCTTTTGTTAGCTTGTAGACATGATTTGGAAATTCTGTATTTTCAAAACCAGGTGTTTGGCTAACAAAAACTTCCTCTTGGATCTCACCATTGAGAAAGGCACTTTTCACATCCATTTGATAAAGCTTAAAGTCCATTATACAAGCATAAGCAAGGAGGATTCTAATGGCTTCTAGTCTTGCTACAGGGGCATAGGTTTCATCAAAATCTACTCCCTCCTCTTGGTTGTAACCCTTGGCCACTAACCTAGCTTTATTTCTAGTTATAACACCATTCTCATCTAGCTTGTTCCTAAACACCCACCTAGTTCCTATGATATGCTGGTTTTCTGGTTTAGGTACTAGCTGCCACACTTTGTTCCTCTCAAACTGGTTTAACTCCTCTTGCATGGCTATTATCCAGTCAGTGTCCAAAAGTGCTTCTTTAATGTTTTTGGGTTCTACTTGGGAAACAAAGGCTGTAAGGTTGCAAAATTCTCTAAGGGATTTTCTGGTTGAGACACCTTTTGAAATCTCTCCAATAATATTGTCTATGGGATGGTTCTTGGTAAACTTCCACTCTTTGGGTAGATCATCTTCCCTAATTGGTTCTACGCAGTCAGGATTGGTTGGAGGTTCAGGTTCACTGGTTTCTACAGGTTCAGAATCAACAATATCGTCCAATGAGTTACCAACTATAGTAAGAATGCTGTTCAAGTTTTCATCAAATTTGACATGGACAGACTCCTCTATAGTTTTGGTTCTTTTATTGTAGATTCTATAGGCCTTACTAACCTGGGAATACCCCAAAAAGATGCCCTCGTCTGCTTTAGGATCAAATTTACCTAGATGTCCCTTGCCATTGTTTAACACAAAGCACTTACACCCAAAAATCCTAAAGTAGGAGATGTTAGGCTTTCTCCCTTTGTATAACTCATAAGGAGTTTTCTTAAGAAAGGGCCTAATCAACACTCTATTGATAACATGTGTGGCAGTGTTAATCGCATCAGCCCAGAAATACTTGGGAGTATTTGAGTCTTTCAGCATGGTCCTAGCCAACTCTTCTAAAGACCTATTCTTTCTCTCCACTACACCATTCTGCTGAGGTGTCCTAGGGGCAGAAAACATGTGATGTATGCCATTCTCTTCACAGAAAGTATCAAAAGAATCATTTTGGAATTCACCTCCATGATCACTCTTGATGGATATAATTTTCTGACTTGTTTCATTTTGAACTAATTTCGCGAACTTTTTAAAGACAGAAAAAGTGTCACTTTTATGAGTCAGAAAATATGTCCATGTGAACCGAGAATAATCATCGATCAACACAAAACCATACAAGTTACCACCAAAACTTCTAATCTGAGATGGTCCAAACAAATCCATGTGGATAAGTTGTAAAACCCTATTGGTTTTGACCATATCTATAGGGGGAAAAGAAGACTTAACAAGCTTGCTTTGCTCACAGGAGTCACACAGCCTATCTTTAGAAAACTTTCTATTGGGAAGGCCTATGACTAACTGCTTGCTAACAAGTCTATTCAGATGATCAATATGAATGTGTGCAATGCGTTTATGCCATAACCATGTTTCATCAGCATTTGATAATAAGCAACAGGCAGAATTAACAGGCATATCAGTTAAATCTAACATGTATATATTATTAACTCTATTACCTACTAATTTCATGCTTTTTTCATGCTTGTTTTCAATTGTGCAAGAGAGTGGTGAAAAGCTTACTTGAAAGCCATTGTCACACAGCTGACTTATACTTAGAAGGTTATGTTTCAGCCCTTCCACATATAAGACATTTTTAATTATGGCAGTTGATTTGCTGCCAATGTTACCTTCACCGCATATCTTGCCCTTGTTGTTATCGCCGTACTTTACGAAACCACCTTCTTTCAGATTAAGGGACACAAACATTGATTTGTCCCCTGTCATATGCTTTGAGCATCCACTATCAAGATACCATTGGTGTTTTGTGGATCTCAAGCATACCTGCAATAGGATTAGAATTTGCATTTAGGTCCCCAATACAAATTGGGTCCTGGGGGGTTAATTTTAACATCTTGTGTCTTCATTTTCCAAATCTGTTTACATCCTCTATTGGGAAGTCTTTTAAATTTGCAATTGTAAACAAAATGTCCTTTTCAACAACAGAAATGACAAGTGACAGCAGAGGATGCAAACTGTTTCGGTTTGACAAAGACATTATGCAAATGACTAGACTTAGCATATTTTTGGTTATGTTTAACATTTTCATAACCTATGCCATGTTTAGTCATATTCCGATTTGCATGCTTTTTGCTATTAAAACCAAGTCCAGATTTTATATTGACACTTCTCTGGTTGCTAAGAATATCATTTAGTTTATCCTTGCTACTAGAGAGTTTCAATAAATCAGACTTCAATAATGCAACAGAATTCTCAAGATCAATGCATTTGGCAGATTTATCATGTGAGTCCTTTTTCAGTTGTTCACATAAGTCCTCAATCTTTTTATAATCATTTTTCATTTGATCATGCAATTTACATTGTTGTTCAAGCATTTTCTTAGTGTTTACTAATTGCTTAACAGATTTAACATATTCAGCATGTAGTTCGTTAAATGCATCTTGCAGTTCATCAAAAGAAGGATTATCTTGAGAGCTTACCTCACTTTCTGATTCAGAATCCGTTTTAGCCATAAGACACAGATTCGCTTCTTCCGTTTCAGAAGATGTGGACGAATCTTCGTTGTCATTCCACGCAATGTATGCTTTTCTGTTTTTCTGAGCTGGTTCCTTGCCTTTAGGTTTGGAATTTTTGTTCTTGTTCTGCAGCTTGTAACAATCAGCTTTTATATGACCAGGTTTGCCACATTCGTAGCATGTAACTGTTTTACTGTCATTGTTTTTCGAGCTGGATGGCTTTCTGAATTTACTGTCTTTCTTTTTCAGAAATTTCTTAAATCTTTTGACAAGTAGTCCCAGTTCAGGTTCTTCATCATCCTCACTGCTTGATTCATCTGAGCTGGTCTCATGTTCAGATTTGGACTGTTGTGTTTGGGCTTTCAACGACAATCCTTTACGTTTCCTGTCAATTTGCTCAGCTTCATTTAGTCGATGTAGTTCCATCTCATGCTCTCTCAGTTTTCCAAACAATGTAGCTATTGTCATGCTTCCTAGATCCTTGGATTCTGCAATGGCAGTGATTTTTGGCTGCCATTCTCTAGTCAAACATCTCATTATTTTACTAATTTGCTGATCATTATCAATCTCTTTGCCTAAGGCATTCAGGTTGTTGACTATGTGCGTGAATCGGGTCTGCATGTCGTTTACTGATTCTTCTTTCTTCATGCTAAACAATTCGTACTCGTGCATGAGAGTGTTTATTCGAGCTCTCTTTACATCTGTGGTTCCTTCATGCAATTGCTGAAGTGTATCCCACATTTGTTTTGCTGTTTTGCAATTTGAGACTCTGAAGAATTCATCATGACTCAAGGCTGCAGTTATAATGTTTTTTGCTTTGGCGTTGTACCCAACCTTCTTTTTGTCTTCATCAGTCCAGTCACTTTTTGGCTTTAGGATTGCTGATTCACCTGTACCTGCTATGGTTGGCACAAATGGTCCATTTTCTACAGCATCTAGAATATCAATACCACTAGCTTCAAGAAAAATTAACATGCGTTGTTTCCAATACATGTATGCGGCCCCGTTAAAAGCGGGAGGCCTAGCTAATGATGCACCCTCTCCTAGGAAATCAGAGGTCATGATTTTTGATGAGAGTTACTCTAACAAAAATTGGCTCTGATACCAATTGTTGGTACCAGTAACCTCTGTTAAATGAAAATTATGCGGAAGATTACCTATTTTTTGAGATAAGCGCAGCAGTTTAACAAATCGTACATTTATTAAACATAGCATCAAATAAGGTCCCAAAACTACAATACAAATGAATGCACAAAGTATATGGATCAAAGAATATATTGAGAGATGCACCAGTTACGTTTATTGTTCAAGATATTGATTCACTTACAATCATGCTGGAAACAGTCTTTCATGTAATATCAAAATATGCAGAAAGATATTCAAGTACTCAATCAATATCAAACAAATACACACTGCAGAAATTAAACAGAGATAAGGGTAAGAAAGATTGTACGCAGTGATTTATACTGGTTCAGCCGTTGTTGAACGACCTACGTCCAGTCCCAAGATCAAATCCAATCTTGGCCTTTCCAATAGAATATCTCAGAATCCGTTTACAGATGTTCTAGCTCCTCGCTTATCAATCTAAAACGATTCTTCTTATTCTATTCTTATCTCCCTGAATCCCAGAGTTTATCTCCCATAAACTCTTCCAAGATTACAGTCAAGTTTCTTCTTGATGAGACCTCTCAATCACAGAAGATAACTACCAGTTAAGACTGGATTTCTCAATGTTATTTGTTTTAAGAATTTGTTTACAGATGTATCTAATCAGAAATTACACATAGATTTCTTCAGCAGTCTTCTTCTCTAAAGTTGTTTCTCCAGCAATCTTTCTTAGTTCTTGTGGATCATGAAAGATGAATCTTCATGACTGAAAAAGTAATGTTCAAAGTTATTTCACAGTGAGAAACAAAGATATCAGAAAGTTATGTGTACGTTGTTGTATATTCGAAGAAGAGACTGAAAAACAGTTTATATAGTTTCAGGAAAAACAACATATGCATCGATTTATCCAATCGATTCATTAAAGTCATAATGCTGGTTAATCGATTTCCTCAATCGATTTCGCGAGTCTTGTTTTTCTTGAATCTTGAAACTGTACATTCTAATCGATTTACTCAATCGATTATTTTAAGTAGTTCTTCAAACTTTGATGACAGTATATAATTAAATCGATTTGCAGAATCGACTTGATGTGTTTTGTTCAAACAACGAGATCAAAACCATCGATGTGCTTAATCGATTTTACCATTCAGTCATCTCTGTTTATAAAACTTTTATGTCAATCGATTGTGCCAATCGATTGTGGATTTTAAGTCTGAAGTACTTTTCATCAGTTGGGTTATTCAATCGATTTACCAAGTCGATTGATACCAACTTTTATTACACAGATGTATATAAACAGATTGTAGTAATCGATTGTGTATGTTCCAGACCTAAGTTATTTTGAAACTTGTTTTAGTGAATCGATTGGCCTAATCGATTTAGAAAACAGGTTTGGCTCTGGGACATTAACAATCGATTGTTTCAATCGATGTAGACAAAAACAAAATTAAAGATGTGATTATTTCAATCGATTTGCCAAATCGATTGCCTGCAAAACGTGCTACTGACTTGCAAATATTAATTTCAGTAAGAATGTCAATCGATTTGTCTAATCGATTTAAACAATCAGTTTAGTCTTAGTGATTCACTCAATCGATGTGCCTAATCGATTTGTGGCAAACTGGCTCTCTGACTTGTACAATTTATTTTCCAATATGTGTACCAATCGATTTGGAGAATCGATTGATAGCCCGTTTGATTTCTTCAAGGATGTACAAATCGATTGTGCTAATCGATTGGGTAACACCAAACTTTGTAAACTTATTCAACCCTGTTATAGAATCGATTGTACTAATCGATGTGCTCATGGATCTTCAAGATTTTGTTGATTCCTTGAGTTCCAAGCAATTGTCTCGAGTATGTAGGATTGAATTTGTTGTTCCTGAAATTTTTCTCAGTTGACAATGTTAGATGTATTTCAAATTGGATGCTTGTCAATAACATCAAAAACGAACATATGTCTAACAAAAAACCGTAATTGGACAAGAATAAGCCTAGGGAGGACGAAAATGACCAAAATATTAATCCAATGACACAAATGAACTTATTGGATGCACAAGATTGGTTAAAAACCCTAATTGCACAAGGATAAGCCTAGTGAGGACGAAAATGACCTAAAAGTTAATCCAATGACACAAATGAAGTTATTGGAAGCACAAGATTGGTTAAAACCCTAATTGCACATAAATAAGGCTACAGAGGACGAAAATGACCTAAATGTGAATCCAATGACACAAATGAACATTTTGGATACACAAAATTGGTTAAAAACACTAATTGCACAACAATAAGCCTAGGGAGGACGAAAATGACCTAAATGTTAATCCAATGACACAAACGAACTTTTTGGATGCACAAGATTGGTAAAAAACCCTAATTGCACAAGAATAAGCCTAGGGAGGATGAAAATGACCTAAATGTTAATCCAAAGACACAAATGAACTTATTGGATGCACACGATTGGTTAAAAACCCTAATTGCAAAAGAATAGGCTTAGGGAGGACAAAAATGACCTAAATGTTCATCCAATGACATAAACACACCTATTGGATGCACAAGATTGGTTAAAAACCCTAATTGCACAAGAATAAGCCTAGGGAGGAGTAAAATGACCTAAATATTCATCCAATGACATAAAAACACGTATTGGATGAACAAGATTGGTTAAAAACCCTAATTGCACATAAATAAGCCTAGCGAGGACTAAAATGACCTAAATGTTAATGCAATGACACAAATGAACTTTTTGGATGCACAAGATTGGTTAAAAACCCTAATTTGACAAGAATAAGCATAGGGAAGACGAAAATGACCTAAATGTGAATCCAATGACACAAATGAACTTATTGATGCACAAGATTGGTTAAAAACCCTAATTGCACATAAATAAGGCTACGCATGTCGAAAATGACCTAAATGTGAATCCAATGACACAAATGAACTTTTTGGATGCACAAGATTGGTAAAAAAACCCTAATTGCACAAGAATAAGCCTAGGGAGGACGAAAATGACCTAAATGTTCATCCAATGACAAAAACACTCCTATTGGATGCAGAAGATTGGTTAAAAACCCTAATTGGACAAGAATAAGCCTAGGGAGGACGAAAATGACCTAAATATTAATCCAATGACGCAAATGAACTTATTGGATGCACAAGATTGGTTAAAAACCCTATTTGCACAAGGATAAGCCTAGTGAGGACGAAAATGACCTAAATATTATTCCAATGACACAAATGAAGTTATTGGATGCACAAGATTGGTTAAAACCCTAATTGAACATAAATAAGGTTATAGAGGACGAAAATGACCTAAATGTGAATCCAATGACACAAATGAAATTTTTGGATACACAAAATTGGTTAAAAACCCCAATTGCACAACATTAAGCCTAGGGTGGACGAAAATGACTTAAATGTTAATCCAATGACACAAATGAACTTATTCAATGCACAAGATTGATTAAAAACCATAATTGGACAAGAATAAACCAAGGGAGTACGAAAATGACCTAAATGTTAATCCAATGACACAAATGAACTTATTGGATGCACAAGATTGGTTTTAAAACCCAAATTGCACATAAATAAGGCTACAGAGGACGAAAATGACCTAAATGTGAATCCAATGACACAAATGAACTTTTTGGATGCACAAAATTGGTTAAAAACACTAATTGCACAACTATAAGCCTAGGGAGGACGAAAATGACCTAAATGTTAATCCAATGACACATATGAACTTTTTGGATGCACAAGATTGGTAAAAAAACCCTAATTGCCCAAGAATAAGCCTAGGGAGGACGAAAATGACCTAAATGTTCATCCAATGACACAAATGAACTTATTGGATGCACAAGATTGGTTAAAAACCCTAATTGCAATAGAATAAGCTTAGGGATGACAAAAATGACCTAAATGTTAATCCAATGACACAAATGAACTTATTGGATGCACAAGATTGGTTAAAAACCCTAATTGCACCTAAATAAGGCTACAGAGGACGAAAATGACCTAAATGTGAATCCAATGACACAAGTGAACTTATTGGATGCACAAAATTGGTTAAAAACCCTAATTGCACAAGAATAAGCCTAGGGAGGACGAAAATGACCTAAATGTTCATCCAATGACATAAACACACCTATTGGATGTAGAAGATTGGTTAAAAATCCTAATTGGACAAGAATATGCCTAGGAAGGAGGAAAATGACCTAAATATTAATCCAATGACTCAAATGAACTTATTGGATGCACAAGATTGGTTAAAAACCCTAATTGCACCAGAATAAGTCTAGGGAGGACGAAAATGACCTAAATGTTAATCAGATGACACAAATGAACTTATTGGGTACACAAGATTGGTTAAAAACCCAAATTGCACAAGAATAAGCCTAGGGAGGACGAAAATGACCTAAATGTTAATCCAATGACACAAATGAACTTATTGGATGCACAAGATTGGTTAAAATCCCTAATTGCACATAAATAAGGCTATAGAGGACGAAAATGACCTAAATGTGAATCCAATGACACAAGTGAACTTTTTGGATGCACAAGATCGGTTAAAAACCCTAATTGCACATAAATAAGGCTACAGAGGACGAACATGACCTAAATGAGAATCCAATGACACAAATGAACTTTTTGGATGCACATGGTTGGTAAAAAAACCCTAATTGCAAAAGAATAAGCCTTGGGAGGACGAAAATGACCTAAATGTTCATTCAATGACATAAACACACCTATTGGATGCAGAAGATTGGTTAAAAACCCTAATTGGACAAGAATAAGTCTAGGAAGGACGAAAATGACCTAAATGTTCATCCAATGACATAAACACACCTATTGGATGCACAAGATTGGTTAAAAACCCTAATTTCCCAACAATAAGCCTAGGGAGGACGAAAATGACCTAAATGTTAATCCAATGACACAAATGAACTTTCTGGATGCACAAGATTTGTTAAAAACCCTAATTGCACAAGAATGAGCCTATGGAGGACGAAAATGACCTAAATGTTAATCCAATGACACAAATGAACTTTTTGGATGCACAAGATTGGTTAAAAACCCTAATTGCACAAGAGTAAGCCTAGGGAGGACAAAAATGACCTAAATGGTAATCCAATGACACAAATGAACTTACTAGATGCACAAGATTGGTTAAAAACCCTAATTGCACATAAATAAGGCTAAGGAGGACGAAAATGACCTAAATGTGAATCCAATGACACAAATAAACTTTTTGGATGCACAAGATTGGTTAAAAACCCTAATTGCACATAAATAAGGTTACAAAGGACGAAAATGACCTAAATGTTAATCCAATGACACAAATGAACTTATTGGATGCACAAGATTGGTTAAAAACCCTAATTGCACAAGAATAAGCTTAGGGAGGACAAATATGACCTAAATGTTCATCCAATGACATAAACACACCTATTGGATGCACAAGATTGGTTAAAAACCCTAATTGGACAAGAATAAGCCTAGGGAGGACGAAAATGACCTAAATGTGAATCCAATGACACAAATGAACTTTTTGGATGCACAAAATTGGTTAAAAACACTAATTGCACAACAATAAGCCTAGGGAGGACGAAAATGACCTAAATGTTCATCCAATGACATAAACACACCTGTTGGATGTAGAAGATTGGTTAAAAACCCTAATTGGACAAGAATAAGCCTAGGAAGGACGAAAATGACCTAAATGTTAATCCTATGACACAAATGAACTTTTTGGATACACAATATTGGTTAAAAACCCTAATTGCACAAGAATAAGCCTTGGGAGGACAAAAATGACCTAAATGGTAATCCAATGACACAAATGAACTTATTAGATGCACAAGATTGGTTAAAAACCCTAATTGCACATAAATAAGGCTACAGAGGATGAAAATGACCTAAATGTGAATCCAATGACACAAATAAACTTTTTGGATGCACAAGATTGGTTAAAAACCCTAATTGCACATAAATAAGGCTACAAAGGACGAAAATGACCTTAATGTTAATCCAATGACACAAATGAACTTATTGGATGCACAAGATTGGTTAAAAACCCTAATTGCACATAAATAACCCTAAAGAGGACGAAAATGACCTAAATGTTAATCCAATGACACAAATGAACTTATTGGATGCACAAGATTGGTTAAAAACCCTAATTGCACATAAATAAGGCTACGGAGGACGAAGATGACCTAAATGTTCATCCAATGACACAAATGAACTTTTTGGTTGCAGAAGATTGGTTAAAAACCCTAATTGGACAAGAATAAGCCTAAGGAGGACGAAAATGACCTAAATGTTAATCCAATGACACAAATGAACTTATTGCATGCACAAGATTGGTTAAAAACCCTAATGGCACAATAATAAGTCTAGGGAGGACAAAAAGGACCTAAATGTTAATCCAATGACACAATTGAACTTTTTGGACGCACAAGATTGATTAAAAACCCTAATTGCACAAGAATAAGCATAGGGAGGACGAAAATGACCTAAATGTTCATCCAATGACATAAACACACCTATTGGATGCAGAAGATTGGTTAAAAACCCTAATTGGAAAAGAACAACCTTAGGGAGGACGAAAATGACCTAAATGTTCATCCAATGACACAAATGAACTTTTTGGTGGCAAAAGATTGGTTAAAAACCCTAATTGGACAAGAATAAGCCTAGGGAGGACGAAAATGACCTTTATGTTAATCCAATGAGACAAATGAACTTATTGGAGGCACAAGATTGGTTAAAAACCCGAAATGGACAAGAATAAGCCTTGGGACAACGAAAATGACCTAAATGTTGATCCAATGACACAAATGAACTTATTGAATGCACAAGATTGGTTAAAAACCCTAATTGCACTTAAATAACCCTAGAGAGGACGAAAATGACCTAAATGTTAATTCAATGAAACAAATGAATTTATTGTATACACAAGATTGGTTAAAAACCCTAATTGCACATAAATAAGGCTACGAAGGACGAAAATGACCTAAATGTTCATCCAATGACACAAATGAACTTTTTGGTTGCAGAAGATTGGTTAAAAACCTTAATTGGACAAGAATAAGCCTAGGGATGACGAAAAAGACCTAAATGTTAATCCAATGACACAAATGAACTTATTGGATGCACAAGATTAGTTTAAAACCCATATTGGACAAGAATAAGCCTTGGGAGGACGAAAATGACCTAAATGTTAATCCAATGACACAAATGAACTTATTGGATGCACAATATTGGTTAAAATCCCTAATTGCACAAGAATAAGCCTAGGGTGGACAAAATTGACCTAAATGTTCATCAAATGTCATAAACACACCTATTGGGTGCACAAGATTGGTTAAAAACCCTAATTGGACAAGAATAAGCCTAGGGAGGACGAAAATGACCAAAATATTAATCCAATGACACAAATGAACTTATTGGATGCACAAGATTGGTTAAAAACGCTAATTGCACAAGGATAAGCCTAGTGAGGACGAAAATGACCTAAAAGTTAATCCAATGACACAAATGAAGTTATTGGAAGCCCAAGATTGGTTAAAACCCTAATTGCACATAAATAAGGCTACAGAGGACGAAAATGACCTAAATGTGAATCCAATGACACAAATGAACATTTTGGATACACAAAATTGGTTAAAAACACAAATTGCACAACAATAAGCCTAGGGAGGACGAAAATGACCTAAATGTTAATCCAATGACACAAATGAACTTTTTGGATGCACAAGATTGGTAAAAAACCCTAATTGCACAAGAATAAGCCTAGGGAGGATGAAAATGACCTAAATGTTAATCCAATGACACAAATGAACTTATTGGATGCACACGATTGGTTAAAAACCCTAATTGCAAAAGAATAGGCTTAGGGAGGACAAAAATGACCTAAATGTTCATCCAATGACATAAACACACCTATTGGATGCACAAGATTGGTTAAAAACCCTTATTGCCCAACAATAAGCCTAGGGAGGACGAAAATGACCTAAATGTTAATCCAATGACACAAATGAACTTTCTGGATGCACAAGATTTGTTAAAAACCCTAATTGCACAAGAATAAGCCTATGGAGGACGAAAATGACCTAAATGTTAATCCAATGACACAAATGAACTTTTTGGATGCACAAGATTGGTTAAAAACCCTAATTGCACAAGAATAAGCCTAGGGAGGACAAAAATGACCTAAATGGTAATCCAATGACACAAATGAACTTACTAGATGCACAAGATTGGTTAAAAACCCTAATTGCACATAAATAAGGCTACAGAGGACGAAAAGGACCTAAATGTGAATCCAATGACACAAATAAACTTTTTGGATGCACAAGATTGGTTAAAAACCCTAATTGCACATAAATAAGGCTACAAAGGACGAAAATGACCTAAATGTTAATCCAATGACACAAATGAACTTATTGGATGCACAAGATTGGTTAAAAACCCTAATTGCACAAGAATAAGCTTAGGGAGGACAAAAATGTCCTAAATGTTCATCCAATGACATAAACACACCTATTGGATGCAAAAGATTGGTTAAAAACCCTAATTGGACAAGAATAAGCCTAGGGAGGACGAAAATGACCTAAATGTTAATCCAATGACACAAATGAACTTATTGGATGCACAATATTGGTTAAAATCCCTAATTGCACAAGAATAAGCCTAGGGTGGACAAAATTGACCTAAATGTTCATCAAATGTCATAAACACACCTATTGGGTGCGCAAGATTGGTTAAAAACCCTAATTGGACAAGAATAAGCCTAGGGAGGACGAAAATGACCAAAATATTAATCCAATGACACAAATGAACTTATTGGATGCACAAGATTGGTTAAAAACCCTAATTGCACAAGGATAAGCCTATTGAGGACGAAAATGACCTAAAAGTTAATCCAATGACACAAATGAAGTTATTGGAAGCACAAGATTGGTTAAAACCCTAATTGCACATAAATAAGGCTACAGAGGACGAAAATGACCTAAATGTGAATCCAATGACACAAATGAACATTTTGGATACACAAAATTGGTTAAAAACACTAATTGCACAACAATAAGCCTAGGGAGGACGAAAATGACCTAAATGTTAATCCAATGACACAAATGAACTTTTTGGATGCACAAGATTGGTAAAAAACCATAATTGCACAAGAATAAGCCTAGGGAGGATGAAAATGACCTAAATGTTAATCCAAAGACACAAATGAACTTATTGGATGCACACGAATGGTTAAAAACCCTAATTGCAAAAGAATAGGCTGAGGTAGGACAAAAATGACCTAAATGTTCATCCAATGACATAAACACACCTATTGGATGCACAAGATTGGTTAAAAACCCTAATTGCACAAGAATAAGCCTAGGGAGGACTAAAATGACCTAAATATTCATCCAATGACATAAAAATACGTATTGGATGAACAAGATTGGTTAAAAACCCTAATTGCACATAAATAAGCCTAGCGAGGACTAAAATGACCTAAATGTTAATGCAATGACACAAATGAACTTTTTGGATGCACAAGATTGGTTAAAAACCCTAATTTGACAAGAATAAGCATAGGGAAGACGAAAATGACCTAAATGTGAATCCAATGACACAAATGAACTTATTGATGCACAAGATTGGTTAAAAACCCTAATTGCACATAAATAAGGCTACGCATGTCGAAAATGACCTAAATGTGAATCCAATGACACAAATGAACTTTTTGGATGCACAAGATTGGTAAAAAACCCTTATTGCACAAGAATAAGCCTAGGGAGGACGAAAATGACCTAAATGTTCATCCAATGACATAAACACACCTATTGGATGCAGAAGATTGGTTAAAAACCCTAATTGGACAAGAATAAGCCTAGGGAGGACGAAAATGACCTAAATATTAATCCAATGACTCAAATGAACTTATTGGATGCACAAGATTGGTTAAAAACCCTAATTGCACTGGAATAAGTCTAGGGAGGACGAAAATGACCTAAATGTTAATCCAATGACACAAATGAAGTTATTGGATACACAAGATTGGTTAAAAACCCTAATTGCACAAGAATAAGCGAAGGGAGGACGAAGATGACCTAAATGTTAATCCAATGACACAAATGAACTTATTGGATGCACAAGATTGGTTAAAAACCCTAATTGCACATAAATAAGGCTATAGAGGACGAAAATGACCTAAATGTCAATCCAATGACACAAGTGAACTTTTTGGATGCACAAGATAGGTTAAAAACCCTAATTGCACATAAATAAGGCTACAGAGGACGAACATGACCTAAATGTGAATCCAATGACACAAATGAACTTTTTGGATGCACAAGATTGGTAAAAAAAACCCTAATTGCACAAGAATAAGCCTTGGGAGGACTAAAATGACCTAAATGTTCATCCAATGACATAAACACACCTATTGGATGCAGAAGATTGGTTAAAAACCCTAATTGGACAAGAATAAGCCTAGGAAGGACGAAAATGACCTAAATATTAATCCAATGACTCAAATGAACTTATTGGATGCACAAGATTGGTTAAAAACCCTAATTGCACTAGAATAAGTCTAGGGAGGACGAAAATGACCTAAATGTTAATCCAATGACACAAATGAAGTTATTGGATACACAAGATTGGTTAAAAACCCTAATTGCACAAGAATAAGCCAAGGGAGGACGAAGATGACCTAAATGTTAATCCAATGACACAAATGAACTTATTGGATGCACAAGATTGGTTAAAAACCCTAATTGCACATAAATAAGGCTACAGAGGACGAAAATGACCTAAATGTGAATCCAATGACACAAGTGAACTTTTTGGATGCACAAGATAGGTTAAAAACCCTAATTGCACATAAATAAGGCTACAGAGGACGAACATGACCTAAATGTGAATCCAATGACACAAATGAACTTTTTGGATGCACAAGATTGGTAAAAAAACCCTAATTGCACAAGAATAAGCCTTGGGAGGACTAAAATGACCTAAATGTTCATCCAATGACATAAACACACCTATTGGATGCAGAAGATTGGTTAAAAACCCTAATTGGACAAGAATAAGCCTAGGAAGGACAAAAATTACCTAAATGTTCATCCAATGACATAAACACACCTATTGGATGCACAAGATTGGTTAAAAACCCTAATTGCCCAACAATAAACCTAGGGAGGACGAAAATTACCTAAATGTTAATCCAATGACACAAATGAACTTTCTGGATGCACAAGATTTGTTAAAAACCCTAATTGCACAAGAATAAGCCTATGGAGGACGAAAATGACCTAAATGTTAATCCAATGACACAAATGAACTTTTTGGATGCACAAGATTGGTTAAAAACCCTAATTGCACAAGAATAAGCCTAGGGAGGATAAAAATGACCTAAATGGTAATCCAATAACACAAATGAACTTACTAGATGCACAAGATTGGTTAAAAACCCTAATTGCACATAAATAAGGCTACGGAGGACGAAAATGACCTAAATGTGAATCCAATGACACAAATAAACTTTTTGGATGCACAAGATTGGTTAAAAACCCTAATTGCACATAAATAAGGCTACAAAGGACGAAAATGACCTAAATGTTAATCCAATGACACAAATGAACTTATTGGATGCACAAGATTGGTTAAAAACCCTAATTGCACAAGAATAAGCTTAGGGAGGA
>JBBPBR010000008.1:22802271-22830990 GCA_037974775.1 Cicer pinnatifidum | reverse complement strand
ACAAGAATAAGCTTAGGGAGGAAAAATATGACCTAAATGTTCATCCAATGACATAAACACACCTATTGGATGCACAAGATTGGTTAAAAACCCTAATTGGACAACAATAAGCCTAGGGAGGACGAAAGTGACCTAAATGTGAATCCAATGACACAAATGAACTTTTTGGATGCACAAAATTGGTTAAAAACACTAATTGCACAACAATAAGCCTAGGGAGGACGAAAATGACCTAAATGTTCATCCAATGACATAAACACACCTGTTGGATGTAGAAGATTGGTTAAAAACCCTAATTGGACAAGAATAAGCCTAGGAAGGACGAAAATGACCTAAATGTTAATCCAATGACACAAATGAACTTTTTGGATACACAATATTGGTTAAAAACCCTAATTGCACAAGAATAAGCCTTGGGAGGACAAAAATGACCTAAATGGTAATCCAATGACACAAATGAACTTATTAGATGCACAAGATTGGTTAAAAACCCTAATTGCACATAAATAAGGCTACAGAGGATGAAAATGACCTAAATGTGAATCCAATGACACAAATAAACTTTTTGGATGCACAAGATTGGTTAAAAACCTTAATTGCACATAAATAAGGCTACAGAGGATGAAAATGACCTAAATGTGAATCCAATGACACAAATAAACTTTTTGGATGCACAAGATTGGTTAAAAACCCTAATTGCACAAGAATAAGCTTAGGGAGGACAAAAATGTCCTAAATGTTCATCCAATGACATAAACACACCTATTGGACGCAAAAGATTGGTTAAAAACCCTAATTGGACAAGAATAAGCCTAGGGAGGACGAAAATGACCTAAATGTTAATCCAATGACACAAATGAACTTATTGGATGCACAATATTGGTTAAAATCCCTAATTGCACAAGAATAAGCCTAGGGTGGACAAAATTGACCTAAATGTTCATCAAATGTCATAAACACACCTATTGGGTGCACAAGATTGGTTAAAAACCCTAATTGGACAAGAATAAGCCTAGAGAGGACGAAAATGACCAAAATATTAATCCAATGACACAAATGAACTTATTGGATGCACAAGATTGGTTAAAAACCCTAATTGCACAAGGATAAGCCTAGTGAGGACGAAAATGACCTAAAAGTTAATCCAATGACACAAATGAAGTTATTGGAAGCACAAGATTGGTTAAAACCCTAATTGCACATAAATAAGGCTACAGAGGACGAAAATGACCTAAATGTGAATCCAATGACACAAATGAACATTTTGGATGCACAAAATTGGTTAAAAACACTAATTGCACAACAATAAGCCTAGGGAGGACGAAAATGACCTAAATGTTAATCCAATGACACAAATGAACTTTTTGGATGCACAAGATTGGTAAAAAAAACCCTAATTGCACAAGAATAAGCCTAGGGAGGATGAAAATGACCTAAATGTTAATCCAATGACACAAATGAACTTATTGGATGCACACGATTGGTTAAAAACCCTAATTGCAAAAGAATAGGCTTAGGGAGGACAAAAATGACCTAAATGTTCATCCAATGACATAAACACACCTATTGGATGCACAAGATTGGTTAAAAACCCTAATTGCACAAGAATATGCCTAGGGAGGACTAAAATTACCTAAATATTCATCCAATGACATAAAAACACGTATTGGATGCACAAGATTGGTTAAAAACCCTAATTGCACATAAATAAGCCTAGCGAGAACTAAAATGACCTAAATGTTAATGCAATGACACAAATGATCTTTTTGGATGCACAAGATTGGTTAAAAATCCTAATTTGACAAGAATAAGCATAGGGAGGACGAAAATGACCTAAATGTGAATCCAATGACACAAATGAACTTATTGATGCACAAGATTGGTTAAAAACCCTAATTGCACATAAATAAGGCTACGCATGTCGAAAATGACCTAAATGTGAATCCAATGACACAAATGAACTTTTTGGATGCACAAGATTGGTAAAAAACCCTAATTGCACAAGAATAAGCCTAGGGAGGACGAAAATGACCTAAATGTTCATCCAATGACATAAACACACCTATTGGATGCAGAAGATTGGTTAAAAACCCTAATTGGACAAGAATAAGCCTAGGGAGGACGAAAATGACCTAAATATTAATCCAATGACTCAAATGAACTTATTGGATGCACAAGATTGGTTAAAAACCCTAATTGCACTAGAATAAGTCTAGGGAGGACGAAAATGACCTAAATGTTAATCCAATGACACAATTGAAGTTATTGGATACACCAGATTGGTTAAAAACCCTAATTGCACAAGAATAAGCCAAGGGAGGACGAAGATGACCTAAATGTTAATCCAATGACACAAATGAACTTATTGAATGCACAAGATTGGTTAAAAACCCTAATTGCACATAAATAAGGCTACAGAGGACGAAAATGACCTAAATGTGAATCCAATGACACAAGTGAACTTTTTGGATGCACAAGACAGGTTAAAAACCCTAATTGCACATAAATAAGGCTACAGAGGACGAACATGACCTAAATGTCAATCCAATGACACAAATGAACTTTTTGGATGCACAAGATTGGTAAAAAAACCCTAATTGCACAAGAATAAGCCTTGGGAGGACTAAAATGACCTAAATGTTCATCCAATGACATAAACACACCTATTGGATGCACAAGAGTGGTTAAAAACACTAATTGCACAACAATAAGCCTAGGAAGGACTAAAATGACATAAACACACCTATTGGATGTAGAAGATTGGTTAAAAATCCTAATTGGACAAGAATAAGCCTACGAAGGACAAAAATGACCTAAATGTTCATCCAATGACATAAACACACCTATTGGATGCACAAGATTGGTTAAAAACCCTAATTGCCCAACAATAAGCCTAGGGAGGACGAAAATGACATAAATGTTAATCCAATGACACAAATGAACTTTCTGGATGCACAAGATTTGTTAAAAACCCTAATTGCACAAGAATAAGCCTATGGAGGACGAAAATGAGCTAAATGTTATTCCAATGACACAAATGAACTTTTTGGACGCACAAGATTGGTTAAAATCCCTAATTGCACAAGAATAAGCCTAGGGTGGACAAAATTGACCTAAATGTTCATCAAATGTCATAAACACACCTATTGGGTGCACAAGATTGGTTAAAAACCCTAATTGGACAAGAATAAGCCTAGGGAGGACGAAAATGACCAAAATATTATTCCAATGACACAAATGAACTTATTGGATGCACAAGATTGGTTAAAAACCCTAATTGCACAAGGATAAGCCTAGTGAGGACGAAAATGACCTAAAAGTTAATCCAATGACACAAATGAAGTTATTGGAAGCACAAGATTGGTTAAAACCCTAATTGCACATAAATAAGGCTACAGAGGACGAAAATGACCTAAATGTGAATCCAATGACACAAATGAACATTTTGGATGCACAAAATTGGTTAAAAACACTAATTGCACAACAATAAGCCTAGGGAGGACGAAAATGACCTAAATGTTAATCCAATGACACAAATGAACTTTTTGGATGCACAAGATTGGTAAAAAAAACCCTAATTGCACAAGAATAAGCCTAGGGAGGATGAAAATGACCTAAATGTTAATCCAATGACACAAATGAACTTATTGGATGCACACGATTGGTTAAAAACCTTCATTGCAAAAGAATAGGCTTAGGGAGGACAAAAATGACCTAAATGTTCATCCAATGACATAAACACACCTATTGGATGCACAAGATTGGTTAAAAACCCTAATTGCACTAGAATAAGCCTAGGGAGGACTAAAATTACCTAAATATTCATCCAACGACATAAACACACGTATTGGATGCACAAGATTGGTTAAAAACCCTAATTGCACATAAATAAGCCTAGCGAGGACTAAAATGACCTAAATGTGAATCCAATGACACAAATGAACATTTTGGATGCACAAAATTGGTTAAAAACCCTAATTGGACAAGAATAAGCCTAGGAAGGACGAAAATGACCTAATTATTAATCCAATGACTCAAATGAACTTATTGGATGCACAAGATTGGTTAAAAACCCTAATTGCACTAGAATAAGTCTAGGGAGGACGAAAATGACCTAAATGTTAATCCAATGACACAAATGAAGTTATTGGATACACAAGATTGGTTAAAAACCCTAATTGCACAAGAATAAGCCAAGGGAGGACGAAGATGACCTAAATGTTAATCCAATGACACAAATGAACTTATTGGATGCACAAGATTGGTTAAAAACCCTAATTGCACATAAATAAGGCTACAGAGGACGGAAATGACCTAAATGTGAATCCAATGACACAAGTGAACTTTTTGGATGCACAAGATAGGTTAAAAACCCTAATTGCACATAAATAAGGCTACAGAGGACGAACATGACCTAAATGTGAATCCAATGACACAAATGAACTTTTTGGATGCACAAGATTGGTAAAAAAAACCCTAATTGCACAAGAGTAAGCCTTGGGAGGACTAAAATGACCTAAATGTTCATCCAATGACATAAACACACCTATTGGATGCAGAAGATTGGTTAAAAATCCTAATTGGACAAGAATAAGCCTACGAAGGACAAAAATGACCTAAATGTTCATCCAATGACATAAACACACCTATTGGATGCACAAGATTGGTTAAAAACCCTAATTGCCCAACAATAAGCCTAGGGAGGACGGAAATGACCTAAATGTTAATCCAATGACACAAATGAACTTTCTGGATGCACAAGATTTGTTAAAAACCCTAATTGCACAAGAATAAGCCTATGGAGGACGAAAATGAGCTAAATGTTATTCCAATGACACAAATGAACTTTTTGGACGCACAAGATTGGTTAAAAACCCTAATTGCACTAGAATAAGCCTAGGGAGGACAAAAATGACCTAAATGGTAATCCAATGACACAAATGAACTTACTAGATGCACAAGATTGGTTAAAAACCCTAATTGCACATAAATAAGGCTACGGAGGACGAAAATGACCTAAATCTGAATCCAATGACACAAATACACTTTTTGGATGCACAAGATTGGTTAAAAACCCTAATTGCACATAAATAAGGCTAAAAAGGACGAAAATGACCTAAATGTTAATCCAATGACACAAATGAACTTATTGGATGCACAAGATTGGTTAAAAACCCTAATTGCACAAGAATAAGCTTAAGGAGGACAAATATGACCTAAATGTTCATCCAATGACATAAACACACCTATTGGATGCACAAGATTGGTTAAAAACCCTAATTGGACAAGAATAAGCCTAGGGCGGACGAAAATGACCTAAATGTGAATCCAATGACACAAATGAACTTTTTGGATGCACAAAATTGGTTAAAAACCCTAATTGCACAACAATAAGCCTAGGGAGGACGAAAATCACCTAAATGTTCATCCAATGACATAAACACACCTGTTGGATGGAGAAGATTGGTTAAAAACCCAAATTGGACAAGAATAAGCCTAGGAAGGACGAAAATGACCTAAATGTTAATCCAATGACACAAATGAACTTTTTGGATACACAATATTGGTTAAAAACCCTAATTGCACATAAATAAGGCTACAAAGGACGAAAATGACCTAAATGTTAATCCAATGACACAAATGAACTTATTGGATGCACAAGATTGATGGTACCAGTAACCTCTGTTAAATGAAAAGTATGCGGAAGATTACCTATTTTTAGAGATATGCGCAGCAGTTTAACAAATCGTACATTTATTAAACACATCATCAATTAAGGTCCCAAATCTACAATACTAATGAATGCACAAAGTATATGGATCACAGAATATATTGAGAGATGCACCAGGAACATTTATTATTCAAGATATTGATTCACATACAATCATGCTAGAAACAATCTTTCATGTAATGTCAAAATATGCAGAAAGATATTGGAGCACTCAATCAATATCAAACAAATACACAATGCAGAAATTTAAAAAGAGATAAGGGTAAGAAAGATGGTACGCAGTGATTTATACTAGTTCAGCCGTTGTTGAACGACCTACGTCCAGTCCCAAGATCAAATCCAATCTTGGCCTTTCCACTAGAATGTCTCAGAATCCGTTTACAGATGTTCTAGCTCCTCGCCTATCAATCTAAAACGATTCTTTCTATTCTATTCTTATCTCCCTGAATCCCAGAGTTTATCTCCCATAAACTCTTCCCAGATTACAGTCAAGTTTCTTCTTGATGAGACCTCTCAATCACAGAAGATAACCACCAGTTAAGACTGGATTTCTCAATGTTATTTGTTTTCAGAATTTGTTTACAGATGTATCTAAAACAGAAATTACACAAAATTTCTTCAGCAGTCTTCTTCTCTAAAGTTGTTTCTCCAGCAATCTTTCTCAGTCCTTGTTGATCATAAAAGATGAATCTTCATGACTGAAAAAGTAATGTTCAAAGTTATTTCACAATGAGAAACAAAGATATCAGAAAGTTATGTGTATATTATTGTTGTATCTGTGTTGTTGATATTATGTATGTATGTATATGTTTCTTAGAAGAAGAGAATGTAAAACAGTTTATATAGTTTCAGGAAAAACAACATATGAATCGATTTACCTAATCGATTCATTAAAGTCATAAGGCTGGCTTATCGATTTCCTCAATCGATTTCGCGAGTCTTGTTTTTCTTGAATCTTGAAACTGAACATTCTAATCGATTTACCCAATCGATTATTTTAAGTAGTTCTTCAGACTTTGATGACAGTATATAATTAAATCGATTTGCAGAATCGATTTGATGTGTTATGTTCAAACAACGAGATCAAAACCATCGATGTGCTTAATCGATTTAACCATTCAGTCATCTCTGTTTCTAAAACTTTTTGTGCCAATCGATTGTGCCAATCCATTGTGGACTTTAAGTCTGAAGCACTTTTCATCAGTTGGTTTATTCAATCGATTTACCAAGTCGATTGATGCCAACATTTGTAACACAGATGTATATAAGCATATTGTGGTAATCGATTGTGTATGTTCCAGACCTAAGTTATTTTGAAACTTGTTTTAGTGAATCGATTTAGTAAACAGGTTTGGCTCTGGGACATTAACAATCGATTATGTCAATCGATGTAGACATAACAAAAAAACTTAAAGATGTGATTCATTCAATCGATTTGCCAAATCGATTTCCTGCAAAACGTGCTACTGACTTGCACATTTTAATTTCAGTAAGTATGTCAATCAATTTGTCTAATCGATGTAAACAATCAGTTCAGTCTTGGTGATTTACTCAATCGATTTGCCTAATCGATTTGTGGCAAACTGGCTCTCTGACTTGCACAATTTATTTTCTAATAGGTGTACCAATCGATTTGGAGAATCGATTGATAGCCCGTTTGATTTCTCCAAGGATGTACAAATCGATTGTGCTAATCGATTGGGTAACCCCAGACTTTATAAAACGATTCAACCCTGTTATAGAATCGATTGTACTAATCGATGTGCTCATGGATCATCAAGCTTTTGTTGATTCCTTGAGTTCCAAGCAATTGTCTCGAGTATGTAGGATTGAATTTGTTGTTCCTGAAATTTTTCTCAGTTGACAGTGTTAGATTTATTTCAGATTGTATGCTTGTCAATAACATCAAAAACGAACATATGTCTAACAATCTCCCCCTTTTTGATTTAAGTGACAAACATGCAATTTTAACTTGAGAGAAAAGTTCAAAGGAATTATAAGTAACAGTTTTAGCAGAGCTCCCCCTAAGTTCAATATTCATAGTGAGTAAAGATAAGGATTAGAGCATGAAACTGATAAAATAAAACAATTATAGTTAGCACAAGTTATAATTTCTCTCCCCCTTTGTCAATTAAGGCAAAAAGTGGTGAAAGAGAAATGTTTGCTCCCCCTGAGGTTGTAGCAAACCTGGATACTGCTTTACAAAGAATCTAGAAAAGATTAGTAATAAAAAGCAGTAACGCGAGTAATATTATAACTTAGTTGAAAACAATTTTGGATTAGTGTACCAAATAAAAACAGATTATGGCGCGCACTAGACAATATGAAAATGAAATGCAGCAGTTGAAATGATTAACAAGCTCAAGGTTCATTAATAAAAAAAAATTACATTCATCATGATAATTACAAAACGAAAGCAAAAGAAAACAAAAAAGCTAAGAAGCCTAAGGTCCTAAACGCCTAGAGATGCTGGTCCTCATTATTAGCAGGGGATGAGGCTGAGACCACTGTATTAACCTCAGCAGGTGTCTCCTCACCATGAGTTGCAGCAACCTCTACTTGTGTTGGAGCAGGTTCTTCAGCCGCCTGTCTTCCTATTTCAACAACATCGCTGAAGGACAACTTAATGCCCAGATGTTCCTGAATAGCTGCCACGTCTTGCGCCATCTGATTCTGATCCGCTTGAATCTTCTGAATAGCAGCTTCAATCCTTTCATGAGATGCCTCCATCTTAGCGTTGTGAACTGCTTGTGCTGCCATAAATTCAAGCAGTTTGGTGAGCACCTCCGATTCTGCTGAAACATTCTTCGCAGCTGTTTGTTCAACACCTTGCTGGGTTTGTTCAGTAGTGGTCTGAGGTCGCTTCCAAACTCCATTGACTTTTCGCAGCTGCATTTGGTTCACGATGGATTCACCAAATGTGAGGACAGTCTTCGAAACTTCTTCACCCTTCAGAGATACCTTGAAGTGGGTGAGAATCTTCGTGACGAGCTGTGGATACGGAAGTACCAACTTCCCTTGAGAAGCCTCTAGCATGTGCCTGAGAACAATCCATGCCCAGCTCATCTTGAGCTCTTTGCATAGACCCCACAGTAGCACGATATCCAGCCGTTGCACAACTGCGTGATTTCCGGAACGTGGAACCAGCATCCGGGTGAGGGCGTACATCAGCATCCGTTGCTGAACCTTCATCTGGCCTAAAGGAAGTGAAACAGATTCCACGAACCCTTCGACCATAAGATCCTGCACAGCTGCTTGCCTATCCAGATACTCCTATCCGTCGTCATCAGCGTCTGCTTCGGTGCTGCCATCCACTGAGTTTCCAAAATAGGGAAGTCCTGACAGAGTCGAGAACTCTTCGAAAGACATCGAGATCTTCTTCCCTTTGACTGTTGCTTTGAAGCCGGTGTCGGTCATCTTGAAATTAGAGTAGAATATCCGAATAAGATTCGGATACGTATCGAGCGAGCAGGATAAGAAGTCTTCTAAACCATGAAACCGGAGATGGTTTTGAAACGAAAAACCATGACTGTCGAAGTAGCTGAAGTCCAAGATGCGAGCTTCGTGTATTTTCCGATTGACAAAAGCATGTGGAAGTTTGAATTCCTCAGCTTGCTTAGGTGGAGGAGCAGTTGATTTCTTTGGAGTAGTCTTTTTCTGTGGAGTATTCTTTTTCTTTTTCTTTTGCGATATTTCCTTCATTGCATCAGCGAGCAATTTCTCAGTCGGAGCTTCCTTTCTCTTTTTGGGTTTACCTTGATGAGGGGCAATACCTTTACCCTTATCTTGAGATGCAATCTTGTGTGTAGGTATTGGTACCCGTTTTGGAAGAGTGGGTGGTGGAGACGGAGTCCTCCCACTAGATGAAGAAGATGAAGGTGAAAGAGAAGGGGTTCGGGGTTGAGTTTGCTTAACACGAGCCATTTGTGAAAGAAGGATCGTGACAAGATGAAGATTGAAGAAGAAAAAGAGTGTTTGGGAGTTGAAAGCAGAGAATTTTTGAGAAATATTGCAGAAAACTGAAGTTGCAATCGATTAGGGAAAGTGATTGGAAGTGGGTGAAAATCGATTGTTACTGTTCCTTTTATAGAGAAAAAAAATCCAGAAATCGATTGCTCCAATCGATTTGATGACCGTTACTGGGGAAGATCAACCAACAAAGCCGTTAGATCCTGCAACGGCTAGTAAAAACTGCAACGGTAACTATGCCAATCGATTACCCAAATCGATTCATGAAGTTACTCAATCGATTACCCAAATCGATTTCGTATCAACTTAACAGCTTTCATACCAGTTCAACTCAGAATCCATTTCAACAACTAACTCAGAATCGATGTCCCCAATCGCTTCTTTTAAAAAAATCAACTAGCTCAATCGATTTCCCAAATCGATTTCGAGTAATTTCAGAAGATACCTGCCTCAGCATCGATTTACCAAATCGATTCTTTTAAAGAAATAAAAACCACATATAAATCAATCAATTTCCCAAATCGATTTCGTGTTCACAGTTTTGATAAAAATAGACATATTATGGGTCACATCGATTAGGGCAATCGATTGTGTAACACATTTTCATGTGTAATCACAGGACAATCGATTTAGCCAATCGATTTGACACATAAATCAGATCTGACTAGGATCAATTATGCCTAATTTCATCCTAATGTGACGGAAGCTTTCCTTTGGCAATGCTTTGGTGAAGATGTCTGCTAGCTGTTCAGTTGTGTTGACGTATTCCAACTTGATATTCCCACACTGAAACTGATCTCGAATGAAGTGATGCCGAATCTCGATATGCTTGGTCCTGGAATGCATAACTGGGTTCTTAGTGATACTGATCGCACTTGTGTTGTCGCACAAGATAGGAACAGTTCCTATGTCCACACCAAAGTCTAACAAATGCTGTTTCATCCACATGATCTGAGCACAGCAACTTCCAGCTGCAATGTACTCATCTTCTGCTGTTCACAAAGCGATACTGGTTTGCTTCTTGCTGAACCAAGATACAAGTGAATTACCCAGCAAATGACAAGTACCTGAGGTACTCTTCCTATCCAGTTTGCACCCTGCAAAATCTGAATCTGAATACCCAACCAAAGAACAAGTTGATCCCTTAGGATACCATAATCCAAGGCTCCTAGTCCCAACTAAATACCTGAAAATTCTCTTAACTGCACTAAGGTGAGACTCTTAAGGATTTGATTGATACCTCGCACACAAACAAACGCTGAACATGATGTCAGGCCTGCTTGCTGTGAGATAGAGCAATGATCCTATCATGCCTCTATACCTTGTAACATCCACTAGTTTACCCAACTCATCTCTATCTAAAAGGTTTCCTTGGCTCATTGGAGTATTAATGGGCTTGAAGCTATCAAAGGAAAATTTCTTTATCAAGTCATTACAATATTTTGTTTGACTAATGAAGATACCTTGCTTGCTTTGGTTAATTTGAAATCCCAAAAAGTATGACAGTTCACCCATCATTGACATTTCAAATTGACCTTTCATTAGATTTTCAAAATTTTTGCATAGCTTATCATTTGTGGATCCAAATATTATGTCATCAACATAAACTTGGACCAGCAAGATATCTTTATCAGTAGTTTGTATGAAAAGAGTCTTGTCCACATTTCCTCTTAAAAAGTTTTGTGAAATGAGAAAGTTGCTAAGTTTCTCATACCAAGCTCTAGGGGCTTGTTTCAATCCATAGAGAGCTTTTGTTAACTTGTATACATGATTTGGAAATTCTGTATTTTCAAAACCAGGTGTTTGGCTAACAAAAACTTCCTCTTGGATCTCACCATTGAGAAAGGCACTTTTCACATCCATTTGATAAAGCTTAAAGTCCATTATACAAGCATAAGCAAGGAGGATTCTAATGGCTTCTAGTCTTGCTACAGGGGCATAGGTTTCATCAAAATCTATTCCCTCCTCTTGGTTGTAACCCTTGGCCACTAACCTAGCTTTATTTCTAGTTATAACACCATTCTCATCTAGCTTGTTCCTAAACACCCACCTAGTTCCTATGATATGCTGGTTTTCTGGTTTAGGTACTAGCTGCCACACTTTGTTCCTCTCAAACTGGTTTAACTCCTCTTGCATGGCTACTATCCAGTCAGGGTCCAAAAGAGCTTCTTTAATGTTTTTGGGTTCTACTTGAGAAACAAAGGCTGTAAGGTTGCAAAACTCTCTAAAGGATTTTCTGGTTGAAACACCTTTTGAAATCTCTCCAATAATATTGTCTATGGGATGGTTCTTGGCAAACTTCCACTCTTTGGGTAGATCATCTTCCCTAATTGGTTCTACGCAGTCAGGATTGGTTGGAGGTTCAGGTTCACTGGTTTCTACAGGTTGAGAATCAACAATATCATCCAATGAGTTACCAACTATAGTAAGAGTGCTGTTCAAGTTTTCATCAAATTTGACATGGACAGACTCCTCTATAGTTTTGGTTCTTTTAATGTAGATTCTATAGGCCTTACTAACCTGGGAATACCCCAAAAAGATGCCCTCATCTGCTTTAGGATCAAATTTACCTAGATGTCCCTTACCATTGTTTAACACAAAGCACTTACACCCAAAACTCCTAAAGTAGGAGATGTTAGGCTTTCTCCCTTTGTATAACTCATAAGGAGTTTTCTTAAGAATGGGCCTAATCAACACCCTATTGATAACATGTGTGGCAGTGTTAATCGCATCAGCCCAGAAATACTTGGGAGTATTTGAGTCTTTCAGCATGGTTCTAGCCAACTCTTCTAAAGACCTATTCTTTCTCTCCACTACACCATTCTGCTGAGGTGTCCTAGGGGCTGAAAACATGTGATGTATGCCATTCTCTTCACAGTAAGTATCAAAAGAATCATTTTGGAATTCACCTCCATGATCACTCTTGATGGATATAATTTTCTGACTTGTTTCATTTTGAACTAATTTTGCAAACTTTTTAAAAACAGAAAAAGTGTCACTTTTATGAGTCAGAAAATACGTCCATGTGAAACGAGAATAATCATCGATCAACACAAATCCATACAAGTTACCACCAAAACTTCTAATCTGAGATGGTCCAAACAAATCCATGTGGATAAGTTGTAAAACCCTATTGGTTTTGACCATATCTATAGGGGGAAAAGAAGACTTAACAAGCTTGCTTTGCTCACAGGAGTCACACAGTCTATCTTTAGAAAACTTTCTATTGGGAAGGCCTATGACTAACTGCTTGCTAACAAGTCTATTCAAATGATCAATATGAATGTGTACAATGCGTTTATGCCATAACCATGTTTCATCAGCATTTGATAATAAGCAACAAACAGAATTAACAAGCATATCAGTTAAATCCAACATGTAGATATTATTAACTCTATTACCTACTAATTTCATGCTTTTATCATGCTTGTTTTCAATTGTGCAAGAGAGTGGTGAAAAGCTTACTTGAAAGCCATTGTCACCCAGCTGCCATTCCCTAGAAGGTTATGTTTCAGCCCTTCCACATATAAGACATTTTTAATTATGGCAGTTGATCTGCTGCCAATGTTACCTTCACCGCATATCTTGCCCTTGTTGTTATCGCCGTACTTTACGAAACCACCTTCTTTCAGATTAAGGGACACAAACATTGACTTGTCCCATGTCATATGCTTTGAGCATCCACTATCAAGATACCATTGGTGTTTTGTGGATCTCAAGCATACCTGCAATAGGATTAGAATTTGCATTTAGGTCCCCAATACAAATTGGGTCCTGGGGGGTTAATTTCAACATCTTGTGTCTTAATCTTCCAAATCTGTTTACATCCTCTATTGGCAAGTCTTTTAAATTTGCAATTGTAAACAAAATGTCCTTTTCTACAACAGAAATGACAAGTGACAGCAGAGGATGCAAACTGTTTCGGTTTGACAAAGACATTGTGCAAATGACTAGACTTAGCACATTTTTGATGATGTTTAACATTTCCATAACCTATGCCATGTTTAGTCATATTCCGATTTGCATGCTTTTTGCTATTAAAACCAAGTCCAGATTTTATATTGACACTTCTCTGGTTGCTAAGAATATCATTCAGTTTATCCTTGCTACTAGAGAGTTTCAATAAATCAGACTTCAATAAAGTAACAGAATTCTCAAGATCAATGCATTTGGCAGATTTATCATGTGAGTCCTTTTTCAATTGTTCACATAAGTCCTCAATCTTTTTATAATCATTTTTCATTTGATCATGCAATTTACATTGTTGTTCAAGCATTTTCTTAGTGTTAACTAACTGTTTAACAGATTTAACATATTCAGCATGCAGTTCGTTAAATGCATCTTGCAGTTCATCAAAAGAAGGATTATATTGAGAGCTTACCTCACTTTCTGATTCAGAATCCGTTTTAGCCATAAGACACAGATTTGCTTCTTCCGTTTCAGAAGATGTGGATGAATCTTCGTTGTCATTCCACGCAATGTATGCTTTTCTGTTTTTCTGAGCTGGTTCCTTGCCTTTAGTTTTGGAATTTCTGTTCTTGTTCTGCAGCTTGTAACAATCAGCTTTTATATGACCATGTTTTCCACATTCGTAGCATGTAACTGTTTTACCGTCATTGTTTTTCGAGCTGGATTGTTTTCTGAATTTACTGTCTTTCTTTTTCAGAAATTTCTTAAATCTTTTGACAAGTAGCCCCAGTTCAGGTTCTTCATCATCCTCACTGCTTGATTCATCTGAGCTGGTCTCATGTTCAGATTTGGACTGTTGTGTTTGGGCTTTTAACGACAATCCTTTACGTTTCCTGTCAATTTGCTCAGCTTCATTGAGTCGATGTAGTTCCATCTCATGCTCTCTCAGTTTTCCAAACAATGTAGCTATTGTCATGCTTCCTAGATCCTTGGATTGTGCAATGGCAGTGATTTTTGGCTGCCATTCCCTAGTCAAACATCTCATTATTTTACTAATTTGCTGATCATTATCAATCTCTTTGCCTAAGGCATTTAGGTTGTTGACTATGTGCGTGAATCGGGTCTGCATGTCGTTTACTGATTCTTCTTTCTTCATGCTAAACAATTTGTACTCGTGCATGAGAGTATTTATCCGAGCTCTCTTTACATCTGTGGTTCCTTCATGCGTTTGCTGAAGTGTATCCCACATTTGTTTTGCTGTTTTGCAATTTGAGACTCTGAAGAATTCATCATGACTCAAGGCTGCAGTTATAATGTTCTTGGCTTTGGCGTTGTACCCAACCTTCTTTTTGTCTTCATCAGTCCAGTCACTTTTTGGCTTTAGGATTGCTGATTCACCTGTACCTGCTATGGTTGGCACAAATGGTCCATTTTCTACAGCATCTAGAATATCAATACCACTTGCTTCAAGTAAAATTAACATGCGTTGTTTCCAATACATGTATGCGGCCCCGTTAAAAGCGGGAGGCCTAGCTAATGATGCACCCTCTCCTAGGAAATCAGAGGTCATGATTTTTTATGAGAGTTACTCTAACAAAAATTGGCTCTGATACCAATTGATGGTACCAGTAACCTCTGTTAAATGAAAAGTATGCGGAAGATTACCTATTTTTAGAGATATGCGCAGCAGTTTAACAAATCGTACATTTATTAAACACAGCATCAATTAAGGTCCCAAATCTACAATACTAATGAATGCACAAAGTATATGATGGATCACAGAATATATTGAGAGATGCACCAGGAACATTTATTATTCAAGATAATGATTCACATACAATCATGCTAGAAACAATCATTCATGTAATGTCAAAATATGCAGAAAGATATTTGAGCACTCAATCAATATCAAACAAATACACAATGCAGAAATTTAAAAAGAGATAAGGGTAAGAAAGATGGTAAGCAGTGATTTATACTGGTTCAGCCGTTGTTGAACGACCTACGTCCAGTCCCAAGATCAAATCCAATCTTGGCCTTTCCACTAGAATGTCTCAGAATCCGTTTACAGATGTTCTAGCTCCTCGCCTATCAATCTAAAACGATTCTTTCTATTCTATTCTTATCTCCCTGAATCCCAGAGTTTATCTCCCATAAACTCTTCCAAGATTACAGTCAAGTTTCTTCTTGATGAGACCTCTCAATCACAGAAGATAACCACCAGTTAAGACTGGATTTCTCAATGTTATTTGTTTTCAGAATTTGTTTACATATGTATCTAAAACAGAAATTACACAAAATTTCTTTAGCAGTCTTCTTCTCTAAAGTTGTTTCTCCAGCAATCTTTCTCAGTCCTTGTTGATCATAGAAGATGAATCTTCATGACTGAAAAAGTAATGTTCAAAGTTATTTCACAATGAGAAACAAAGATATCAGAAAGTTATGTGTATATTATTGTTGTATCTGTGTTGTTGATATTATGTATGTATGTATATGTTTCTTAGAAGAAGAGAATGTAAAACAGTTTATATAGTTTCAGGAAAAACAACATATGAATCGATTTACCCAATCGATTCATTAAAGTCATAAGGCTGGCTAATCGATTTCCTCAATCGATTTCGCGAGTCTTGTTTTTCTTGAATCTTGAAACTGAACATTCTAATCGATTTACCCAATCGATTATTTTAAGTAGTTCTTCAGACTTTGATGACAGTATATAATTAAATCGATTTGCAGAATCGATTTGATGTGTTTTGTTCAAACAACGAGATCAAAACCATCGATGTGCTTAATCGATTTAACCATTCAGTCATCTCTGTTTCTAAAACTTTTTGTGCCAATCGATTGTGGACTTTAAGTCTGAAGCACTTTTCATCAGTTGGTTTATTCAATCGATTTACCAAGTCGATTGATGCCAACATTTGTAACACAGATGTATATAAGCAGATTGTGGTAATCGATTGTGTATGTTCCAGACCTAAGTTATTTTGAAACTTGTTTTAGTGAATCGA
The DNA here is from genome assembly GCA_037974775.1 of Cicer pinnatifidum. Taxonomy (NCBI): domain Eukaryota; kingdom Viridiplantae; phylum Streptophyta; class Magnoliopsida; order Fabales; family Fabaceae; genus Cicer; species Cicer pinnatifidum. Next base: position 22,814,370 of record JBBPBR010000008.1, on the reverse strand, counting down.
TTTAGTAAACAGGTTTGGCTCTGGGACATTAACAATCGATTATGTCAATCGATGTAGACATAACAAAAAAACTTAAAGATGTGATTCATTCAATCGATTTGCCAAATCGATTTCCTGCAAAACGTGCTACTGACTTGCACATTTTAATTTCAGTAAGTATGTCAATCAATTTGTCTAATCGATGTAAACAATCAGTTCAGTCTTGGTGATTTACTCATTCGATTTGCCTAATCGATTTGTGGCAAACTGGCTCTCTGACTTGCACAATTTATTTTCTAATAGGTGTACCAATCGATTTGGAGAATCGATTGATAGCCCGTTTGATTTCTCCAAGGATGTACAAATCGATTGTGCTAATCGATTGGGTAACCCCAGACTTTATAAAACGATTCAACCCTGTTATAGAATCGATTGTACTAATCGATGTGCTCATGGATCATCAAGCTTTTGTTGATTCCTTGAGTTCCAAGCAATTGTCTCGAGTATGTAGGATTGAATTTGTTGTTCCTGAAATTTTTCTCAGTTGACAGTGTTAGATTTATTTCAGATTGTATGCTTGTCAATAACATCAAAAACGAAAATATGTCTAACAAAGATTGGTTAAAAACCCTAATTGCACAAGAATAAGCTTAGGGAAGACAAAAATGTCCTAAATGTTCATCCAATGACATAAACACACCTATTGGATGCAAAAGATTGGTTAAAAACCCTAATTGGACAAGAATAAGCCTAGGGAGGACGAAAATGACCTAAATGTTAATCCAATGACACAAATGAACTTATTGGATGCACAATATTGGTTAAAATCCCTAATTGCACAAGAATAAGCCTAGGGAGGATAAAATTGACCTAAATATTCATCCAATGACATAAAGACACCTATTGGGTGCACAAGATTGGTTAAAAACCCTAATTGGACAAGAATAAGCCTAGGGAGGACGAAAATGACCTAAATATTAATCTAATGACACAAATGAACTTATTGGATGCACAATATTGGTTAAAAACCCTAATTGCACAAGGATAAGCCTAGTGAGGACGAAAATGACCTAAATGTTAATCCAATGACACAAATGAAGTTATTGGATGCACAAGATTGGTTAAAACCCTAATTGAACATAAATAAGGCTATAGAGGACGAAAATGACCTAAATGTAAATCCAATGACACAAATGAAATTTTTGGATACACAAAATTGGTTAAAAACCCTAATTGCACAACAATAAGCCTAGGGTGGACGAAAATGACCTAAATGTTAATCCAATGACACAAACGAACTTATTGAATGCACAAGATTGATTAAAAACCATAATTGGACAAGAATAAACCTAGGGAGGACGAAAATGACCTAAATGTTAATCCAATGACACAAAAGAATTTATTGGATGCCAAAGATTGGTTAAAAACCCTAATTGCACATAAATAAGGCTACAGAGGACGAAAATGACCTAAATGTGAATCCAATGACACAAATGAACTTTTTGGATGCACAAAATTGGTTAAAAACACTAATTGTACAACAATAAGCCTAGGGAGGACGAAAATGACCTAAATGTTAATCCAATGACACAAATGAACTTATTGAATGCACAAGATTGATTAAAAACCGTAATTGGACAAGAATAAACCTAGGGAGGACGAAAATGACCTAAATGTTAATCCAATGACACAAACGAACTTATTGGATGCCAAAGATTGGTTAAAAACCCTAATTGCACATAAATAAGGCTACAGAGGACGAAAATGACCTAAATGTGAATCCAATGACACAAATGAACATTTTGGATGCACAAAATTGGTTAAAAACACTAATTGCACAACAATAAGCCTAGGGAGGACACAAATTACCTAAATGTTTTTCCAATGACACAAATGAACTTTTTGGATGCACAAGATTGGTAAAAAAACCCTAATTGCACAAGAATAAGCCTAGGGAGGACGAAAATGACCTAAATGTTCATCCAATGACACAAATGAACTTTTTGGATGCACACGATTGGTTAAAAACCCTAATAGCAAAATAATAGGCTTATTGATGCACAAGATTGGTTAAAAACCCTTATTGCACATAAATAAGGCTACGGAGGTCGAAAATGACCTAAATGTAAATCCATTGACACAAATTAACTTTTTGGACGCACAAGATTGGTAAAAAAACCCTAATTGCACAAGAATAGGCCTAGGGAGGACGAAAATGACCTAAATGTTCATCCAATGAAATAAACACACCTATTGGATGCAGAACATTTGTTAAAAACCCTAATTGGACAAGAATAAGCCAAGGAAGGACGAAAATGACCTAAATGTGAATCCAATGACACAAATGAACTTTTTGGGTGCACAAGATTAATTAAAAACCCTAATTGCACAAGAATAAGTCTAGGGAGGACGAAAATGACCTAAATGTAAATCCAATGACACAAATGAATTTATTTGACGCACAAGATTGATTAAAAACCATAATTGGACAAGAATAAACCTAGGGAGGACAAAATGACCTAAATGTTAATCCAATGACACAAATGAACTTATTGGATGCACAAGATTGGTTAAAAACCCTAATTGCACATAAATAAGGCTACTGAGGACGAAAATGACCTAAATGTGAATCCAATGACACAAATGAACTTTTTGGATGCACAAAATTGGTTAAAAACACTAATTGCACAACAATAAGCCTAGGGAGGACACAAATTACCTAAATGTTTTTCCAATGACACAAATGAACTTTTTGGATGCACAAGATTGGTAAAAAAACCCTAATTGCACAAGAATAAGCCTAGGGAGGACGAAAATGACCTAATTGTTCATCCAATGACACAAATGAACTTATTGGATGCACAAGATTGGTTAAAAACCCTAATTGCACAACAATAAGCCTAGGGTGGACGAAAATGTCCTAAATGTTAATCCAATGACACAAATGAACTTATTGGATGCACAAGATTGGTTAAAAACCGTAATTGCACATAAATAAGGCTACAGAGGACGAAAATGACCTAAATGTGAATCCAATGACACCAGTGAACTTTTTGGATGCACAAGATTGGTTAAAATCCCTAATTGCACATAAATAAGGCTAAAGAGGACGAAAATGACCTAAATGTTCATCCAATGACACAAATAAACTTATTGGATGCACAAGATTGGTTAAAAACCCTAATTGCAAAAGAATAAGCTTAGGGAGGACAAAAATGACCTAAATGTTCATCCAATGACATAAACACACCTATTGGATGCAGAAGATTGGTTAAAAACCCTAATTGGACAAGAATAAGCCTAGGAAGGACGAAAATGACTTAAATGTTCATCCAATGACATAAACACACCTATTGGATGCACAAGATTGGTTAAAAATCCTAATTGCACAACAATAAGCCTAGGGAGGACGAGAATGACCTAAATGTTAATCCAATGACACAAATGAACTTTCTGGTTGCACAAGATTTGTTAAAAACCCTAATTGCATAAGAATAAGCCTATGGAGGACTAAAATGACCTAAATGTTAATCCAATGACACAAATGAACTTTTTGGATGCACAAGATTGGTTAAAAACCCTAATTGCACAAGAATAAGCCTAGGGAGGACAAAAATAACCTAAATGGTAATCCATTGACACAAATGAAGTTATTAGATGCACAAGATTGGTAAAAACTCTAATTGCACATAAATAAGGCTACAGAGGACGAAAATGACCTAAATGTGAATCCAATGACACAAATGAACTTTTTGGATGCACAATATTGGTAAAAAACCCTAATTGCACAAGAATAAGCCTAGGGACGACGAAAATGACCTAAATGTTCATTCAATGACACAAATGAACTTATTGGATGCACAAGAATAAGCTTAGGGAGGACAAAAATGACCTAAATGTTCATCTAATGACATAAACACACCTATTGGATGCACAAGATTGGTTAAAAACCCTAATTGCACAAGAATAAGCCTAGGGAGGACGAAAATGACCTAAATGTGAATCCAATGACACAAATGAACTTATTGATGCACAAGATTGGTTAAAAACCCTTATTGCACATAACTAAGGCTACGGAGGTCGAAAATGACCTAAATGTGAATCCATTGACACAAATTATTTTTTTGGATGCACAAGATTGGTAAAAAAACCCTAACTGCCCAAGAATAAGCCTGGGGAGGACGAAAATGACCTAAATGTTCATCCAATGACATAAACACATCTATTGGATGCAGAAGATTTGTTAAAAACCCTAATTGGACAAGAATAAACCTAGGAAGGACGAAAATGACCTAAATGTGAATCCAATGACACAATTGAACTTTTTGGATGCACAAGATTAATTAAAAACTTTAATTGCACCAGAATAAGTCTAGGGAGAACGAAAATGACCTAAATGTTAATCCAATGACACAAATGAACTTATTGGATGCACAAGATTGATTAAAAACCATAATTGGACAAGAATAAACCTAGGGAGGACGAAAATTACCTAAATGTTAATCCAATGACACAAATGAACTTATTGGATGCACAAGATTGGTTAAAAACCCTAATTGCACATAAATAAGGCTACTGAGGACGAAAATGACCTAAATGTGAATCCAATGACACAAATGAACTTTTTGGATGCACAAAATTGGTTAAAAACACTAATTGCACAACAATAAGCCTAGGGAGGACAAAAATGACCTAATTGTTCATCCAATGACACAAATGAACTTATTGGATGCACAAAATTGGTTAAAAACCCTAATTGCACAAGAATAAGCCTAGGGAGGACGAAAATGACCTAATTGTTCATCCAACGACACAAATGAACTTATTGGATGCACAAGATTGGTTAAAAACCCTAATTGCACAAGAATAAGCTTAGGGAGGACGAAAATGACCTAAATGTTCATCCAATGACATAAACACACCTATTGGAAGCACAAGATTGGTTAAAAACCCTAATTGGACAAGAATAAGCCTAGGGAGGACGAAAATGACCTAAATGTTAATCCAATGACACAAATGAACTTTTTGGATGCACAAGATTTTTTAAAAACCCTAATTGCACAAGAATAAGCCTATGGACGACGAAAATGACCTAAATGTTAATCCAATGACACAAATGAACTTTTTGGATGCACAAGATTGGTTAAAAATCCTAATTGCACAAGAATAAGCCTAGGGAGGACAAACATGACCTAAATGGTAATCCAATGACACAAATGAACTTATTAGATGCACAAGATTGGTTAAAAACCCTAATTGTACATAAAATAAGGCTACGGAGGACGAAAATGACCTAAATGTGAATCCAATGACACAAATAAAATTTTTGGATGCACAAGATTGGTTAAAAACCCTAATTGCACATAAATAAGCCTAGGGAGGACGAAAATGACCTAAATATTAATCCAATGACACAAATGAACTTATTGGATGCACAAGATTGGTTAAAAACCCTAATTGCACCAGGATAAGCCTAGGGAGGACGAAAATGACCTAAATGTTAACCCTAAGACAAAAATGAAGTTATTGGATGCACAAGATTGGTTAAAACCCTAATTGAACATAAATAAGGCTATAGAGGACGAAAATGACCTAAATGTGAATCCAATGACACAAATGAACTTTTTGTATACACAAAATTGGTTAAAAACCCTAATTGCACAACAATAAGCCTAGGGTGGACGAAAAGGACCTAAATGTTATTCCAATGACACAAATGAACTTATTGGATGCACATGATTGATTAAAACCCATAATTGGACAAGAATAAACCTAGGGAGGACGAAAATGACCTTAATGTTCATCCAATGACATAAACACACCTATTGGAAGCACAAGATTGGTTAAAAACCCTAATTGGACAAGAATAAGCCTAGGGAGGACGAAAATGACCTAAATGTTAATCCAATGACAGAAATGAACTTTCTGGATGCACAAGATTTGTTAAAAACCCTAATTGCACAAGAATAAGCCTATGGAGGACGAAAATGACCTAAATGTTAATCCAATGACACAAATGAAATTTTTGGATGCACAAGATTGGTTAAAAACCCTAATTGCACAAGAATAAGCCTAGGGAGGAAGAAAATGACCTAAATGTTCATAAGCCTAGGGAGGTGGATGCACAAGATTGGTTAAAAACCCTAATTGGACAAGAATAAGCCTAGGGAAGACGAAAATGACCTAAATGTTAATCCAATGACACAAATGAATTTATTGGATGCACAATATTGGTTAAAAACCCTAATTGCACAAGAATAAGCATAGGGAGGATAAAATTGACCTAAATGTTCATCCAATGACATAAACACACCTATTCGGTGCACAAGATTGGTTAAAAACCCTAATTGGAGAAGAATAAGCCTTCGGAGGACGAAAATGACCTAAATATTAATCTAATGACACAAATGAACTTATGGATGCACAAGATTGGTTAAAAACCCTAATTGCACAAGGATAAGGCTAGGGAGGACGAAAATGACCTAAATGTTAGTCCAAAGACACAAATGAAGTTATTGGATGCACAAAATTGGTTAAAAACACTAATTGCACAACAATAAGCCTAGGGAGGACAAAAATGACCTAAATGTTTTTCCAATGACACAAATGAACTTTTTGGATGCACAAGATTGGTAAAAAAAACCCTAATTGCACAAGAATAAGCCTAGGGAGGACGAAAATGACCTAATTGTTCATCCAATGACACAAATGAACTTATTGGATGCACAAGATTGGTTAAAACCCCTAATTGCACAAGAATAAGCTTAGGGAGGACAAAAATGACCTAAATGTTCATCCATTGACATAAACACACCTATTGGAAGCACAAGATTGGTTAAAAACCCTAATTGGACAAGAATAAGCCTAGGGAGGACGAAAATGACCTAAATGTGAATCCAATGACACAAATGAACTTTCTGGATGCACAAGATTTGTTAAAAACCCTAATTGCACAAGAATAAGCCTATGGAGGACGAAAATGACCTAAATGTTAATCCAATGACACAAATGAACTTTTTGGATGCACAAGATTTGTTAAAAACCCTAATTGCACAAGAATAAGCCTAGGGAGGACAAAAATGACCTAAATGGTAATCCAATGACACAAATGAACTTATTAGATGAACATGATTGTTTAAAAACACTAATTGCACATAAATAATGCTACGGAGGACGAAAATGACCTAAATGTGAATCCAATGACACAAGTAAACTTTTTGGATGCACAAGATTGGTTAAAAACCCTAATTGCACATATATAAGGCTACAAAGAATGAAAATGACCTAAATGTGAATCCAATGACACAAATGAACTTTTTGGATGCACAAGATTGGTTAAAAACCCTAATTGGACAAGAATAAGCCTTGGGAGGACGAAAATGACCTAAATGTTAATCCAATGACACAAATGAACTTATTGGATGCACAAGATTGGCTAAAAACCCTTATTGCACAAGAATAAGCTTAGGGTGGACAAAAATGACCTAAATGTTCATCTAATGACATAAACACACCTATTGGAGGCAAAAGATTGGTTAAAAACCCTAATTGCACATAAATAAGGCTACGGAGGACGAAAATGACCTAAATGTGAATCCAATGACACAAATAAACTTTTTGGATGCACAAGATTGGTTAAAAACCCTAATTGCACATAAATAAGGCTACAAAGGATGAAAATGACCTAAATGTTAATCCAATGACACAAATGAAATTTTTGGATGCACAAGATTGGTTAAAAACCCTAATTGCACAAGAATAAGCCTAGGGAGGACGAAAATGACCTATATGTTAATCCAATGACACAAATGAACTTATTGGATGCACAAGATTGGTCAAAAACCCTAATTGGACAAGAATAAGCCTAGGGAGGACGAAAATGACCTAAATGTTAATCCAATGACACAAATGAACTTATTGGATGCACAATATTGGTTAAAAACCCTAATTGCACAAGAATAAGCCTAGGGAGGACAAAATTGACCTAAATGTTCATCCAATGACATAAACACACCTATTGGGTGCACAAGATTGGTTAAAAACCCTAATTGGAGAAGAATAAGCCTTGGGAGGACGAAAATGACGTAAATATTAATCCAATGACACAAATGAACTTATTGGATGCACAAGATTGGTTAAAAACTCTAATTGCACAAGGATAAGCCTAGGGAGGACAAAAATGACCTAAATGTTAATCCAAAGACACAAATGAAGTTATTGGATGCACAAGATTGGTTAAAACCCTAATTGAACATAAATAAGGCTATAGAGGACGAAAATGACCTAAATGTGAATCCAATGACACAAATGAACTTTTTGGATGCACAAAATTGGTTAAAAACACTAATTGTACAACAATAAGCCTAGGGAGGACGAAAATGACCTAAATGTTAATCCAATGACACAAAATTGGATGCACAAAATTGGTTAAAAACCCTAATTGCACAACAATAAGCCTAGGGTGGACGAAAATGAGCTAAATGTTAATCCAATGACACAAATGAACTTATTGGATGCACAAGATTGATTAAAAACCATAATTGGACAAGAACAAACCTAGGGAGGACGAAAATGACCTAAATGTTAATCCAATGACACAAATGAACTTATTGGATGCACAAGATTGGTTAAAAACCCTAATTGCACATAAATAAGGCTACAGAGGACGAAAATGACCTAAATGTGAATCCAATGACACAAATGAACTTTTTTGATGCACAAAATTGGTTAAAAACACTAATTGCACAACAATAAGCCTAGGGAGGACAAAAATGACATAAATGTTTTTCCAATGACACAAATGAACTTTTTGGATGCACAAGATTGGTAAAAAAACCCTAATTGCACAAGAATAAGCCTAGGGAGGACGAAAATGACCTAAATGTTTATCCAATGACACAAATGAACTTATTGGATGCACAAGATTGGTTAAAAACCCTAATTGCACAAGAATAAGCTTAGGGAGGACAAAAATGACCTAAATGTTCATCCAATGACATAAACACACCTATTCGGTGCACAAGATTGGTTAAAAACCCTAATTGGAGAAGAATAAGCCTTCGGAGGACGAAAATGACCTAAATATTAATCCAATGACACAAATGAACTTATGGATGCACAAGATTGGTTAAAAACCCTAATTGCACAAGGATAAGGCTAGGGAGGACGAAAATGACCTAAATGTTAGTCCAAAGACACAAATGAAGTTATTGGATGCACAATATTGGTTAAAACCCTAATTGAACATAAATAAGGCTATAGAGGACGAAAATGACCTAAATGTGAATCCAATGACACAAATGAACTTTTTGGATGCACAAAATTGGTTAAAAACACTAATTGCACAACAATAAGCCTAGGGAGGACAAAAATGACATAAATGTTTTTCCAATGACACAAATGAACTTTTTGGATGCACAAGATTGGTAAAAACACCCTAATTGCACAAGAATAAGCCTAGGGAGGACGAAAATGACCTAAATGTTTATCCAATGACACAAATGAACTTATTGGATGCACAAGATTGGTTAAAAACCCTAATTGCACAAGAATAAGCTTAGGGAGGACAAAAATGACCTAAATGTTCATCCAATGACATAAACACACCTATTGGAAGCACAAGATTGGTTAAAAACCCTAATTGCACAAGAATAAGCCTAGGGAGAACGAAAATGACCTAAATGTTTATCCAATGACATAAAAACACGTATTGGATGCACAAGATTGGTTAAAAACCCTAATTGCACATAAATAAGGCTACGGAGGACGAAAATGACCTAAATGTGAATCCAATGACACAAATAAACTTTTTGGATGCACAAGATTGGTTAAAAACCCTAATTGCACATAAATAAGGCTACAAAGGATGAAAATGACCTAAATGTGAATCCAATGACACAAATGAACTTTTTGGATGCACAAGATTGGTTAGAACCCTAATTGGACAAGAATAAGCCTTGGGAGGACGAAAATGACCTAAATGTTAATCCAATGACACAAATGAACTTATTGGATGCACAAGATTGGTTAAAAACCCTAATTGCACACAAATAAAGCTACGGAGGTCGAAAATGACCTAAATGTGAATCCAATGACACAAATGAACTTTTTGGATGCACAAGATTGGTAAAAAAAAAACCTAATTGCACAAGAATAAGCTTAGGGAGGACAAAAATGACCTAAATGTTATTCCAATGACACAAATGAACTTATTGGATGCACATGATTGATTAAAACCCATAATTGGACAAGAATAAACCTAGGGAGGACGAAAATGACCTTAATGTTCATCCAATGACATAAACACACCTATTGGAAGCACAAGATTGGTTAAAAACCCTAATTGGACAAGAATAAGCCTAGGGAGGACGAAAATGACCTAAATGTTAATCCAATGACAGAAATGAACTTTCTGGATGCACAAGATTTGTTAAAAACCCTAATTGCACAAGAATAAGCCTATGGAGGACGAAAATGACCTAAATGTTAATCCAATGACACAAATGAAATTTTTGGATGCACAAGATTGGTTAAAAACCCTAATTGCACAAGAATAAGCCTAGGGAAGAAGAAAATGACCTAAATATTCATAAGCCTATGGAGGTGGATGCACAAGATTGGTTAAAAACCCTAATTGGACAAGAATAAGCCTAGGGAGGACGAAAATGACCTAAATGTTAATCCAATGACACAAATGAACTTATTGGATGCACAATATTGGTTAAAAACCCTAATTGCACAAGAATAAGCATAGGGAGGATAAAATTGACCTAAATGTTCATCCAATGACATAAACACACCTATTCGGTGCACAAGATTGGTTAAAAACCCTAATTGGAGAAGAATAAGCCTTCGGAGGACGAAAATGACCTAAATATTAATCCAATGACACAAATGAACTTATGGATGCACAAGATTGGTTAAAAACCCTAATTGCACAAGGATAAGGCTAGGGAGGACGAAAATGACCTAAATGTTAGTCCAAAGACACAAATGAAGTTATTGGATGCACAATATTGGTTAAAACCCTAATTGAACATAAATAAGGCTATAGAGGACGAAAATGACCTAAATGTGAATCCAATGACACAAATGAACTTTTTGGATGTACAAAATTGGTTAAAAACACTAATTGCACAACAATAAGCCTAGGGAGGACAAAAATGACATAAATGTTTTTCCAATGACACAAATGAACTTTTTGGATGCACAAGATTGGTAAAAAAACCCTAATTGCACAAAAATAAGCCTAGGGAGGACGAAAATGACCTAAATGTTCATCCAATGACACAAATGAACTTATTGGATGCACAAGATTGGTTAAAAACCCTAATTGCACAAGAATAAGCTTAGGGAGGACAAAAATGACCTAAATGTGAATCCAATGACAGAAATGAACTTTCTGGATGCACAAGATTTGTTAAAAACCCTAATTGCACAAGAATAAGCCTATGGAGGACAAAAATGACCTAAATGTTAATCCAATGACACAAATGAACTTATTGGATGCACAATATTGGTTAAAAACCCTAATTGCACAAGAATAAGCATAGGGAGGATAAAATTGACCTAAATGTTCATCCAATGACATAAACACACCTATTCGGTGCACAAGATTGGTTAAAAACCCTAATTGGAGAAGAATAAGCCTTCGGAGGACGAAAAATGACCTAAATATTAATCCAATGACACAAATGAACTTATGGATGCACAAGATTGGTTAAAAACCCTAATTGCACAAGGATAAGGCTAGGGAGGACGAAAATGACCTAAATGTTAGTCCAAAGACACAAATGAAGTTATTGGATGCACAATATTGGTTAAAACCCTAATTAAACATAAATAAGGCTATAGAGGACGAAAATGACCTAAATGTGAATCCAATGACACAAATGAACTTTTTGGATGCACAAAATTGGTTAAAAACACTTATTGCACAACAATAAGCCTAGGGAGGACAAAAATGACCTAAATGTATTTCCAATGACACAAATGAACTTTTTGGATGCACAAGATTGGTAAAAAAAACCCTAATTGCACAAGAATAAGCCTAGGGAGGACGAAAATGACCTAATTGTTCATCCAATGACACAAATGAACTTATTGGATGCACAAGATTGG
>JBBPBR010000008.1:22782074-22802085 GCA_037974775.1 Cicer pinnatifidum | reverse complement strand
TTTCCAATGACACAAATGAACTTTTTGGATGCACAAGATTGGTAAAAAAAACCCTAATTGCACAAGAATAAGCCTAGGGAGGACGAAAATGACCTAATTGTTCATCCAATGACACAAATGAACTTATTGGATGCACAAGATTGGATAAAACCCCTAATTGCACAAGAATAAGCTTAGGGAGGACAAAAATGACCTAAATGTTCATCCATTGACATAAACACACCTATTGGAAGCACAAGATTGGTTAAAAACCCTAATTGGACAAGAATAAGCCTAAGGAGGACGAAAATGACCTAAATGTTAATCCAATGACACAAATGAACTTTCTTGATGCACAAGATTGGTTAAAAACCCTAATTGCACAAGAATAAGCCTATGGAGGACGAAAATGACCTAAATGTTAATCCAATGACACAAATGAACTTTTTGGATGCACAAGATTTGTTAAAAACCCTAATTGCACAAGAATAAGCCTAGGGAGGATAAAAATGACCTAAATGGTAATCCAATGACACAAATGAACTTATTAGATGCACAAGATTGTTTAAAAACCCTAATTGCACATAAATAATGCTACGGAGGACGAAAATGACCTAAATGTGAATCCAATGACACAAGTAAACTTTTTGGATGCACAAGATTGGTTAAAAACCCTAATTGCACATATATAAGGCTACAAAGAATGAAAATGACCTAAATGTGAATCCAATGACACAAATATACTTTTTGGATGCACAAGATTGGTTAAAAACCCTAATTGGACAAGAATAAGCCTTGTGAGGACGAAAATGACCTAAATGTTAATCCAATGACACAAATGAACTTATTGGATGCACAAGATTGGCTAAAAACCCTAATTGCACAAGATTAAGCTTAGGGTGGACAAAAATGACCTAAATGTTCATCGAATGACATAAACACACCTATTGGAGGCACAAGATTGGTTAAAAACCCTAATTGCACATAAATAAGGCTACGGAGGACGAAAATGACCTAAATGTGAATCCAATGACACAAATAAACTTTTTGGACGCACAAGATTGTTTAAAAACCCTAATTGCATATAAATAAGGCTACAAAGGATGAAAATGACCTAAATGTTAATCCAATGACACAAATGAAATTTTTGGATGCACAAGATTGGTTAAAAACCCTAATTGCACAAGAATAAGCCTAAGGAGGACGAAAATGACCTATATGTTAATCCAATGACACAAATGAACTTATTGGATGCACAAGATTGGTTAAAAACCCTAATTGGACAAGAATAAGCCTAGGGAGGACGAAAATGACCTAAATGTTAATCCAATGACACAAATGAACTTATTGGATGCATAATATTGGTTAAAAACCCTAATTGCACAAGAATAAGCCTAGGCAGGACAAAATTGACCTAAATGTTCATCCAATGACATAAACACACCTATTGGGTGCACAAGATTGGTTAAAAACCCTAATTGGAGAAGAATAAGCCTTGGGAGGACGAAAATGACCTAAATGTTAATCCAAAGACACAAATGAAGTTATTGGATGCACAAGATTGGTTAAAACCCTAATTGAACATAAATAAGGCTATAGAGGACGAAAATGACCTAAATGTGAATCCAATGACACAAATTACCTTTTTGGATACACAAAATTGGTTAAAAACCCTAATTGCACAACAATAAGCCTAGGGTGGACGAAAATGAGCTAAATGTTAATCCAATGACACAAATGAACTTATTGGATGCACAAGATTGATTAAAAACCATAATTGGACAAGAACAAACCTAGGGAGGACGAAAATGACCTAAATGTTAATCCAATGACACAAATGAACTTATTGGATGCACAGGATTGGTTAAAAACCCTAATTGCACATAAATAAGGCTACAGAGGACGAAAATGACCTAAATGTGAATCCAATGACACAAAGGAACTTTTTGGATGCACAAAATTGGTTAAAAACACTAATTGCACAACAATAAGCCTAGGGAGGACAAAAATGACATAAATGTTTTTCCAATGACACAAATGAACTTTTTGGATGAACAAGATTGGTAAAAAAACCCTAATTGCACAAGAATAAGCCTAGGGAGGATGAAAATGACCTAAATGTTAATCCAATGACACAAATGAACTTATTGGATGCACAAGATTGGTTAAAAACCCTAATTGCACAAGAATAAGCTTAGGGAGGACAAAAATGACCTAAATGTTCATCCAATGACATAAACACACCTATTGGAAGCACAAGATTGGTTAAAAACCCTAATTGCACAAGAATAAGCCTAGGGAGGACGAAAATGACCTAAATGTTTATCCAATGACATAAAAACACGTATTGGATGCACAAGATTGGTTAAAAACCCTAATTGCACATAAATAAGGCTACGGAGGACGAAAATGACCTAAATGTGAATCCAATGACACAAATAAACTTTTTGGATGCACAAGATTGGTTAAGAACCCTAATTGCACATAAATAAGGCTACAAAGGATGAAAATGACCTAAATGTGAATCCAATGACACAAATGAACTTTTTGGATGCACAAGATTGGTTAAAAACCCTAATTGGACAAGAATAAGCCTTGGGAGGACGAAAATGACCTAAATGTTAATCCAATGACACAAATGAACTTATTGAATGCACAAGATTGGTTAAAAACCCTAATTGCACACAAATAAAGCTACGGAGGTCGAAAATGACCTAAATGTGAATCCAATGACACAAATGAACTTTTTGGATGCACAAGAATGGTAAAAAAAAAACCTAATTGCACAAGAATAAGCTTAGGGAGGACAAAAATGACCTAAATGTTCATCCAATGACATAAACACACCTATTGGATGCAGAAGATTGGTTAAACACCCTAATTGGACAAGAATAAGCCTAGGAAGGACGAAAATGACCTAAATGTTAATCCAATTACTCAAATAAACTTATTGGATGCACAAGATTGGTTAAAAACCCTAATTGCACTAGAATAAGTCTAGGGAGGACGAAAATGACCTAAATGTTAATCCAATGACACAAATGAACTTATTGGATACACAAGATTGGTTAAAAATCCTAATTACACAAGAATAAGCCAAGGGAGGACGAAAATGACCTAAATGTTAATCCAATGACACAAATGAACTTGTTGGATGCACAAGATTGGTTAAAAACCCTAATTGCACATAAATAAGGCTACAGAGGACGAAAATGACCAAAATGTGAATCCAATGACACAAGTGCACTTTTTGGATGCACAAGATTGGTTAAAAACCCTAATTGCACATAAATATGGCTACAGAGGACGAACATGACCTAAATGTGAATCCAATGACACAAATGTAATTTTTGGATGCACAAGATTGGTAAATAAAACCCTAATTGCACCAGAATAAGCCTAGGGAGGACAAAAATGACCTAAATCTTCATCCAATGACATAAACACACCTATTGGATGCAGAAGATTGGTTAAAAACCCTAATTGAACAAGAATATGCCTAGGAAGGACGAAAATGAACTAAATGTTCATCCAATGACATAAACACACCTATTGGATGCCCAAGATTGGTTAAAAACCCTAATTGCACAACAATAAGCCTAGGGAGGACGAAAATGACCTAAATGTTAATCCAATGACACAAATGAACTTTCTAGATGCACAAGATCTGTTAAAAACCCTAATTGCACAAGAATAAGCCTATGGAGGACGAAAATGACCTAAATGTTAATCCAATGACACAAATGAACTTTTTGGATGCACAAGATTGGTTAAAAACCCTCATTGCACATAAATATGGCTACGGAGGACAAAAATGACCTAAATGTGAATCCAATGACACAAATGAACTTTTTGGATGCACAAGATTGGTTAAAAACCCTAATTGCCCAAGAATAAGCCAAGGGAGGACGAAACTGACCTAAATGTTCATCTAATGACATAAAAACACGTATTGGATGCACAAGATTGGTTAAAAACCCTAATTGCCAATAAATAAGCCTATGGAGAACGAAAATGACCTAAATGTTATTCCAATGACACAAATGAACTTTTTGGATGCACAAGATTTGTTAAAAACCCTAATTCCACAAGAATAAGCCTAGGGAGGACAAAAATGACCTAAATGGTAATCCAATGACACAAATGAACTTATTAGATGCACAAGATTGTTTAAAAACCCTAACTGCACATAAATAAGGCTACGGAGGACAAAAATGACCTAAATGTTAATCCAATGACACAAATGAACTTATTGGATGTACAAGATTGGTTAAAAACCCTAATTGCACATAAATAAGGCTACAAAGAATGAAAATGACCTAAATGTGAATCCAATGACACAAATGAACTTTTTGGATGCACAAGATTGGTTAAAAACCCTAATTGGACAAGAATAAGCCTTGGGAGGACGAAAATGACCTAAATGTTAATCCAATGACACAAATGAACTTATTGGATGCACAAGATTGGCTAAAAACCCTAATTGCACAAGAATAAGCTTAGGGAGGACAAAAATGACCTAAATGTTCATCCAATGACATAAACACACCTATTGGAAGCACAAGATTGGTTAAAAACCCTAATTGCACAAGAATAAGCCTAGGGAGGACGAAAATGACCTAAATGTTTATCCAATGACATAAAAACACGTATTGGATGCACAAGATTGGTTAAAAACCCTAATTGCACATAAATAAGGCTACGGAGGACGAAAATGACCTAAATGTGAATCCAATGACACAAATAAACTTTTTGGATGCACAAGATTGGTTAAAAACCCTAATTGCACATAAATAAGGCTACAAAGGATGAAAATGACCTAAATGTGAATCCAATGACACAAATGAACTTTTTGGATGCACAAGATTGGTTAAAAACCCTAATTGGACAAGAATAAGCCTTGGGAGGACGAAAATGACCTAAATGTTAATCCAATGACACAAATGAACTTATTGAATGCACAAGATTGGTTAAAAACCCTAATTGCACACAAATAAAGCTACAGATGTCGAAAATGACCTAAATGTGAATCCAATGACACAAATGAACTTTTTGGATGCACAAGATTGGTAAAAAAAAACCTAATTGCACAAGAATAAGCTTAGGGAGGACAAAAATGACCTAAATGTTCATCCAATAACATAAACACACCTATTGGATGCAGAAGATTGGTTAAAAACCCTAATTGGACAAGAATAAGCCTAGGAAAGACGAAAATGACCTAAATGTTAATCCAATTACTCAAATAAACTTATTGGATGCACAAGATTGGTTAAAAACCCTAATTGCACTTGAATAAGTCTAGGGAGGACGAAAATGACCTAAATGTTAATCCAATGACACAAATGAACTTATTGGATACACAAGATTGGTTAAAAATCCTAATTAAACAAGAATAAGCCAAGGGAGGACGAAAATGACCTAAATGTTAATCCAATGACACAAATGAACTTGTTGGATGCACAAGATTGGTTAAAAACCCTAATTGCACATAAATAAGGCTACAGAGGACGAAAATGACCAAAATGTGAATCCAATGACACAAGTGAACTTTTTGGATGCACAAGATTGGTTAAAAACCCTAATTGCACATAAATAAGGCTACAGAGGACGAACATGACCTAAATGTGAATCCAATGACACAAATGTAATTTTTTATGCACAAGATTGGTAAATAAAACCCTAATTGCACCAGAATAAGCCTAGGGAGGACAAAAATGACCTAAATGTTCATCCAATGACATAAACACACCTATTGGATGCAGAAGATTGGTTAAAAACCCTAATTGAACAAGAATAAGCCTAGGAAGGACGAAAATTAACTAAATGTTCATCCAATGACATAAACACACCTATTGGATGCACAAGATTGGTTAAAAACCCTAATTGCACAACAATAAGCCTAGGGAGGACGAAAATGACCTAAATGTTAATCCAATGACACAAATGAACTTTCTTTGATGCACAAGATTTGTTAAAAACCCTAATTGCACAAGAATAAGCCTATGGAGGACGAAAATGACCTAAATGTTAATCCAATGACACAAATGAACTTTTTGGATGCACAAGATTGGTTAAAAACCCTAATTGCACATAAATATGGCTACGGAGGACAAAAATGACCTAAATGTGAATCCAATGACACAAATGAACTTTTTGGATGCACAAGATTGGTTAAAAACCCTAATTGGACAAGAATAAGCCTTGGGAGGACGAAAATGACCTAAATGTTAATCCAATGACACAAATGAACTTATTGGATGCACAAGATTGGCTAAAAACCCTAATTGCACAAGAATAAGCTTAGGGAGGACAAAAATGACCTAAATGTTCATCTAATGACATAAACACACCTATTGGATGCACAAGATTGGTTAAAAACCCCAATTGCACATAAATAAGGCTACGAAGGACGAAAATGACCTAAATGTGAATCCAATGACACAAATGAAGTTATTGGATGCACAAGATTGGTTAAAACCCTAATTGAGCATAAATAAGGCTATAGAGGACGAAAATAACCTAAATGTGAATCCAATGACACAAATGAACTTTTTGGATACACAAAATTGGTTAAAAACCCTAATTGCACAACAATAAGCCTAGGGTGGACGAAAATGAGCTAAATGTTAATCCAATGACACAAATGAACTTATTGGATGCACAAGACTGATTAAAAACCATAATTTGACAAGAATAAACATAGGGAGGACGAAAATGACCTAAATGTTAATCCAATGACACAAATGAACTTATTGGATGCACAAGATTGGCTAAAAACCCTAATTGCACAAAAATAAGCTTAGGGAGGACAAAAATGACCTAAATGTTCATCGAATGACATAAACACACCTATTGGATGCAAAAGATTGGTTAAAAACCCTAATTGGACAAGAATAAGCCTAGGGAGGACGAAAATGACCTAAATGTTAATCCAATGAAACAAATGAACTTATTGGATGCACAATATTGGTTAAAAACCCTAATTGCACAAGAATAAGCCTAGAGAGGACAAAATTGACCTAAATGTTCATCCAATGTAATAAACACACCTATTGGGTGCACAAGATTGGTTAAAAACCCTAATTGGAGAAGAATAAGCCTTGGGAGGACGAAAATGACCTAAATATTAATCCAATGACACAAATGAACTTATTGGATGCACAAGATTGGTTAAAACCCTAATTGCACAAGGATAAGCCTAGGGAGGACGAAAATGACCTAAATGTTAATCCAAAGACACTAATGAAGTTATTGGATGCAAAAGATTGGTTAAAACCCTAATTGAACATAAATAAGGCTATAGAGGACGAAAATGACCTAAATGTGAATCCAATGACACAAATGAACTTTTTGGATACAAAAATTGGTTAAAAACCCTAATTGCACTACAATAAGCCTAGGGTGGACGAAAATGAGCTAAATGTTAATCCAATGACACAAATGAACTTATTGGACGCACATGATTGATTAAAAACCATAATTGGACAAGAATAAACCTACGGAGGACGAAAATGACCTAAATGTTAATCCAATCACACAAATGAACTTATTGGATGCACAAGATTGGTTAAAAACCCTAATTGCACATAAATAAGGCTACAGAGGACGAAAATGACCTAAATGTGAATCCAATGACACAAATGAACTTTTTGGATGCACAAAGTTGGTTAAAAACACTAATTGCACAACAATAAGCCTAGGGAGGACAAAAATGACCTAAATGTTTTTCCAATGACACAAATGAACTTTTTGGATGCACAAGATTGGTAAAAAAAACCCTAATTGCACAAGAATAAGCCTAGGGAGGACGAAAATGACCTAAATGTTCATCCAATGACACAAATGAACTTATTGGATGCACAAGATTGGTTAAAAACCCTAATTACACAAGAATAAGCCTAGGGAGGACGAAAATGACCTAAATGTTAATCCAATGACACAAATGAACTTGTTGGATGCACAAGATTGGTTAAAAACCCTAATTGCACATAAATAAGGCTATAGAGGACGAAAATTACCAAAATGTGAGTCCAATGACACAAGTGAACTTTTTGGATGCACAAGATTGGTTAAAAACCCTAATTGCACATAAATAAGGCTATAGAGGACGAACATGACCTAAATGTGAATCCAATGACACAAATGAACTTTTTGGATGCACAAGATTGGTTAAAAAGCCTAATTGCACATAAATAAGGCTACAAAGGATGAAAATGACCTAAATGTGAATCCAATGACACAAATGAACTTTTTGGATGCACAAGATTGGTTAAAAACCCTAATTGGACAAGAATAAGCCTAGGAAGGACGAAAATGACCTAAATGTTAATCCAATGACACAAATGAACTTTCTTTGATGCACAAGATTTGTTAAAAACCCTAATTGCACAAGAATAAGCCTATGGAGGACGAAAATGACCTAAATGTTAATCCAATGACACAAATTAACTTTTTGGATGCACAAGATTGGTTAAAAACCCTAATTGCACATAAATATGGCTACGGAGGACAAAAATGACCTAAATGTGAATCCAATGACACAAATGAACTTTTTGGATGCACAAGATTGGTTAAAAACCCTAATTGGACAAGAATAAGCCTTGGGAGGACGAAAATGACCTAAATGTTAATCCAATGACACAAATGAACTTATTGGATGCACAAGATTGGCTAAAAACCCTAATTGCACAAGAATAAGCTTAGGGAGGACAAAAATGACCTAAATGTTCATCTAATGACATAAACACACCTATTGGATGCACAAGATTGGTTAAAAACCCCAATTGCACATAAATAAGGCTACGAAGGACGAAAATGACCTAAATGTGAATCCAATGACACAAATGAAGTTATTGGATGCACAAGATTGGTTAAAACCCTAATTGAGCATAAATAAGGCTATAGAGGACGAAAATAACCTAAATGTGAATCCAATGACACAAATGAACTTTTTGGATACACAAAATTGGTTAAAAACCCTAATTGCACAACAATAAGCCTAGGGTGGACGAAAATGAGCTAAATGTTAATCCAATGACACAAATGAACTTATTGGATGCACAAGACTGATTAAAAACCATAATTGGACAAGAATAAACATAGGGAGGACGAAAATGACCTAAATGTTAATCCAATGACACAAATGAACTTATTGGATGCACAAGATTGGCTAAAAACCCTAATTGCACAAAAATAAGCTTAGGGAGGACAAAAATGACCTAAATGTTCATTGAATGACATAAACACACCTATTGGATGCAAAAGATTGGTTAAAAACCCTAATTGGACAAGAATAAGCCTAGGGAGGACGAAAATGACCTAAATGTTAATCCAATGAAACAAATGAACTTATTGGATGCACAATATTGGTTAAAAACCCTAATTGCACAAGAATAAGCCTAGAGAGGACAAAATTGACCTAAATGTTCATCCAATGTAATAAACACACCTATTGGGTGCACAAGATTGGTTAAAAACCCTAATTGGAGAAGAATAAGCCTTGGGAGGACGAAAATGACCTAAATATTAATCCAATGACACAAATGAACTTATTGGATGCACAAGATTGGTTAAAACCCTAATTGCACAAGGATAAGCCTAGGGAGGACGAAAATGACCTAAATGTTAATCCAAAGACACTAATGAAGTTATTGGATGCAAAAGATTGGTTAAAACCCTAATTGAACATAAATAAGGCTATAGAGGACGAAAATGACCTAAATGTGAATCCAATGACACAAATGAACTTTTTGGATACAAAAATTGGTTAAAAACCCTAATTGCACTACAATAAGTCTAGGGTGGACGAAAATGAGCTAAATGTTAATCCAATGACACAAATGAACTTATTGGACGCACATGATTGATTAAAAACCATAATTGGACAAGAATAAACCTACGGAGGACGAAAATGACCTAAATGTTAATCCAATCACACAAATGAACTTATTGGATGCACAAGATTGGTTAAAAACCCTAATTGCACATAAATAAGGCTACAGAGGACGAAAATGACCTAAATGTGAATCCAATGACACAAATGAACTTTTTGGATGCACAAAGTTGGTTAAAAACACTAATTGCACAACAATAAGCCTAGGGAGGACAAAAATGACCTAAATGTTTTTCCAATGACACAAATGAACTTTTTGGATGCACAAGATTGGTAAAAAAAACCCTAATTGCACAAGAATAAGCCTAGGGAGGACGAAAATGACCTAAATGTTCATCCAATGACACAAATGAACTTATTGGATGCACAAGATTGGTTAAAAACCCTAATTACACAAGAATAAGCCTAGGGAGGACGAAAATGACCTAAATGTTAATCCAATGACACAAATGAACTTGTTGGATGCACAAGATTGGTTAAAAACCCTAATTGCACATAAATAAGGCTATAGAGGACGAAAATTACCAAAATGTGAGTCCAATGACACAAGTGAACTTTTTGGATGCACAAGATTGGTTAAAAACCCTAATTGCACATAAATAAGGCTATAGAGGACGAACATGACCTAAATGTGAATCCAATGACACAAATGAACTTTTTGGATGCACAAGATTGGTTAAAAAGCCTAATTGCACATAAATAAGGCTACAAAGGATGAAAATGACCTAAATGTGAATCCAATGACACAAATGAACTTTTTGGATGCACAAGATTGGTTAAAAACCCTAATTGGACAAGAATAAGCCTAGGAAGGACGAAAATGACCTAAATGTTAATCCAATGACACAAATGAACTTTCTTTGATGCACAAGATTTGTTAAAAACCCTAATTGCACAAGAATAAGCCTATGGAGGACGAAAATGACCTAAATGTTAATCCAATGACACAAATTAACTTTTTGGATGCACAAGATTGGTTAAAAACCCTAATTGCACATAAATATGGCTACGGAGGACAAAAATGACCTAAATGTGAATCCAATGACACAAATGAACTTTTTGGATGCACAAGATTGGTTAAAAACCCTAATTGGACAAGAATAAGCCTTGGGAGGACGAAAATGACCTAAATGTTAATCCAATGACACAAATGAACTTATTGGATGCACAAGATTGGCTAAAAACCCTAATTGCACAAGAATAAGCTTAGGGAGGACAAAAATGACCTAAATGTTCATCTAATGACATAAACACACCTATTGGATGCACAAGATTGGTTAAAAACCCCAATTGCACATAAATAAGGCTACGAAGGACGAAAATGACCTAAATGTGAATCCAATGACACAAATGAAGTTATTGGATGCACAAGATTGGTTAAAACCCTAATTGAGCATAAATAAGGCTATAGAGGACGAAAATAACCTAAATGTGAATCCAATGACACAAATGAACTTTTTGGATACACAAAATTGGTTAAAAACCCTAATTGCACAACAATAAGCCTAGGGTGGACGAAAATGAGCTAAATGTTAATCCAATGACACAAATGAACTTATTGGATGCACAAGACTGATTAAAAACCATAATTGGACAAGAATAAACATAGGGAGGACGAAAATGACCTAAATGTTAATCCAATGACACAAATGAACTTATTGGATGCACAAGATTGGCTAAAAACCCTAATTGCACAAAAATAAGCTTAGGGAGGACAAAAATGACCTAAATGTTCATTGAATGACATAAACACACCTATTGGATGCAAAAGATTGGTTAAAAACCCTAATTGGACAAGAATAAGCCTAGGGAGGACGAAAATGACCTAAATGTTAATCCAATGAAACAAATGAACTTATTGGATGCACAATATTGGTTAAAAACCCTAATTGCACAAGAATAAGCCTAGAGAGGACAAAATTGACCTAAATGTTCATCCAATGTAATAAACACACCTATTGGGTGCACAAGATTGGTTAAAAACCCTAATTGGAGAAGAATAAGCCTTGGGAGGACGAAAATGACCTAAATATTAATCCAATGACACAAATGAACTTATTGGATGCACAAGATTGGTTAAAACCCTAATTGCACAAGGATAAGCCTAGGGAGGACGAAAATGACCTAAATGTTAATCCAAAGACACTAATGAAGTTATTGGATGCAAAAGATTGGTTAAAACCCTAATTGAACATAAATAAGGCTATAGAGGACGAAAATGACCTAAATGTGAATCCAATGACACAAATGAACTTTTTGGATACAAAAATTGGTTAAAAACCCTAATTGCACTACAATAAGTCTAGGGTGGACGAAAATGAGCTAAATGTTAATCCAATGACACAAATGAACTTATTGGACGCACATGATTGATTAAAAACCATAATTGGACAAGAATAAACCTACGGAGGACGAAAATGACCTAAATGTTAATCCAATCACACAAATGAACTTATTGGATGCACAAGATTGGTTAAAAACCCTAATTGCACATAAATAAGGCTACAGAGGACGAAAATGACCTAAATGTGAATCCAATGACACAAATGAACTTTTTGGATGCACAAAGTTGGTTAAAAACACTAATTGCACAACAATAAGCCTAGGGAGGACAAAAATGACCTAAATGTTTTTCCAATGACACAAATGAACTTTTTGGATGCACAAGATTGGTAAAAAAAACCCTAATTGCACAAGAATAAGCCTAGGGAGGACGAAAATGACCTAAATGTTCATCCAATGACACAAATGAACTTATTGGATGCACAAGATTGGTTAAAAACCCTAATTACACAAGAATAAGCCTAGGGAGGACGAAAATGACCTAAATGTTAATCCAATGACACAAATGAACTTGTTGGATGCACAAGATTGGTTAAAAACCCTAATTGCACATAAATAAGGCTATAGAGGACGAAAATTACCAAAATGTGAGTCCAATGACACAAGTGAACTTTTTGGATGCACAAGATTGGTTAAAAACCCTAATTGCACATAAATAAGGCTATAGAGGACGAACATGACCTAAATGTGAATCCAATGACACAAATGAACTTTTTGGATGCACAAGATTGGTTAAAAAGCCTAATTGCACATAAATAAGGCTACAAAGGATGAAAATGACCTAAATGTGAATCCAATGACACAAATGAACTTTTTGGATGCACAAGATTGGTTAAAAACCCTAATTGGACAAGAATAAGCCTAGGAAGGACGAAAATGACCTAAATGTTAATCCAATTACTCAAATAAATTTATTGGATGCACAAGATTGGTTAAAAACCCTAATTGCACCAAAATAAGTCTAGGGAGGAAGAAAATGACCTAAATGTTAATCCAATGACACAAATGAACTTATTGGATACACAAGATTGGTTAAAACTCCTAATAACACAAGAATAAGCCTAGGGAGGACGAAAATGACCTAAATGTTAATCCAATGACACAAATGAACTTGTTGTTGGATGCACAAGATTGGTTAAAAACTCTAATTGCACATAAATAAGGCTACAGAGGACGAAAATGACCAAAATGTGAATCCAATGACACAAGTGAACTTTTTGGATGCACAAGATTGGTTAAAAACCCTAATTGCACATAAATAAGGCTACAGAGGACGAACATGACCTAAATGTGAATCCAATGACACAAATGAACTTTTTGGATGCACAAGATTGGTAAAAAAAAACTCTAATTGCACCAGAATAAGCCTTGGGAGGACGAAAATGACCTAAATGTTCATCCAATGACATAAACAGACCTATTGGATGTAGAAGATTGGTTAAAAACCCTAATTGAACCAGAATAAGCCTAGGAAGGACGAAAATGACCTAAATGTTCATCCAATGACATAAACACACCTATTGGATGCACAAGATTGGTTAAAAACCCTAATTGCACAACAATAAGCCTAAGGAGGACGAAAATGACCTAAATCTTAATCCAATGACACAAATAAACTTTCTTGATGCACAAGATTTGTTAAAAACCCTAATTGCACAAGAATAAGCCTACGGAGGACGAAAATGACCTAAATGTTTATCCAATGACACAAATGAACTTTTTGGATGCACAAGATTGGTTAAAACCCTAATTGCACAAGAATAAGCCTAGGGTGGACAAATATGACCTAAATGGTAATCCAATGACACAAATGAACTTATTAGATGCACAAGATTGGTTAAAAACCCTAATTGCACATAAAATAAGGCTACGGAGGACGAAAATTACCTAAATGTGATTCCAATGACACAAATAAACTTTTTGGATGCACAAGATTGGATAAAAACCCTAATTGCACTTAAATAAGACTACAAAGAATGAAAATGACCTAAATGTGAATCCAATGACACTAATGAACTTTTTGGATGCACAAGATTGATTAAAAACCCTAATTGGACAAGAATAAGCCTTGGGAGGACGAAAATGACCTAAATGTTAATCCAATGACACAAATGAACTTAATGGATGCACAAGATTGGCTAAAAACCCTAATTGCACAAGAATAAGCTTAGGGAGGACAAAAATGACCAAAATGTTCATATAATGACATAAACACACCTATTGGATGCACAAGATTGGTTAAAAACCCTAATTGCACATAAATAAGGCTACGGAGGACGAAAATGACCTAAATGTGAATCCAATGACACAAATAAACTTTTTGGATGCACAAGATTGGTTAAAAACCCTAATTGCACATAAATAAGGCTACAAAGGATGAAAATGACCTAAATGTTAATCCAATGACACAAATGAAATTTTTGGATGCACAAGATTGGTTAAAAACCCTAATTGCACAAGAATAAGCCTAGGGAGGAAGAAAATGACCTAAATGTGAATCCAATGACACAAATGAACTTTTTGGATACACAAAATTGGTTAAAAACCCTAATTGCACAACAATAAGCCTAGGGTGGACGAAAATGAGCTAAATGTTAATCCAATGACACAAATGAACTTATTGGATGCACAAGACTGATTAAAAACCATAATTGGAAAAGAATAAACCTAGGGAGGACGAAAATGACCTAAATGTTAATCCAATGACACAAATGAACTTATTGGATGCACAAGATTGGCTAAAAACCCTAATTGCACAAGAATAAGCTTAGGGAGGTCAAAAATGACCTAAATGTTCATCGAATGACATAAACACACCTATTGGATGCACAAGATTGGTTAAAAACTCTAATTGGACAAGAATAAGCCTAGGGAGGACGAAAATGACCTAAATGTTAATCCAATGACACAAATGAACTTATTGGATGCACAATATTGGTTAAAAACCCTAATTGCACAAGAATAAGCCTAGAGAGGACAAAATTGACCTAAATGTTCATCCAATGTAATAAACACACCTATTGGGTGCACAAGATTGGTTAAAAACCCTAATTGGAGAAGAATAAGCCTTGGGAGGACGAAAATGACCTAAATATTAATCCAATGACACAAATGAACTTATTGGATGCACAAGATTGGTTAAAACCCTAATTGCACAAGGATAAGCCTAGGGAGGACGAAAATGACCTAAATGTTAATCCAAAGACACTAATGAAGTTATTGGATGCACAAGATTCGTTAAAACCCTAATTGAACATAAATAAGGCTATAGAGGACGAAAATGACCTAAATGTGAATCCAATGACACAAATGAACTTTTTGGATACAAAAATTGGTTAAAAACCCTAATTGCACTACAATAAGCCTAGGGTGGACGAAAATGAGCTAAATGTTAATCCAATGACACAAATGAACTTATTGGACGCACATGATTGATTAAAAACCATAATTGGACAAGAATAAACCTAGGGAGGACGAAAATGACCTAAATGTTAATCCAATGACACAAATGAACTTATTGGATGCACAAGATTGGTTAAAAACCCTAATTGCACATAAATAAGGCTACAGAGGACGAAAATGACCTAAATGTGAATCCAATGACACAAATGAACTTTTTGGATGCACAAAGTTGTTTAAAATTACTAATTGCACAACAATAAGCCTAGGGAGGACAAAAATGACCTAAATGTTTTTCCAATGACACAAATGAACTTTTTGGATGCACAAGATTGGTAAAAAAAACCCTAATTGCAAAAGAATAAGCCTAGGGAGGACGAAAATGACCTAAATGTTCATCCAATGACACAAATGAACTTATTGGATGCACAAGATTGGTTAAAAACCCTAATTACACAAGAATAAGCCTAGGGAGGACGAAAATGACCTAAATGTTAATCCAATGACACAAATGAACTTGTTGGATGCACAAGATTGGTTAAAAACCCTAATTGCACATAAATAAGGCTATAGAGGACGAAAATTACCAAAATGTGAATCCAGTGACACAAGTGAACTTTTTGGATGCACAAGATTGGTTAAAAACCCTAATTGCACATAAATAAGGCTATAGAGGACGAACATGACCTAAATGTGAATCCAATGACACAAATAAACTTTTTGGATGCACAAGATTGGTTAAAAAGCCTAATTGCACATAAATAAGGCTACAAAGGATGAAAATGACCTAAATGTGAATCCAATGACACAAATGAACTTTTTGGATGCACAAGATTGGTTAAAAACCCTAATTGGACAAGAATAAGCCTAGGAAGGACGAAAATGACCTAAATGTTAATCCAATTACTCAAATAAATTTATTGGATGCACAAGATTGGTTAAAAACCCTAATTGCACCAAAATAAGTCTAGGGAGGAAGAAAATGACCTAAATGTTAATCCAATGACACAAATGAACTTATTGGATACACAAGATTGGTTAAAACTCCTAATAACACAAGAATAAGCCTAGGGAGGACGAAAATGACCTAAATGTTAATCCAATGACACAAATGAACTTGTTGTTGGATGCACAAGATTGGTTAAAAACCCTAATTGCACATAAATAAGGCTACAGAGGACGAAAATGACCAAAATGTGAATCCAATGACACAAGTGAACTTTTTGGATGCACAAGATTGGTTAAAAACCCTAATTGCACATAAATAAGGCTACAGAGGACGAACATGACCTAAATGTGAATCCAATGACACAAATGAACTTTTTGGATGCACAAGATTGGTAAAAAAAAACTCTAATTGCACCAGAATAAGCCTTGGGAGGACGAAAATGACCTAAATGTTCATCCAATGACATAAACACACCTATTGGATGTAGAAGATTGGTTAAAAACCCTAATTGAACCAGAATAAGCCTAGGAAGGACGAAAATGACCTAAATGTTCATCCAATGACATACACACACCTATTGGATGCACAAGATTGGTTAAAAACCCTAATTGCACAACAATAAGCCTAAGGAGGACGAAAATGACCTAAATGTTAATCCAATGACACAAATAAACTTTCTTGATGCACAAGATTTGTTAAAAACCCTAATTGCACAAGAATAAGCCTACGGAGGACGAAAATGACCTAAATGTTTATCCAATGACACAAATGAACTTTTTGGATGCACAAGATTGGTTAAAACCCTAATTGCACAAGAATAAGCCTAGGGTGGACAAAAATGACCTAAATGGTAATCCAATGACACAAATGAACTTATTAGATGCACAAGATTGGTTAAAAACCCTAATTGCACATAAAATAAGGCTACGGAGGACGAAAATTACCTAAATGTGATTCCAATGACACAAATAAACTTTTTGGATGCACAAGATTGGATAAAAACCCTAATTGCACTTAAATAAGACTACAAAGAATGAAAATGACCTAAATGTGAATCCAATGACACTAATGAACTTTTTGGATGCACAAGATTGATTAAAAACCCTAATTGGACAAGAATAAGCCTTGGGAGGACGAAAATGACCTAAATGTTAATCCAATGACACAAATGAACTTAATGGATGCACAAGATTGGCTAAAAACCCTAATTGCACAAGAATAAGCTTAGGGAGGACAAAAATGACCAAAATGTTCATATAATGACATAAACACACCTATTGGATGCACAAGATTGGTTAAAAACCCTAATTGCACATAAATAAGGCTACGGAGGACGAAAATGACCTAAATGTGAATCCAATGACACAAATAAACTTTTTGGATGCACAAGATTGGTTAAAAACCCTAATTGCACATAAATAAGGCTACAAAGGATGAAAATGACCTAAATGTTAATCCAATGACACAAATGAAATTTTTGGATGCACAAGATTGGTTAAAAACCCTAATTGCACAAGAATAAGCCTAGGGAGGAAGAAAATGACCTAAATGTTCATAAGCCTAGGGAGGTGGATGCACAAGATTGGTTAAAAACCCTAATTGGACAAGAATAAGCCTAGGGAAGACGAAAATGACCTAAATGTTAATCCAATGACACAAATGAATTTATTGGATGCACAATATTGGTTAAAAACCCTAATTGCACAAGAATAAGCATAGGGAGGATAAAATTGACCTAAATGTTCATCCAATGACATAAACACACCTATTCGGTGCACAAGATTGGTTAAAAACCCTAATTGGAGAAGAATAAGCCTTCGGAGGACGAAAATGACCTAAATATTAATCTAATGACACAAATGAACTTATGGATGCACAAGATTGGTTAAAAACCCTAATTGCACAAGGATAAGGCTAGGGAGGACGAAAATGACCTAAATGTTAGTCCAAAGACACAAATGAAGTTATTGGATGCACAAAATTGGTTAAAAACACTAATTGCACAACAATAAGCCTAGGGAGGACAAAAATGACCTAAATGTTTTTCCAATGACACAAATGAACTTTTTGGATGCACAAGATTGGTAAAAAAAACCCTAATTGCACAAGAATAAGCCTAGGGAGGACGAAAATGACCTAAATGTTCATCCAATGACACAAATGAACTTATTGGATGCACAAGATTGGTTAAAAACCCTAATTACACAAGAATAAGCCTAGGGAGGACGAAAATGACCTAAATGTTAATCCAATGACACAAATGAACTTGTTGGATGCACAAGATTGGTTAAAAACCCTAATTGCACATAAATAAGGCTATAGAGGACGAAAATTACCAAAATGTGAATCCAGTGACACAAGTGAACTTTTTGGATGCACAAGATTGGTTAAAAACCCTAATTGCACATAAATAAGGCTATAGAGGACGAACATGACCTAAATGTGAATCCAATGACACAAATAAACTTTTTGGATGCACAAGATTGGTTAAAAAGCCTAATTGCACATAAATAAGGCTACAAAGGATGAAAATGACCTAAATGTGAATCCAATGACACAAATGAACTTTTTGGATGCACAAGATTGGTTAAAAACCCTAATTGGACAAGAATAAGCCTAGGAAGGACGAAAATGACCTAAATGTTAATCCAATTACTCAAATAAATTTATTGGATGCACAAGATTGGTTAAAAACCCTAATTGCACCAAAATAAGTCTAGGGAGGAAGAAAATGACCTAAATGTTAATCCAATGACACAAATGAACTTATTGGATACACAAGATTGGTTAAAACTCCTAATAACACAAGAATAAGCCTAGGGAGGACGAAAATGACCTAAATGTTAATCCAATGACACAAATGAACTTGTTGGATGCACAAGATTGGTTAAAAACCCTAATTGCACATAAATAAGGCTACAGAGGACGAAAATGACCAAAATGTGAATCCAATGACACAAAAGAACTTTTTGGATGCACAAGATTGGTTAAAAACCCTAATTGCACATAAATAAGGCTACAGAGGACGAACATGACCTAAATGTGAATCCAATGACACAAATGAACTTTTTGGATGCACAAGATTGGTAAAAAAAAACTCTAATTGCACCAGAATAAGCCTTGGGAGGACGAAGATGACCTAAATGTTCATCCAATGACATAAACACACCTATTGGATGTAGAAGATTGGTTAAAAACCCTAATTGAACCAGAATAAGCCTAGGAAGGACGAAAATGACCTAAATGTTCATCCAATGACATACACACACCTATTGGATGCACAAGATTGGTTAAAAACCCTAATTGCACAACAATAAGCCTAAGGAGGACGAAAATGACCTAAATGTTAATCCAATGACACAAATAAACTTTCTTGATGCACAAGATTTGTTAAAAACCCTAATTGCACAAGAATAAGCCTACGGAGGACGAAAATGACCTAAATG
>JBBPBR010000008.1:22691526-22781588 GCA_037974775.1 Cicer pinnatifidum | reverse complement strand
CTAATTGGACAAGAATAAGCCTAGGGAGGACGAAAATGACCTAAATGTTAATCCAATGACACAAATGAACTTATTGGATGCACAATATTGGTTAAAAACCCTAATTGCACAAGAATAAGCCTAGAGAGGACAAAATTGACCTAAATGTTCATCCAATGTAATAAACACACCTATTGGGTGCACAAGATTGGTTAAAAACCCTAATTGGAGAAGAATAAGCCTTGGGAGGACGAAAATGACCTAAATATTAATCCAATGACACAAATGAACTTATTGGATGCACAAGATTGGTTAAAACCCTAATTGCACAAGGATAAGCCTAGGGAGGACGAAAATGACCTAAATGTTAATCCAAAGACACTAATGAAGTTATTGGATGCACAAGATTCGTTAAAACCCTAATTGAACATAAATAAGGCTATAGAGGACGAAAATGACCTAAATGTGAATCCAATGACACAAATGAACTTTTTGGATACAAAAATTGGTTAAAAACCCTAATTGCACTACAATAAGCCTAGGGTGGACGAAAATGAGCTAAATGTTAATCCAATGACACAAATGAACTTATTGGACGCACATGATTGATTAAAAACCATAATTGGACAAGAATAAACCTAGGGAGGACGAAAATGACCTAAATGTTAATCCAATGACACAAATGAACTTATTGGATGCACAAGATTGGTTAAAAACCCTAATTGCACATAAATAAGGCTACAGAGGACGAAAATGACCTAAATGTGAATCCAATGACACAAATGAACTTTTTGGATGCACAAAGTTGTTTAAAATTACTAATTGCACAACAATAAGCCTAGGGAGGACAAAAATGACCTAAATGTTTTTCCAATGACACAAATGAACTTTTTGGATGCACAAGATTGGTAAAAAAAACCCTAATTGCACAAGAATAAGCCTAGGGAGGACGAAAATGACCTAAATGTTCATCCAATGACACAAATGAACTTATTGGATGCACAAGATTGGTTAAAAACCCTAATTACACAAGAATAAGCCTAGGGAGGACGAAAATGACCTAAATGTTAATCCAATGACACAAATGAACTTGTTGGATGCACAAGATTGGTTAAAAACCCTAATTGCACATAAATAAGGCTATAGAGGACGAAAATTACCAAAATGTGAATCCAGTGACACAAGTGAACTTTTTGGATGCACAAGATTGGTTAAAAACCCTAATTG
This sequence comes from Cicer pinnatifidum, assembly GCA_037974775.1. NCBI lineage: Eukaryota > Viridiplantae > Streptophyta > Magnoliopsida > Fabales > Fabaceae > Cicer > Cicer pinnatifidum. The sequence goes on along the minus strand of JBBPBR010000008.1, from coordinate 22,780,382 downwards.
CACATAAATAAGGCTATAGAGGACGAACATGACCTAAATGTGAATCCAATGACACAAATAAACTTTTTGGATGCACAAGATTGGTTAAAAAGCCTAATTGCACATAAATAAGGCTACAAAGGATGAAAATGACCTAAATGTGAATCCAATGACACAAATGAACTTTTTGGATGCACAAGATTGGTTAAAAACCCTAATTGGACAAGAATAAGCCTAGGAAGGACGAAAATGACCTAAATGTTAATCCAATTACTCAAATAAATTTATTGGATGCACAAGATTGGTTAAAAACCCTAATTGCACCAAAATAAGTCTAGGGAGGAAGAAAATGACCTAAATGTTAATCCAATGACACAAATGAACTTATTGGATACACAAGATTGGTTAAAACTCCTAATAACACAAGAATAAGCCTAGGGAGGACGAAAATGACCTAAATGTTAATCCAATGACACAAATGAACTTGTTGGATGCACAAGATTGGTTAAAAACCCTAATTGCACATAAATAAGGCTACAGAGGACGAAAATGACCAAAATGTGAATCCAATGACACAAGTGAACTTTTTGGATGCACAAGATTGGTTAAAAACCCTAATTGCACATAAATAAGGCTACAGAGGACGAACATGACCTAAATGTGAATCCAATGACACAAATGAACTTTTTGGATGCACAAGATTGGTAAAAAAAAACTCTAATTGCACCAGAATAAGCCTTGGGAGGACGAAGATGACCTAAATGTTCATCCAATGACATAAACACACCTATTGGATGTAGAAGATTGGTTAAAAACCCTAATTGAACCAGAATAAGCCTAGGAAGGACGAAAATGACCTAAATGTTCATCCAATGACATACACACACCTATTGGATGCACAAGATTGGTTAAAAACCCTAATTGCACAACAATAAGCCTAAGGAGGACGAAAATGACCTAAATGTTAATCCAATGACACAAATAAACTTTCTTGATGCACAAGATTTGTTAAAAACCCTAATTGCACAAGAATAAGCCTACGGAGGACGAAAATGACCTAAATGTTTATCCAATGACACAAATGAACTTTTTGGATGCACAAGATTGGTTAAAACCCTAATTGCACAAGAATAAGCCTAGGGTGGACAAAAATGACCTAAATGGTAATCCAATGACACAAATGAACTTATTAGATGCACAAGATTGGTTAAAAACCCTAATTGCACATAAAATAAGGCTACGGAGGACGAAAATTACCTAAATGTGATTCCAATGACACAAATAAACTTTTTGGATGCACAAGATTGGATAAAAACCCTAATTGCACTTAAATAAGACTACAAAGAATGAAAATGACCTAAATGTGAATCCAATGACACTAATGAACTTTTTGGATGCACAAGATTGATTAAAAACCCTAATTGGACAAGAATAAGCCTTGGGAGGACGAAAATGACCTAAATGTTAATCCAATGACACAAATGAACTTAATGGATGCACAAGATTGGCTAAAAACCCTAATTGCACAAGAATAAGCTTAGGGAGGACAAAAATGACCAAAATGTTCATATAATGACATAAACACACCTATTGGATGCACAAGATTGGTTAAAAACCCTAATTGCACATAAATAAGGCTACGGAGGACGAAAATGACCTAAATGTGAATCCAATGACACAAATAAACTTTTTGGATGCACAAGATTGGTTAAAAACCCTAATTGCACATAAATAAGGCTACAAAGGATGAAAATGACCTAAATGTTAATCCAATGACACAAATGAAATTTTTGGATGCACAAGATTGGTTAAAAACCCTAATTGCACAAGAATAAGCCTAGGGAGGAAGAAAATGACCTAAATGTTCATAAGCCTAGGGAGGTGGATGCACAAGATTGGTCAAAAACCCTAATTGGACAAGAATAAGCATAGGGAGGACGAAAATGACCTAAATGTTAATCCAATGACACAAATGAACTTATTGGATGCACAATATTGGTTAAAAACCCTAATTGCACAAGAATAAGCCTAGGGAGGACAAAATTGACCTAAATGTTCATCCAATGACATAAACACACCTATTGGGTGCACAAGATTGGTTAAAAACCCTAATTGGAGAAGAATAAGCCTTCGGTGGACGAAAATGACCTAAATATTAATCGAATGACACAAATGAACTTATGGATGCACAAGATTGGTTAAAAACCCTAATTGCACTAGGATAAGCCTAGGGAGGACGAAAATGACCTAAATGTTAATCCAAAGACACAAATGAAGTTATTGGATGCACAAGATTGGTTAAAACCCTAATTGAACATAAATAAGGCTATAGAGGACGAAAATGACCTAAATGTCAATCCAATGACACAAATGAACTTTTTGGATACACAAAATTGGTTAAAAACCCTAATTGCACAACAATAAGCCTAGGGTGGACGAAAATGATTAAATGTTAATCCAATGACACAAATGAACTTATTGGATGCACAAGATTGATTAAAAACCATAATTGGACAAGAATAAACCTAGGGAGGACGAAAATGACCTAAATGTTAATCCAATGACACAAATGAACTTATTGGACGCACAAGATTGGCTAAAAACCCTAATTGCACAAGAATAAGCTTAGGGAGGACAAAAATGACCTAAATTTTCATCTAATGACATAAACACACCTATTGGATGCACAAGATTGGTGAAAAACCCTAATTGGACAAGAATAAGCCTAGGGAGGACGAAAATAACCTAAATGTTAATCCAATGACACAAATGAACTTATTAGATGCACAAGATTGGTTAAAAACCCTAATTGCACAAGAATAAGCCTAAGGAGGACAAAATTGACCTAAATGTTCATCCAATGACATAAACACACCTATTGGGTGCACAAGATTGGTTAAAAACCCTAATTGGAGAAGAATAAGCCTTGGGAGGACGAAAATGACCTAAATATTAATCCAATGACACAAATGAACTTATTGGATGCACAAGATTGGTTAAAAACCCTAATTGCACAAGGATAAGCCTAGGGAGGACGAAAATGACCTAAATGTTAATCCAAAGACACAAATGAAGTTATTGGATGCACAAGATTGGTTAAAACCATAATTGAACATAAATAAGGCTATAGAGGACGAAAATGACCGAAATGTGAATCCAATAACACAAATGAACTTTTTGGATACACAAAATTGGTTAAAAACCCTAATTGCACAACAATAAGCCTAGGGTGGACGAAAATGACCAAAATGTTAATCCAATGACACAAATGAACTTATTGGAAGCACAAGATTGATTAAAAACCATAATTGGACAAGAATAAACCTAGCGAGGACGAAAATGACCAAAATGTTAATCCAATGACACAAATGAACTTATTGGATGCACAAGATTGGTTAAAAACCCTAATTGCACATAAATAAGGCTACTGAGGACGAAAATGACCTAAATGTGAATCCAATGACACAAATGAACTTTTTGGATGCACAAAATTGGTTAAAAACACTAATTGCACAACAATAATCCTAGGGAGGACAAAAATGACCTAAATGTTTTTCCAATGACACAAATGAACTTTTTGGATGCAAAAGATTGGTAAAAAAACCCTAATTGCACAAGAATAAGCCTAGGGAGGACGAAAATGACCTAATTTTTCATCCAATGACACAAATGAACTTATTGGATGCACAAGATTGGTTAAAAACCCTAATTGCACAAGAATAAGCTTAGGGAGGACGAAAATGACCTAAATGTTCATCCAATGACATAAACACACATATTGGAAGCACAAGATTGTTTAAAAACCCTAATTGGACAAGAATAAGCCTAGGGAGGACGAAAATGACCTAAATGTTAATCCAATGACTCAAATGAACTTTCTTGATGCACAAGATTTGTTAAAAACCCTAATTGCACAAGAATAAGCCTATGGAGGACGAAAATGACCTAAATGTTAATCCAATGACACAAATGAACTTTTTGGATGCACAAGATTGGTTAAAATCCCTAATTGCACAAGAATAAGCCTAGGGGGGACAAAAATGACATAAATGGTAATCCAATGACACAAATGAACTTATTAGATGCACAAGATTGGTTAAAAACCCTAATTGCACATAAAATAAGGCTATGGAGGACGAAAATGACCTAAATGTGAATCCAATGACACAAATAAACTTTTTGGATGCACAAGAATGGTTAAAAACCCTAATTGCACATAAATAAGACTACAAAGAATGAAAATGACCTAAATGTGAATCCAATGACACAAATGAACTTTTTGGATGCACAAGATTGGTTAAAAACCCTAATTGGACAAGAATAAGCCTTGGGAGGACGAAAATGACCTAATTGTTAATCCAATGACACAAATGAACTTATTGGATGCACAAGATTGGCTAAAAACCCTAATTGCACAAGAATAAGCTTAGAAAGGAGAAAAATGACCTAAATGTTCATATAATGTCATAAACACACCTATTGGATGCACAAGATTGGTTAAAAACCCTAATTGCACATAAATAAGGCTACGGAGGACGAAAATGACCTAAATGTGAATCCAATGACACAAATAAACTTTTTGGATGCACAAGATTAGTTAAAAACCCTAATTGCACATAAATAAGGCTACAAAGGATGAAAATGACCTAAATGTTAATCCAATGACACAAATGAAATTTTTGGATGCACAAGATTGGTTAAAAACCCTAATTGCACTAGAATAAGCCTAGGGAGGAAGAAAATGACCTAAATGTTCATAAGCCTAGTGAGGTGGATGCACAAGATTGGTTAAAAACCCTAATTGGACAAGAATAAGCCTAGGGAGGACGAAAATGACCTAACTGTTAATCCAATGACACAAATGAACTTATTGGATGCACAATATTGGTTAAAAACCCTAATTGCACAAGAATAAGCCTAGGGAGGACAAAATTGACCTAAATGTTCATCCAATGACATAAACACACTTATTGGATTCACAAGATTGGTTAAAAACCTTAATTGGAGAAGAATAAGCCTTCGGAGGACTAAAATGACCTAAATATTAATCCAATGACACAAATGAACTTATGGATGCACAAGATTGGTTAAAAACCCTAATTGCACAAGGATAAGCCTAGGGAGGACGAAAATGACCTAAATGTTAATCCAAATACACAAATGAAGTTATTGGATGCACAAGCTTGGTTAAAACCCTAATTGAACATAAATAAGGCTATAGAGGACGAAAATGACCTAAATGTGAATCCAACGACACAAATGAACTTTTTGGATGTACAAAATTGGTTAAAAACACTAATTGCACAACAATAATCCTAGGGAGGACAAAAATGACCTAAATGTTTTTCCAATGAAACAAATGAACTTTTTGGATGCACAAGATTGGTAAAAAAATCCTAGTTGCACAAGAATAAGCCTAGGGAGGACGAAAATGACCTAATTGTTCATCCAATGACACAAATGAACTTATTGGATGCACAAGATTGGTTAAAAACCCTAATTGCACAAGAATAAGCTTAGGGAGGACAAAAATGACCTAAATGTTCATCCAATGACATAAACACACCTATTGGAAGCACAAGATTAGTTAAAAACCTTAATTGGACAAGAATAAGCCTAGGGAGGACGAAAATGACCTAAATGTTAATCTAATGACACAAATGAACTTTCTGGATGCACAAGATTTGTTAAAAACCCTAATTGCACAAGAATAAGCCTATGGAGGACGAAAATGACCTAAATGTTAATCCAATGACACAAATGAACTTATTGGATGCACAAGATTGATTAAAAACCATAATTGGACAAGAATAAACCTAGGGAGCACGAAAATGACCTAAATCTTAATCTAATGACACAAATGAACTTATTGGACGCACAAGATTGGCTAAAAACCCTAATTGCACAAGAATAAGCTTAGGGAGGACAAAAATGACCTAAATGTTCATCTAATGACATAAACACACCTATTGGATGCACAAGATTGGTTAAAAACCCTAATTGGACAAGAATAAGCCTAGGGAGGACGAAAATGACCTAAATGTTAATCCAATGACACAAATGAACTTATTGGATGCACAATATTGGTTAAAAACCCTAATTGCACAAGAATAAGCCTAGAGAGGACAAAATTGACCTAAATGTTCATCCAATGTAATAAACACACCTATTGGGTGCACAAGATTGGTTAAAAACCCTAATTGGAGAAGAATAAGCCTTGGGAGGACGAAAATGACCTAAATATTAATCCAATGACACAAATGAACTTATTGGATGCACAAGATTGGTTAAAACCCTAATTGCACAAGGATAAGCCTAGGGAGGACGAAAATGACCTAAATGTTAATCCAAAGACACTAATGAAGTTATTGGATGCACAAGATTGGTTAAAACCCTAATTGAACATAAATAAGGCTATAGAGGACGAAAATGACCTAAATGTGAATCCAATGACACAAATGAACTTTTTGGATACAAAAATTGGTTAAAAACCCTAATTGCACTACAATAAGCCTAGGGTGGACGAAAATGAGCTAAATGTTAATCCAATGACACAAATGAACTTATTGGACGCACATGATTGATTAAAAACCATAATTGGACAAGAATAAACCTAGGGAGGACGAAAATGACCTAAATGTTAATCCAATGACACAAATGAACTTATTGGATGCACAAGATTGGTTAAAAACCCTAATTGCACATAAATAAGGCTACAGAGGACGAAAATGACCTAAATGTGAATCCAATGACACAAATGAACTTTTTGGATGCACAAAGTTGTTTAAAATTACTAATTGCACAACAATAAGCCTAGGGAGGACAAAAATGACCTAAATGTTTTTCCAATGACACAAATGAACTTTTTGGATGCACAAGATTGGTAAAAAAAACCCTAATTGCACAAGAATAAGCCTAGGGAGGACGAAAATGACCTAAATGTTCATCCAATGACACAAATGAACTTATTGGATGCACAAGATTGGTTAAAAACCCTAATTACACAAGAATAAGCCTAGGGAGGACGAAAATGACCTAAATGTTAATCCAATGACACAAATGAACTTGTTGGATGCACAAGATTGGTTAAAAACCCTAATTGCACATAAATAAGGCTATAGAGGACGAAAATTACCAAAATGTGAATCCAATGACACAAGTGAACTTTTTGGATGCACAAGATTGGTTAAAAACCCTAATTGCACATAAATAAGGCTATAGAGGACGAACATGACCTAAATGTGAATCCAATGACACAAATAAACTTTTTGGATGCACAAGATTGGTTAAAAAGCCTAATTGCACATAAATAAGGCTACAAAGGATGAAAATGACCTAAATGTGAATCCAATGACACAAATGAACTTTTTGGATGCACAAGATTGGTTAAAAACCCTAATTGGACAAGAATAAGCCTAGGAAGGACGAAAATGACCTAAATGTTAATCCAATTACTCAAATAAATTTATTGGATGCACAAGATTGGTTAAAAACCCTAATTGCACCAAAATAAGTCTAGGGAGGAAGAAAATGACCTAAATGTTAATCCAATGACACAAATGAACTTATTGGATACACAAGATTGGTTAAAACTCCTAATAACACAAGAATAAGCCTAGGGAGGACGAAAATGACCTAAATGTTAATCCAATGACACAAATGAACTTGTTGTTGGATGCACAAGATTGGTTAAAAACCCTAATTGCACATAAATAAGGCTACAGAGGACGAAAATGACCAAAATGTGAATCCAATGACACAAGTGAACTTTTTGGATGCACAAGATTGGTTAAAAACCCTAATTGCACATAAATAAGGCTACAGAGGACGAACATGACCTAAATGTGAATCCAATGACACAAATGAACTTTTTGGATGCACAAGATTGGTAAAAAAAAACTCTAATTGCACCAGAATAAGCCTTGGGAGGACGAAAATGACCTAAATGTTCATCCAATGACATAAACACACCTATTGGATGTAGAAGATTGGTTAAAAACCCTAATTGAACCAGAATAAGCCTAGGAAGGACGAAAATGACCTAAATGTTCATCCAATGACATACACACACCTATTGGATGCACAAGATTGGTTAAAAACCCTAATTGCACAACAATAAGCCTAAGGAGGACGAAAATGACCTAAATGTTAATCCAATGACACAAATAAACTTTCTTGATGCACAAGATTTGTTAAAAACCCTAATTGCACAAGAATAAGCCTACGGAGGACGAAAATGACCTAAATGTTTATCCAATGACACAAATGAACTTTTTGGATGCACAAGATTGGTTAAAACCCTAATTGCACAAGAATAAGCCTAGGGTGGACAAAAATGACCTAAATGGTAATCCAATGACACAAATGAACTTATTAGATGCACAAGATTGGTTAAAAACCCTAATTGCACATAAAATAAGGCTACGGAGGACGAAAATTACCTAAATGTGATTCCAATGACACAAATAAACTTTTTGGATGCACAAGATTGGATAAAAACCCTAATTGCACTTAAATAAGACTACAAAGAATGAAAATGACCTAAATGTGAATCCAATGACACTAATGAACTTTTTGGATGCACAAGATTGATTAAAAACCCTAATTGGACAAGAATAAGCCTTGGGAGGACGAAAATGACCTAAATGTTAATCCAATGACACAAATGAACTTAATGGATGCACAAGATTGGCTAAAAACCCTAATTGCACAAGAATAAGCTTAGGGAGGACAAAAATGACCAAAATGTTCATATAATGACATAAACACACCTATTGGATGCACAAGATTGGTTAAAAACCCTAATTGCACATAAATAAGGCTACGGAGGACGAAAATGACCTAAATGTGAATCCAATGACACAAATAAACTTTTTGGATGCACAAGATTGGTTAAAAACCCTAATTGCACATAAATAAGGCTACAAAGGATGAAAATGACCTAAATGTTAATCCAATGACACAAATGAAATTTTTGGATGCACAAGATTGGTTAAAAACCCTAATTGCACAAGAATAAGCCTAGGGAGGAAGAAAATGACCTAAATGTTCATAAGCCTAGGGAGGTGGATGCACAAGATTGGTTAAAAACCCTAATTGGACAAGAATAAGCATAGGGAGGACGAAAATGACCTAAATGTTAATCCAATGACACAAATGAACTTATTGGATGCACAATATTGGTTAAAAACCCTAATTGCACAAGAATAAGCCTAGGGAGGACAAAATTGACCTAAATGTTCATCCAATGACATAAACACACCTATTGGGTGCACAAGATTGGTTAAAAACCCTAATTGGAGAAGAATAAGCCTTCGGTGGACGAAAATGACCTAAATATTAATCGAATGACACAAATGAACTTATGGATGCACAAGATTGGTTAAAAACCCTAATTGCACTAGGATAAGCCTAGGGAGGACGAAAATGACCTAAATGTTAATCCAAAGACACAAATGAAGTTATTGGATGCACAAGATTGGTTAAAACCCTAATTGAACATAAATAAGGCTATAGAGGACGAAAATGACCTAAATGTCAATCCAATGACACAAATGAACTTTTTGGATACACAAAATTGGTTAAAAACCCTAATTGCACAACAATAAGCCTAGGGTGGACGAAAATGACCTAAATGTTAATCCAATGACACAAATGAACTTATTGGATGCACAAGATTGATTAAAAACCATAATTGGACAAGAATAAACCTAGGGAGGACGAAAATGACCTAAATGTTAATCCAATGACACAAATGAACTTATTGGATGCACAAGATTGGCTAAAAACCCTAATTGCACAAGAATAAGCTTAGGGAGGACAAAAATGACCTAAATGTTCATCTAATGACATAAACACACCTATTGGATGCACAAGATTGGTGAAAAACCCTTATTAGACAAGAATAAGCCTAGGGAGGACGAAAATGACCTAAATATTAATCGAATGACACAAATGAACTTATGGATGCACAAGATTGGTTAAAAACCCTAATTGCACTAGGATAAGCCTAGGGAGGACGAAAATGACCTAAATGTTAATCCAAAGACACAAATGAAGTTATTGGATGCACAAGATTGGTTAAAACCCTAATTGAACATAAATAAGGCTATAGAGGACGAAAATGACCTAAATGTCAATCCAATGACACAAATGAACTTTTTGGATACACAAAATTGGTTAAAAACCCTAATTGCACAACAATAAGCCTAGGGTGGACGAAAATGACCAAAATGTTAATCCAATGACACAAATGAACTTATTGGAAGCACAAGATTGATTAAAAACCATAATTGGACAAGAATAAACCTAGCGAGGACGAAAATGACCAAAATGTTAATCCAATGACACAAATGAACTTATTGGATGCACAAGATTGGTTAAAAACCCTAATTGCACATAAATAAGGCTACTGAGGACGAAAATGACCTAAATGTGAATCCAATGACACAAATGAACTTTTTGGATGCACAAAATTGGTTAAAAACACTAATTGCACAACAATAATCCTAGGGAGGACAAAAATGACCTAAATGTTTTTCCAATGACACAAATGAACTTTTTGGATGCAAAAGATTGGTAAAAAAAACCCTAATTGCACAAGAATAAGCCTAGGGAGGACGAAAATGACCTAATTTTTCATCCAATGACACAAATGAACTTATTGGATGCACAAGATTGGTTAAAAACCCTAATTGCACAAGAATAAGCTTAGGGAGGACGAAAATGACCTAAATGTTCATCCAATGACATAAACACACATATTGGAAGCACAAGATTGTTTAAAAACCCTAATTGGACAAGAATAAGCCTAGGGAGGACGAAAATGACCTAAATGTTAATCCAATGACTCAAATGAACTTTCTTGATGCACAAGATTTGTTAAAAACCCTAATTGCACAAGAATAAGCCTATGGAGGACGAAAATGACCTAAATGTTAATCCAATGACACAAATGAACTTTTTGGATGCACAAGATTGGTTAAAAACCCTAATTGCACAAGAATAAGCCTAGGGGGGACAAAAATGACATAAATGGTAATCCAATGACACAAATGAACTTATTAGATGCACAAGATTGGTTAAAAACCCTAATTGCACATAAAATAAGGCTACGGAGGACGAAAATGACCTAAATGTGAATCCAATGACACAAATAAACTTTTTGGATGCACAAGAATGGTTAAAAACCCTAATTGCACATAAATAAGACTACAAAGAATGAAAATGACCTAAATGTGAATCCAATGACACAAATGAACTTTTTGGATGCACAAGATTGGTTAAAAACCCTAATTGGACAAGAATAAGCCTTGGGAGGACGAAAATGACCTAATTGTTAATCCAATGACACAAATGAACTTATTGGATGCACAAGATTGGCTAAAAACCCTAATTGCACAAGAATAAGCTTAGAAAGGAGAAAAATGACCTAAATGTTCATATAATGACATAAACACACCTATTGGATGCACAAGATTGGTTAAAAACCCTAATTGCACATAAATAAGGCTACGGAGGACGAAAATGACCTAAATGTGAATCCAATGACACAAATAAACTTTTTGGATGCACAAGATTAGTTAAAAACCCTAATTGCACATAAATAAGGCTACAAAGGATGAAAATGACCTAAATGTTAATCCAATGACACAAATGAAATTTTTGGATGCACAAGATTGGTTAAAAACCCTAATTGCACTAGAATAAGCCTAGGGAGGAAGAAAATGACCTAAATGTTCATAAGCCTAGTGAGGTGGATGCACAAGATTGGTTAAAAACCCTAATTGGACAAGAATAAGCCTAGGGAGGACGAAAATGACCTAAATGTTAATCCAATGACACAAATGAACTTATTGGATGCACAATATTGGTTAAAAACCCTAATTGCACAAGAATAAGCCTAGGGAGGACAAAATTGACCTAAATGTTCATCCAATGACATAAACACACTTATTGGATTCACAAGATTGGTTAAAAACCTTAATTGGAGAAGAATAAGCCTTCGGAGGACTAAAATGACCTAAATATTAATCCAATGACACAAATGAACTTATGGATGCACAAGATTGGTTAAAAACCCTAATTGCACAAGGATAAGCCTAGGGAGGACGAAAATGACCTAAATGTTAATCCAAATACACAAATGAAGTTATTGGATGCACAAGCTTGGTTAAAACCCTAATTGAACATAAATTAGGCTATAGAGGACGAAAATGACCTAAATGTGAATCCAACGACACAAATGAACTTTTTGGATGTACAAAATTGGTTAAAAACACTAATTGCACAACAATAATCCTAGGGAGGACAAAAATGACCTAAATGTTTTTCCAATGAAACAAATGAACTTTTTGGATGCACAAGATTGGTAAAAAAATCCTAATTGCACAAGAATAAGCCTAGGGAGGACGAAAATGACCTAATTGTTCATCCAATGACACAAATGAACTTATTGGATGCACAAGATTGGTTAAAAACCCTAATTGCACAAGAATAAGCTTAGGGAGGACAAAAATGACCTAAATGTTCATCCAATGACATAAACACACCTATTGGAAGCACAAGATTAGTTAAAAACCCTAATTGGACAAGAATAAGCCTAGGGAGGACGAAAATGACCTAAATGTTAATCCAATGACACAAATGAACTTTCTGGATGCACAAGATTTGTTAAAAACCCTAATTGCACAAGAATAAGCCTATGGAGGACGAAAATGACCTAAATGTTAATCCAATGACACAAATGAACTTTTTGGATGCACAAGATTTGTTAAAAACCCTAATTGCACAAGAATAAGCCTAGGGAGGACAAAAATGACCTAAATGGTAATCCAATGACACAAATGAACTTATTAGATGCACAAGATTGTTTAAAAACCCTAATTTCACATAAATAATGCTACGGAGGACGAAAATGACCTAAATGTGAATCCAATGACACAAGTAAACTTTTTGGATGCACAAGATTGGTTAAAAACCCTAATTGCACATAAATAAGGCTACAAAGAATGAAAATGACCTAAATGTGAATCAAATGACACAAATGAACTTTTTGGATGCACAAGATTGGTTAAAAACCTTAATTGGACAAGAATAAGCCTTGGGAGGACGAAAATGACCTAAATGTTAATCCAATGACACAAATGAACTTATTGGATGCACAAGATTGGCTAAAAACCCTAATTGCACAAGAATAAGCTTAGGGTGGACAAAAATGACCTAAATGTTCATCTAATGACATAAACACACCTATTGGATGGACAAGATTGGTTAAAAACCCTAATTGCACATAAATAAGGCTACGGAGGACGAAAATGACCTAAATGTGAATCCAATGACACATAATCTTTTTGGATGCACAAGATTGGTTAAAAACCCTAATTGCACAAGGATAAGCCTAGGGAGGACGAAAATGACCTAAATGTTAATCCAAAGACACAAATGAAGTTATTGGATGCACAAGATTGGTTAAAACCCTAATTGAACATAAATAAGGCTATAGAGGACGAAAATGACCTAAATGTGAATCCAATGACACAAATGAACTTTTTGGATACACAAAATTGGTTAAAAACCCTAATTGCACAACAATAAGCCTAGGGTGGACGAAAATGAGCTAAATGTTAATCCAATGACACAAATGAACTTATTGGATGCACAAGATTGATTAAAAACCATAATTGGACAAGAATAAACCTAGGGAGGACGAAAATGACCTAAATGTTAATCCAATGACACAAATGAACTTATTGGATGCACAAGATTGGTTAAAAACCCTAATTGCACATAAATAAGGCTACAGAGGACGAAAATGACCTAAATGTGAATCCAATGACACAAATGAACTTTTTGAGAAATTACTCGAAATCGATTTGGGAAATCGATTGAGCTAGTTGATTTTTTTTAAAAGAATCGATTGGGGACATCGATTCTGAGTTAGTTGTTGAAATGGATTCTGAGTTGAACTAATATGAAAACTGTTAAGTTGATACGAAATCGATTTGGGTAATCGATTGAGTAACTTCATGAATCGATTTGGGTAATCGATTGGCATAGTTACCGTTGCAGTTTTTACTAGCCGTTGCAGGATCTAACGGCTCTGTTGGTTGATCTTCCCCAGTAACGGTCATCAAATCGATTGGAGCAATCGATTTTTGGTTTTTTTTTATAAAAGGAACAGTAACAATCGATTTTCACCCATTTCCAATCACCTTCCCTAATCGATTGCAACTTCAGTTTTCTGCAATATTTCTCAAAAATTCTCTGCTTTCAACTCCCAAACACTCTTTTTCTTCTTCAAATCTTCATCTTCTTTCACAAATGGCTCGTGTCAAGCAAACTCAACCCCGAACCCCTTCTCTTTCACCATCATCTTCTTCATCTAGTGGGAGGACTCCGTCTCCACCACCCACTCTTCCAAAACGGGTACCAATACCTACACACAAGATTGCATCTCAAGATAAGGGTAAAGGTATTGCCCCTGATCAAGGTAAACCCAAAAAGAGAAAGGAAGCTCCGATTGAGAAATTGCTCGCTGACGCAATGAAGGAAATATCGCAAAAGAAAAAGAAAAAGAATACTCCACAGAAAAAGACTACTCCAAAGAAATCAAATGCTCCTCCACCTAATCAAGCTGATGAATTCAAACTTCCACAAGCTTTTGTCAATCGGAAAATACACGAAGCTCGCATCTTGGACTTCAGCTACTTCGACAGTAATGGTTTTTCGTTTCAAAACCATCTCCGGTTTCATGGTTTAGAAGACTTCTTATCCTGCTCGCTCGATACGTATCCGAATCTTATTCGGATATTCTACTCTAATTTCAAGATGACCGACACCGGCTTCAAAGCAACAGTCAAAGGGAAGAACATTTCGATGTCTTTCGAAGAGTTCTCGACTCTGTCAGGACTTCCCTATTTTGGAAACTCAGTGGATGGCAGCACCGAAGCAGACGCTGATGACGACGGATGGGAAGAGTATCTGGATAGGCAAGCAGCTGTGCAGGATCTTATGGTCGAAGGGTTTGTGGAATCTGTTTCACTCCCTATAGGCCAGATGAAGGTTCAGCAACGGATGCTGATGTACGCCCTCACCCGGATGCTGGTTCCACGTTCCGGCAATCACGCAGTTGTGCAACGGCTGGATATCGTGCTACTGTGGGGTCTATGCAAAGAGCTCAAGATGAGCTGGGCATGGATTGTTCTCAGGCAGATGCTAGAGGCTGCTCAAGGGAAGTTGGTACTTCCGTATCCACAGCTCGTAACGAAGATTCTCACCCACTTCAAGGTATCTCTGAAGGGTGAAGAAGTTTCGAAGACTGTCCTAACATTTGGTGAATCCATCGTGAACCAAATGCAACTGCGAAAAGTCAATGGAGTTTGGAAGCGACCCCAGACCACTACTGAACAAACCCAGCAAGGTGTTGAACAACCAGCTGCGGAGAATGTTTCAGCAGAATCGGAGGTGCTCACCAAACTGCTTGAATTTATGGCAGCACAAGCAGTTCACAACGCTAAGATGGAGGCATCTCATGAAAGGATTGAAGTTGCTATTCAGAAGATTCAAGCGGATCAGAATCAGATGGCGCAAGACGTGGCAGCTATTCAGGAACATCTGGGCATTAAGTTGTCCTTCAGCGATGTTGTTGAAATAGGAAGACAGGCGGCTGAAGAACCTGCTCCAACACAAGTAGAGGTTGCTGCAACTCATGGTGAGGAGACACCTGCTGAGGTTAATACAGCGGTCTCAGCCTCATCCCCTGCTAATAATGAGGACCAGCATCTCTAGGCGTTTAGGACCTTAGGCTTCTTAGCTTTTTTGTTTTATTTTTTTTGCTTTCGTTTTGTAATGATCATGATGAATGTAATTCTTTTTGATTAATGAACCTTGAGCTTGTTAATCATTTCAACTGCTGCATTTCATTTTCATATTGTCTAGTGCGCGCCATAATCTGTTTATATTTGGTACACTAATCCAAAATTGTTTTCAACTAAGTTATAATATTACTGGCATTACTGTTTTTTTATTACTAATCTTTTCTAGATTCTTTGTAAAGCAGTATCCAGGTTTGCTACAACCTCAATGGGAACAAACATTTCTCTTTCACCACTTTTTGCCTTAATTGACAAAGGGGGAGAGAAATTATAACTTGTGCTAACTATAATTGCTTTATTTTATCAGTTTTATGCTCTAATCCTTATCTTTACTCACTATGAATATTGAACTTAGGGGGAGCTCTACTAAAACTGTTACTTATAATTCCTTTGAATTTTTCTCTCAAGTTAAAATTGCATGTTTGTCACTTAAATCAAAAAGGGGGAGATTGTTAGACATATGTTCGTTTTTGATGTTATTGACAAGCATACAATCTGAAATAAATCTAACACTGTCAACTGAGAAAAATTTCAGGAACAACAAATTCAATCCTACATACTCGAGACAATTGCTTGGAACTCAAGGAATCAACAAAAGCTTGATGATCCATGAGCACATCGATTAGTACAATCGATTCTATAACAAGGTTGAATCGTTTTATAAAGTTTGGTGTTACCCAATCGATTTGTACATCCTTGGAGAAATCAAACGGGCTATCAATCGATTCTCCAAATCGATTGGTACACCTATTAGAAAATAAATTGTGCAAGTCAGAGAGCTAGTTTGCCACAAATCGATTAGGCAAATCGATTGAGTAAATCACCAAGACTGAACTGATTGTTTACATCGATTAGACAAATTGATTGACATACTTACTGAAATTAAAATGTGCAAGTCAGTAGCACGTTTTGCAGGAAATCGATTTGGCAAATTGATTGAATTAATCACTTCTTTAAGTTTTGTTTTGTCTACGTCGATTGACACAATCGATTGTTAATGTCCCAGAGCCAAACCTATTTACTAAATCGATTCGGCCAATCGATTCACTAAAACAAGTTTCAAAATAACTTTGGTCTGGAACATACACAATCGATTACCACAATCTGCTTATATACATATGTGTTATAAATGTTGGTATCAATCGACTTGGTAAATCAATTGAATAAACCAACTGATGAAAAGTGCTTCAGACTTAAAATCCACAATCGATTGACACAAAAAGTTTTAGAAACAAAGATGACTGAATGGTTAAATCAATTAAGCACATCGATGGTTTTGATCTCGTTGTTTGAACAAAACACATCAAGTCGATTCTGCAAATCGATTTAATTATATACTGTCATCAAAGTCTGAAGAACTACTTAAAATAATCGATTGGGTAAATCGATTAGAATGTTCAGTTTCAAGATTCAAGAAAAACAAGACTCGCGAAATCGATTGAGGAAATCGATTAGCCAGCCTTATGACTTTAATGAATCGATTGGGTAAATCGATTCATATGTTGTTTTTCCTGAAACTATATAAACTGTTTTACATTCTCTTCTTCTAACATACACATACATACAAAATATCAACAACACAGATACAACAACAATATACACATAACTTTCTGATATCTTTGTTTCTCACGGTGAAATAACTTTGAACATTACTTTTTCAGTCATGAAGATTCATCTTGAAGATTCATCTTTCATGATCAACAAGGACTGAGAAAGATTGCTGGAGAAACAACTTTAGAGAAGAAGACTGCTGAAGAAATTTTGTGTAATTTCTGTTTAGATACATCTGTAAACAAATTCTTAAAACAAATAACATTGAGAAATCCAGTCTTAACTGGTGGTTATCTTCTGTGATTGAGAGGTCTCATCAAGAAGAAACTTGACTGTAATCTTGGAAGAGTTTATGGGAGATAAACTCTGGGATTCAGGAGATAAGAATAGAATAGAAATAATCGTTTTAGATTGATAGGCGAGGAGCTAGAACATCTGTAAACGGATTCTGAGACATTCTAATGGAAAGGCCAAGATTGGATTTGATCTTGGGACTGGACGTAGGTCGTTCAACAACGGCTGAACCAGTATAAATCACTGCGTACCATCTTTCTTACCCTTATCTCTTTTTAATTTCTGCATTGTGTATTTGTTTGATATTGATTGAGTGCTTAAATATCTTTCTGCATATTTTGACATTACATGAAAGATTGTTTGTAGCATGATTGTATGTGAATCAATATCTTGAATAATAAATGTTCCTGGTGCATCTCTCAACATATTATGTGATCCATATACTTTGTGCATTCATTAGTATCGTAGTTTTGGGACCTTAATTGATGCTGTGTTTAATAAATGTACGATTTGTTAAACTGCTGCGCATATCTCTAAAAATAGGTAATCTTCCGCATACTTTTCATTTAACAGAGGTTACTGGTACCAACAAAAACACTTATTGGATGCACAAGATTGGTTAAAAACCCTAATTGCACATAAATAAGGCTACGGAGGACGAAAATGACTTAAATGTGAATCCAATGACACAAATAAACTTTTTGGATGCACAAGATTGGTTAAAAACCCTAATTGCACATAAATAAGGCTACAAAGGATGAAAATGACCTAAACGTGAATCCAATGACACAAATGAACTTTTTGGATTCACAAGATTGGTTAAAAACCCTAATTGGACAAGAATAAGCCTTGGGAGGACGAAAATGACCTAAATGTTAATCCAATGACACAAATGAACTTATTGGATGCACAAGATTGGTTAAAAACCCTAATTGCACACAAATAAGGCTACAGAGGTCGAAAATGACCTAAATGTGAATCCAATGACACAAATGAACTTTTTGGATGCACAAGATTGGTAAAAAAAAAAACCTAATTGCACAAGAATAAGCTTAGGGAGGACGAAAATGACCTAAATGTTCATCCAATGACATAAACACTCCTATTGGATGCAGAAGATTGGTTAAAAACCCTAATTGGACAAGAATAAGCCTAGGAAGGACAAAAATGACCTAAATGTTAATCCAATTACTCAAATAAACTTATTGGATGCACAAGATTGGTTAAAAACCCTAATTGCACCAGAATAAGTCTAGGGAGGACGAAAATGACCTAAATGTTAATCCAATGACACAAATGAACTTATTGGATACACAAGATTGGTTAAAAATCCTAATAACACAAGAATAAGCCTAGGGAGGACGAAAATGACCTAAATGTTAATCCAATGACACAAATGAACTTGTTGGATGCACAAGATTGGTTAAAAACCCTAATTGCACATAAATAAGGCTACAGAGGACGAAAATGACCAAAATGTGAATCCAATGACACAAGTGAACTTTTTGGATGCACAAGATTGGTTAAAAACCCTAATTGCACATAAATAAGGCTACAGAGGACGAACATGACCTAAATGTGAATCCAATGACACAAATGAACTTTTTGGATGCACAAGATTGGTAAAAAAAACTCTAATTGCACCAGAATAAGCCTAGGGAGGACGAAAATGACCTAAATGTTCATCCAATGACATAAACACACCTATTGGATGTAGAAGATTGGTTAAAAACCCTAATTGAACAAGAATAAGCCTAGGAAGGACGAAAATGACCTAAATGTTCATCCAATGACATAAACACACCTATTGGATGCACAAGATTGGTTAAAAACCCTAATTGAACAACAATAAGCCTAGGGAGGACGAAAATGACCTAAATGTTAATCCAATGACACAAATGAACTTTCTTGATGCACAAGATTTGTTAAAAACCCTAATTGCACAAGAATAAGCCTATGGAGGACGAAAATGACCTAAATGTTAATCCAATGACACAAATGAACTTTTTGGATGCACAAGATTGGTTAAAAACCCTAATTACACAAGAATAAGCCTAGGGAGGACAAAAATGACCTAAATGGTAATCCAATGACACAAATGAACTTATTAGATGCACAAGATTGGTTAAAAACCCTAATTGCACATAAAATAAGGCTACGGAGGACGAAAATTACCTAAATGTGAATCCAATGACACAAATAAACTTTTTGGATTCACAAGATTGGTTAAAAACCCTAATTGCACATAAATAAGACTACAAAGAATGAAAATGACCTAAATGTGAATCCAATGACACAAATGAACTTTTTGGATGCACAAGATTGATTAAAAACCCTAATGGGACAAGAATAAGCCTTGGGAGGACCAAAATGACCTAAATGTTAATCCAATGACACAAATGAACTTATTGGATGCACAAGATTGGCTAAAAACCCTAATTGCACAAGAATAAGCTTAGGGAGGACAAAAATGACCAAAATGTTCATATAATGACATAAACACACCTATTGGATGCACAAGATTGGTTAAGAACCCTAATTGCACATAAATAAGGCTACGGAGGACGAAAATGACCTAAATGTGAATCCAATGACACAAATAAACTTTTTGGATGCACAAGATTGGTTAAAAACCCTAATTGCACATAAATAAGGCTACAAAGGATGAAAATAACCTAAATGTTAATCCAATGACACAAATGAAATTTTTGGATGCACAAGATTGGTTAAAAACCCTAATTGCACAAGAATAAGCCTAGGGAGGAAGAAAATGACCTAAATGTTCATAAGCCTAGGGAGGTGGATGCACAAGATTGGTTAAAAACCCTAATTGGACAAGAATAAGCCTAGGGAGGACGAAAATGACCTAAATGTTAATCCAATGACACAAATGAACTTATTGGATGCACAATATTGGTTAAAAACCCTAATTGCACAAGAATAAGCCTAGGGAGGACAAAATTGACCTAAATGTTCATCCAATGACATAAACACACCTATTGGGTGCACAAGATTGGTTAAAAACCCTAATTGGAGAAGAATAAGCCTTCGGAGGACGAAAATGACCTAAATATTAATCCAATGACACAAATGAACTTATGGATGCAACAGATTGGTTAAAAACCCTAATTGCACAAGGATAAGCCTAGGGAGGACGAAAATGACCTAAATGTTAATCCAAAGACACAAATGAAGTTATTGGATGCACAAGATTGGTTAAAACCCTAATTGAACATAAATAAGGCTATAGAGGACGAAAATGACCTAAATGTCAATCCAATGACACAAATGAACTTTTTGGATACACAAAATTGGTTAAAAACCCTAATTGCACAACAATAAGCCTAGGGTGGACGAAAATGATCTAAATGTTAATCCAATGACACAAATGAACTTATTGGATGCACAAGATTGATTAAAATCCATAATTGGACAAGAATAAACCTAGGGAGGACGAAAATGACCTAAATGTTAATCCAATGACACAAATGAACTTATTGGACGCACAAGATTGGCTAAAAACCCTAATTGCACAAGAATAAGCTTAGGGAGGACAAAAATGACCTAAATGTTCATCTAATGACATAAACACACCTATTGGATGCACAAGATTGGTTAAAAACCCTAATTGGACAAGAATAAGCCTAGGGAGGACGAAAATGACCTAAATGTTAATCCAATGACACAAATGAACTTATTGGATGCACAATATTGGTTAAAAACCCTAATTGCACAAGAATAAGCCTAAGGAGGACAAAATTGACCTAAATGTTCATCCAATGACATAAACACACCTATTGGGTGCACAAGATTGGTTAAAAACCCTAATTGGAGAAGAATAAGCCATGGGAGGACGAAAATGACCTAAATATTAATCCAATGACACAAATGAACTTATTGGATGCACAAGATTGGTTAAAAACCCTATCTGCACAAGGATAAGCCTAGGGAGGACGAAAAGACCTAAATGTTAATCCAAAGACACAAATGAAGTTATTGGATGCACAAGATTGGTTAAAACCCTAATTGAACATAAATAAGGCTATAGAGGACGAAAATGACCTAAATGTGAATCCAATGACACAAAGGAACTTTTTGGATACACAAAATTGGTTAAAAACCCTAATTGCACAACAATAAGCCTAGGGTGGACGAAAATAACCAAAATGTTAATCCACTGACACAAATGAACTTATTGGATGCACAAGATTGATTAAAAACCATAATTGGACAAGAATAAACCTAGCGAGGACGAAAATGACCTAAATGTTAATCCAATGACACAAATGAACTTATTGGATGCACAAGATTGGTTAAAAACCCTAATTGCACATAAATAAGGCTACTGAGGACGAAAATGACCTAAATGTGAATCCAATGACACAAATGAACTTTTTGGATGCACAAAATTGGTTAAAAACACTAATTGCACAACAATAATCCTTGGGAGGACAAAAATGACCTAAATGTTTTTCCAATGACACAAATGAACTTTTTGGATGCAAAAGATTGGTAAAAAAACCCTAATTGCACAAGAATAAGCCTAGGGAGGACGAAAATGACCTAATTTTTCATCCAATGACACAAATGAACTTATTGGATGCACAAGATTGGTTAAAAACCCTAATTGCACAAGAATAAGCTTAGGGAGGACGAAAATGACCTAAATGTTCATCCAATGACATAAACACACATATAGGAAGCACAAGATTGTTTAAAAACCCTAATTGCACAAGAATAAGCCTAGGGAGGACGAAAATGACCTAAATGTTCATCCAATGACATAAAAACACGTATTGGATGCACAAGATTGGTTAAAAACCCTAATTGCACATAAATAAGGCTACGGAGGACGAAAATGACCTAAATGTGAATCCAATGACACAAATAAACTTTTTGGATGCACAAGATTGGTTAAAAACCCTAATAGCACATAAATAAGGCTACAAAGGATGAATATGACCTAAATGTGAATCCGATCACACAAATGAACTTTTTGGATGCACAAGATTGGTTAAAAACCCTAATTGGTCAAGAATAAGCCTTGGGAGGACGAAAATGACCTAAATGTTAATCCAATGACATAAAAACACGTATTGGATGCACAAGATTGGTTAAAAACCCTAATTGCACACAAATAAGGCTACGGAGGTCGAAAATGACCTAAAGGTGAATCCAATGACACAAATGAACTTTTTGGATGCACAAGATTGGTAAAAAAAAAACCTAATTGCACAAGAATAAGCTTAGGGAGGACGAAAATGACCTAAATGTTCATCCAATGACATAAACACACCTATTGGATGCAGAAGATTGGTTAAAAACCCTAATTGGACAAGAATTAGCCTAGGAAGGACGAAAATGACCTAAATGTTAATCCAATTACTCAAATAAACTTATTGGATGCACAAGATTGGTTAAAAACCCTAATTGCACTAGAATAAGTCTAGGGAGGACGAAAATGACCTAAATGTTAATCCAATGACACAAATGAACTTATTGGATACACAAGATTGGTTAAAAATCCTAATTACACAAGAATAAGCCAAGGGAGGACGAAAATGACCTAAATGTTAATCCAATGACACAAATGAACTTGTTGGATGCACAAGATTGGTTAAAAACCCTAATTGCACATAAATAAGGCTACCAAGGACTAAAATGACCAAAATGTGAATCCAATGACACAAGTGAACTTTTTGGATGCACAAGATTGGTTAAAAACCCTAATTGCACATAAATAAGGCTACAGAGGACGAACATGACCTAAATGTGAATCCAATGACACAAATGAACTTTTTGGATGCACAAGATTGGTAAAAAAAACGCTAATTGCACCAGAATAAGCCTAGGGAGGACGAAAATGACCTAAATGTTCATCCAATGACATAAACACACATATTGGATGCAGAAGATTGGTTAAAAACCCTAATTGAACAAGAATAAGCCTAGGAAGGACGAAAATGACCTAAATGTTCATCCAATGACATAAACACACCTATTGGATGCACAAGATTGGTTACAAACCCTAATTGCACAAGAATAAGCCTAGGGAGGACAAAATTGACCTAAATGTTCATCCAATGACATAAACACACCTATTGGGTGCACAAGATTGGTTAAAAACCCTAATTGGAGAAGAATAAGCCTTGGGAGGACGAAAATGACCTAAATGTTAATCCAAAGACACAAATGAAGTTATTGGATGCACAAGATTGGTTAAAACCCTAATTGAACATAAATAAGGCTATAGAGGACGAAAATGACCTAAATGTGAATCCAATGACACAAATGAACTTTTTGGATACACAAAATTGGTTAAAAACCCTAATTGCACAACAATAAGCCTATGGTGGACGAAAATGAGCTAAATGTTAATCCAATGACACAAATGAACTTATTGGATGCACAAGATTGATTAAAAACCATAATTGGACAAGAATAAACCTAGGGAGGACGAAAATGACCTAAATGTTAATCCAATGACACAAATGAACTTATTGGATGCACAAGATTGGTTAATTGCACAAGAATAAGCTTAGGGAGGACAAAAATGACCTAAATGTTCATCGAATGACATAAACACACCTATTGGATGCACAAGATTGGTTAAAAACCCTAATTGGACAAGAATAAGCCTAGGGAGGACGAAAATGACCTAAATGTTAATCCAATGACACAAATGAACTTATTGGATGCACAATATTGGTTAAAAACCCTAATTGCACAAGAATAAGCCTAGGGAGGACAAAATTGACCTAAATGTTCATCCAATGACATAAACACACCTATTGGGTGCACAAGATTGGTTAAAAACCCTAATTGGAGAAGAATAAGCCTTGGGAGGACGAAAATGACCTAAATATTAATCCAATGACACAAATGAACTTATTGGATGCACAAGATTGGTTAAAAACCCTAATTGCACAAGGATAAGCCTAGGGAGGACGAAAATGACCTAAATGTTAATCCAAAGACACAAATGAAGTTATTGGATGCACAAGATTGGTTAAAACGCTAATTGAACATAAATAAGGCTATAGAGGACGAAAATGACCTAAATGTGAATCCAATGACACAAATGAACTTTTTGGATACACAAAATTGGTTAAAAACCCTAATTGCACAACAATAAGCCTAGGGTGGACGAAAATGAGCTAAATGTTAATCCAATGACACAAATGAACTTATTGGACGCACAAGATTTATTAAAAATCATAATTGGACAAGAATAAACCTAGGGAGGACGAAAATGACCTAAATGTTAATCCAATGACACAAATGAACTTATTGGATGCACAAGATTGGTTAAAAACCCTAATTGCAGATAAATAAGGCTATAGAGGACGAAAATGACCTAAATGTGAATCCAATGACACAAATGAACTTTTTGGATGCACAAAATTTGTTAAAAACACTAATTGCACAACAATAAGCCTAGGGAGGACAAAAATGACCTAAATGTTTTTCCAATGACACAAATGCACTTTTTGGAAGCACAAGATTGGTAAAAAAAACCCTAATTGCACAAGAATAAGCCTAGGGAGGACGAAAATGACCTAAATGTTCATCCAATGACACAAATGAACTTATTGGATGCACAAGATTGGTTAAAAACCCTAATTACACAAGAATAAGCCTAGGGAGGACGAAAATGACCTAAATGTTAATCCAATGACACAAATGAACTTGTTGGATGCACAAGATTGGTTAAATACCCTAATTGCACATAAATAAGGCTACAGAGGACGAAAATGACCAAAATGTGAATCCAATGACACAAGTGAACTTTTTGGATGCACAAGATTGGTTAAAAACCCTAATTGCACATAAATAAGGCTATAGAGCACGAACATGACCTAAATGTGAATCCAATGACACAAATGAACTTTTTGGATGCACAAGATTGGTTAAAAAGCCTAATTGCACATAAATAAGGCTACAAAGGATGAAAATGACCTAAATGTGAATCCAATGACACAAATGAACTTTTTGGATGCACAAGATTGGTTAAAAACCTTAATTGGACAAGAATAAGCCTAGGAAGGACGAAAATGACCTAAATGTTAATCCAATGACACAAATGAACTTATTGGATACACAAGATTGGTTAAAAATCCTAATTACACAAGAATAAGCCTAGGGAGGACGAAAATGACCTAAATGTTAATCCAATGACATAAACACACCTATTGGATGCAGAAGATTGGTTAAAAACCCTAATTGAACAAGAATAAGCCTAGGAATGACGAAAATGACCTAAATGTTCATCCAATGACATAAACACACCTATTGGATGCACAAGATTGGTTAAAAACCCTAATTGCACCACAATAAGCCTAGGGAGGACGAAAATGACCTAAATGTTCATCCAATGACATAAAAACACGTATTGGATGCACAAGATTGGTTAAAAACCCTAATTGCACATAAATAAGCCTAGGGAGGACGAAAATGACCTAAATGTTAATGCAATGACACAAATGAACTTTTTGGATGCACAAGATTGGTTAAGAACCCTAATTTGACAAGAATAAGCATAGGGAGGACGAAAATGACCTAAATGTGAATCCAATGACACAAATGAACTTATTGATGCACAAGATTGGTTAAAAACCCTAATTGCACATAATTAAGGCTACGGAGGTCGAAAATGACCTAAATGTGAATCCAATGACCTAAATGTTCATCCAATGACATAAACACACCTATTGGATGCAGAATGTAAGAAAAACGTGACTTCTAAATGCAAGAATTATGTATATGGCAGTACTTCTCATGCAAGAATTATGTATGTTCAAATTATCAAGCAATCACAAAACGGAGCATGTATCAATATTAACCAATCAAACAATTAGGTAAAAGATAAGGGATAGAAGAATGATACTCAGAATTTTATCCTGGTTCGGTTGTCTACAAGACAACCTACATCCAGTCCCAAGATCAACTTGATCTTAGCCTTTTTCACTAGAATCTTCTATAGTACTTTTACAGATTGTCCAGCTAGCTGTTGCCTATTTATCCAAATATCTTGATTCTAACATACATCCATTGCATCCTTTGAGTTATTCCGGCAAACTCACACAAGATCGCAATGAGGTTCCTTCTTGATGATCACAAGCATCAACGAACGGTAACCACCAGTGTAGCTATTGGATTTTTACAGAATTGGGTTTCAATGTCATTTTACAGAAAATGATAACAAAGAAGATCAAAAGATCTTTCTAACAAAAGTGACTTGATCACACAATGATGTGCAAACTATAGGTGTTTTCCAAACAATTAAGTTTTCTCAAAGTATTGTGTGTATCAAAGTTCAAAGTCTCAAAGGTTCTGTTTTTGGAAAGTTTTGAATTCTATGTCAAATCAAAAGTTATGATCATGTATTTTGAAAAACAGTTTTGAGACAATTTTTATATGTTTCAGAAAAACACATATAAATCGATTTGCCAATCGATTTTATAAAGCATAGAAACACTCCAATCGATTTGCCAATTGATTTGGTGTTTCTTGTTTTTCTTGAATCTTGAAAACATATGTATCAATCGATTTCCCAATCGATTGGTTTAATTCATAAATCAGAAACCTGAGACAAGTTCATATCAGCATTAATTGAGTAATCAATTTCGAATGTTTTGTTCCAACAACGAGATCAAAACAATCGATTCCACAATCGATTGATATTTCATCATAATTGATTTGGCAACTGGTCTGTAACTGAAACAATTACTTCAATCGATTTGTCAATCGATTGGACTGGTCTCTGGGACTTTAGAAAATTGCACGGATCGATTCGTCAATCGATTTGAATTGTCCCTGTGTTCTAGTTGTTCATTTCCAATCGATTTACCAATCCATTTGAATTGATACATGGACTTAACCACTTTGAAAACATTGATTTGTCAATCGACTAGGAACTTGTTTTCTGATATATGATAAAACATTTTCAACACCCAATCGATGTGTCAATCGATTAGTATATGTCTTGCAAGTCAAGAAATAAAATTCAATTGATGTCTCAATCGATTGATTTTGTCACAGAGCCACTGACTTAGAAAAACTTTTGTCCAATCGATTTGGTTTAAGGATTTTTGTCTCTGTTTCGCATTCAATCGATTCATCAATTGATGTTCCAATCGATTGTCCAATCGATTGGTATGTTACAGAGTTTAAGTCAGACACCAAGTAAGCTCGAAATCGATTTGCCAATCGATTTAAAAACTTGTGTCTTGCCCCTGTAACTTACACAATTGATTTGTCAATTGATGCATGAATCGATTGTCCAATCGATTGCTTTGCACCCAGAGTTCTAGTTTCACTACTATCCTTCACATAATCGATTTGCCAATCGATTGGATCAGTGATAGCTTTACTCCTGTGTCAATCAATCGATTACCCAATGGATTAGCCAATTGATTAGTCAATCGATTTGGTTACTAAGTTCAAATTGAAAAAAAAATTTTAACCTTGGCAACACTTATGCATGAACCCATGTATGATAAGTCTAAAGCCTAATAAACACAATCACTAAAGACATAAAAACATAGTTGACTTTGTCCGGAACATGCTTCACTTCAAGCTTCATTCCTTGCGTTCCAAGCATTGTGTCCATATGTTTAGTGTGTGTGTTTCTACCTGAAATGCAACTTGATTCAAACAGTTAGCTTGATCATAGGACATTGTATGTTTGTTAATTATGTCAAAATTAAAATCAGGGGAACTTATGTCCAACAATCTCCCCCTTTTTGCATAAGTGACAAACATACAAGTTAAACTTGATTATGAAATTTCAAGGTATATAAGCAAATAGTTAATTAAAAAGCTCCCCATGAGTTTTTGCATTCGTGAATCATTTTGAAAAAAAAAACAGCATAAACACGTGCAAAACATCAGAAAAGAAAGTACTATGATTACGGCAATAGTATCAAAGTTATACACTGCATTTCAATAATCATAGTTGCAGAGCTTTATAGACAAGATTATAAAACAATCAGAGCAATATCAACAGCAGTCATATATCAAATTTCATTTGCAGCGGATAAAACAAAATATCAGAGCACAACTAGACTGACTGTGACATATTGATTGTAATAGAGCAAAATCAGCAAACAATATTGAGGCATCAAAGAAGTATCATAACACAGAAATCACAAGTTTAAATTGTAGCATTTTCTCCCCCTTTGTTACTGCATGCAAAAAGGCATAACAAAGTAAAAACAAAGAAAGTAGGAACAAAATGATATTCATATATAAACTTATCAAGTACAAGGCAATACAGAAACTAGGCTGATCCTCATTATTATCTAAGGCTGAGGCAGAGACCGCTGTATTATCCTCAGCAGTTGTCTCCTCAACATGAGGTGCAGGGCTAGCTAGGGGTGTGGGAGCAGGTTCGCCAGTTGCTTGTCGGCCAATATCGGCAATGTCACTGAAAGACAGTTTGAGGCCAAGGTGATCCTGTGTCGCCGCAACATCCTGTGAAACTGTGTTCAGATGCTTTTGAAGCTTATCCAAAGCTGATTCAACTCGAGCAATGTGAGCAGCTTGAGTTTCCATAAACTCTAGCAGCTTTGCTAGAACTGTAGCTGATGTGCAAATCTGCTAAGCTGGTTGATCCGCAGCAGGCTGAGCTGGTTCAGCTGCAGATTGAGGGCGCGTCCAAATCCCGTTCACCTTTTTCAATTGCATTTGATTTACAATTGCCTCTCCAAAGGTGAGGGTAGTTTTGGTGCACTCTTCTTTAGGCAAAGGGATTTTGAAATGCTTCAGAACCCGTGTGATAAGCTGAGGAAATGGAAGCACTAATTTCCCTTGAGCAGCTTCCTGCATGTATTTGAGCACAATCCAAGTCCAGCTCATCTTGAGCTCTTTGCAAAGTCCCCAAAGCAGAAGAATGTCCAACTTCTGGATAACTGCGTGATTTCCGGAACGGGGAACCAGCATCCTCGTGAGAGCATACATCAACATTCGTTCTTGGACTTTCATCTGGCCGATAGATAATGTGGCAGACTCCACATAACCTTCTACCATCAAGTCCTGAACAGCTGTATGACGATCAAGTGACTCTTCCCATCCTTTGTCGCAGTATCGGCTTCTGAACTGCCATCAATAGATTTCTAGTGGAAGGGCAGTCCAGACAGTTTTGAAAAAGCTTCAAAAGACATACTGATCTTCTTCCCTTTGACTTCAGCTTTAAAGCCGTCATCTGTGTGTCTGAAAGTAGAGTAGAACGCTCTAATGAGCTTAGGATACGCGTCCAGAGATGAAGACAAGAGAGGTTCCAGACCCTGAAATCTCATATGATTCTGGAATGTGAAGCCGTCAGCATCAAAGTAAGTGAAATCCATGGTTCTGGCTTCATGGATTTTTCTGTTGAGAAAATGAGCAGCAATCTCAACAATAGCAGCTGGTTTCTCCTTCTGAGGTGGAGCTTGCTTTGGCTGAGGGGAAGGAGCAGTCTTCTTCTTCTTGGTTATACCCCTTGGCTACTAGCCTAGCTTTGTTCCTGGTAATGACACCATTCTCATCCATTTTGTTTCTTCACACCCACCTGGTTCCTATAATGTGTTTGTTGGCTGGTTTGGGAACTAGGATCCACACATTGTTTCTCTCAATCTGGTTCAACTCCTCTTGCATAGCAATGATCCACTCATCATCTAAGAGGGCTTCCTTAACATTTTTGGGTTCTAGTTGGGAAACAAAGGCAGTATAGTTGCATAACTGTCTAAGGCTTCTCCTAGTTGCCACTCCCTTTGAGATATCTCCTCTGATGGTGTCTATAGGATGATTTCTAATGAACTTCCATTCTCTAGGTAGATCATCTAATCTAATTGGTTCAACACAGTCCAGGTTGGTTTGAGGTTCAGGTTCAGGTTCAGCAATCTCTAATGGTTCAGATTCTACAACTTCATCTAAGGAAGTATCAACTATAGAAGGAGTCTTGTTCTGATTTTCAGAAAACAGTTCATCAAATTTTACATGAACAGACTCTTCTATGGTTTTAGTCCTTTTGTTGTAGATTCTATAGGCCTTACTAGTTTGGGAATACCCTAGGAAAATACCCTCATCTGCCTTGGGATCAAACTTACCTAGATGTTCTTTGCCATTGTTTAAAACAAAGCATTTACATCCAAAGACCCTAAAGTAAGATATGTTTGGTTTCCTACCCTTGTATAACTCGTAAGGAGTTTTCCTAAGGATTGGCCTTATCAGAACCCTATTGACTACATGTGTGGCTGTGTTGATCGCATCAGCCCAAAAGTACTTGGGCAGATTTGAATCTTTAAGCATAGTCCTAGCTAACTCCTCCAAAGACCTGTTTTTCCTTTCAACCACCCCATTTTGCTGACGAGTTCTAGGGGCTGAGTATTGATGATTGATACCATTCTGTTCACAAAAAGTTTTAAAAGAATCATTTTGGAATTCACCTCCATGATCACTTCTAATTGAAACTATTTTCTGATTATTCTCATTTTGAACTAAAGCAGCAAAGGATTTAAAAATTGAGAATGTCTCACTCTTGTGAGTTAGAAAATATGTCCATGTGAATCTAGAATAATCATCAACCAATAGAAATCCATGTGAATCAGCTGTAAAACCTTAGAGGTTTTAAATGAATCTATAGGGGGAAAGGAAGTCTTAACAAGTTTGCTCTTTTCATAGGAGTCACACAGCCTATCTTTATTAAACATCCTATTTGTGAGACCTATGACAAGCTGCTTGCTAACTAGTCTATTCAAATGATCTACATGAATGTGTGCAACACGTTTATGCCATAGCCAATTCTCATCAGCATTTGACAACAAACAACATACAGAATCAGCAGGTAATGCAGAGAAATCTAACATATAAATGTTGTTGAATCTATTACCAACCAATTTCATACCTTCATTCTCCTTATGCTCTATTATGACCCTCATTGGACAAGAATAAGCCTAGGAAGGACGAAAATGACCTAAATGTTAATCCAATGACACAAATGAACTTATTGGATGCACAAGATAGGATAAAAACCCTAATTGCACAAGAATAAGTCTAGGGAGGACGAAAATGACCTAAATGTTAATCCAATGACACAAATGAACTTATTGGATGCACAAGATTGGTTAAAAACCCTAATTGCACATAAATAAGGCTGCGGAGAACAAAAATGACCTAAATGTGAATCCAATGACACAAATGAACTTTTTGGATGCACAAGATTGGTTAAATACCCTAATTGCACAAGAATAAGCCAAGGGAGGACGAAAATGACCTAAATGTTCATCCAATGACATAAAAACACGTATTGGATGCACAAGATTGGTTAAAAACCCTAATTGCACATAAATAAGCCTAGGGAGGACGAAAATGACCTAAATATTAATGCAATGACACAAATGAACTTTTTGGATGCACAAGATTGGTTAAGAACCCTAATCTGACAAGAATAAACATAGCGAGGACGAAAATGACCTAAATGTGAATCCAATGACACAAATGAACTTATTGATGCACAAGATTGGTTAAAAACCGTAATTGCACATAAAAAAGTCTACGGAGGTCGAAAATGACCTAAATGTGAATCCAATGACACAAATGAACTTTTTGGATGCACAAGATTGGTAAAAAAATCCTATTTGCACAAGAATAAGCCTAGGGAGGACGAAAATGACCTAAATGTTCATCCAATGACATAAACACACCTATTGGATGCAGAAGATTGGTTAAAAACCCTAATTGGACAAGAATAAGCCTAGGAAGGACGAAAATGACCTAAATGTTAATCCAATGACACAAATGAACTTATTGGATGCACAGGATTGGTTAAAAACCCTAATTACACCGGAATAAGTCTAGGGAAGACGAAAATATCCTAAATGTTAATCCAATGACACAAATGAACTTATTGGATGCACAAGAATGGTCAAAAACCCTAATTGCACAAGGATAAGCCTAGGGAGGACGAAAATGACCTAAATGTTTATCCAATGACACAAATGAACTTATTGGATGCACAAGATTGGTTAAAAACCCTAATTGCACAAGAATAAGCCTAGGGAGGACGAAAATGACCTAATTGTTCATCCAATGACATAAACACACCTATTGGATGCAGAAGATTGGTTAAAAACCCTAATTGCACAACAATAAGCCTAGGGAGGACGAAAATGACCTAAATGTTCATCCAATGACATAAAAACACGAATTGGATGCACAAGATTGGTTAATAACCCTAATTGCACATAAATAAGCCTAGTGAGGACGAAAATGACCTAAATGTTAATGCAATGACACAAATGAACTTTTTGGATGCACAAGATTGGTTAAAAACCCTAATTTGACAAGAATAAGCATAGGGAGGACGAAAATGACCTAAATGTTCATCCAATGACACGAGTGAACTTATTGATGCTCAAGATTGGTTAAAAACCCTAATTGCACATAAATAAGGCTACGGAGGTCGAAAATGACTTAAATGTGAATCCAATGACACAAATGAACTTTTTGGATGCACAAGATTGGTAAAAAAACCCTAATTGCACAAGAATAAGCCTAGGGAGGATGAAAATGACCTAAATGTTCATCCAATTACATAAACACACCTATTGGATGCAGAAGATTGGTTAAAAACCCTAATTGGACAAGAATAAGCCTAGGAAGGACGAAAATGACCTAAATGTTAATCCAATGACTCAAATGAACTTATTGGATGCACAAGATTGGTTAAAAACCCTAATTGCACATAAATAAGGCTACGGAGAACAAAAATGACCTAAATGTGAATCCAATGACACAAATGAACTTTTTGGATGCACAAGATTGGTTAAAAACCCTAATTGCACAAGAATAAGCCAAGGGAGGACGAAAATGACCTAAATGTTCATCCAATGACATACAAACACGTAATGGATGCACAAGATTGGTTAAAAACCTTAATTGCACATAAATAAGCATAGGGAGGACGAAAATGACCTAAATGTTAATGCAATGACACAAATGAACTTTTTGGATGCACAAGATTGGTTAAGAACCCTAATTTGACAAGCATAAACATAGGGAGGACGAAAATGACCTAAATGTGAATCCAATGACACAAATGAACTTATTGATGCACAAGATTGGTTAAAAACCCTAATTGCACATAAATAAGGCTACGGAGGTCGAAAATGACCTAAATGTGAATCCAATGACAAAAATGAACTTTTTGGATGCACAAGATTGGAAAAAAAACCCTAATTGGACAAGAATAAGCCTAGGAAGGACAAAAATGACCTAAATGTTAATCCAATGACACAAATGAACTTATTGGATGCACAAGATTGGTTAAAAAACCTAATTACACCAGAATAAGTCTTGGGAAGACGAAAATATCCTAAATGTTAATCCAATGACACAAATGAACTTATTGGATGCAGAAGATTGGTTAAAAACCCTAATTTGACAAGAATAAGCATAGGGAGGACGAAAATGATCTAAATGTGAATCCAATGACACAAGTGAACTTATTGATGCTCAAGATTGGTTAAAAACCCTAATTGCACATAAATAAGGCTACGGAGGTCGAAAATGACCTAAATGTGAATCCAATGACACAAATGAACTTTTTGGATGCACAAGATTGGTAAAAAAACCCTAATTGCACAAGAATAAGCCTAGGGAGGACGAAAATGACCTAAATGTTCATCCAATGACATAAACACACCTATTGGATGTAGAAGATTGGTTAAAAACCCTAATTGGACAAGAATAAGCCTAAGAAGGACGAAAATGACCTAAATGTTAATCCAATGACTCAAATGAACTTATTGGATGCACAAGATTGGTTAAAAACCCTAATTGCACCTGAATAAATCTAGGGAGGACGAAAATGACCTAAATGTTAATCCAATGACACAAATGAACTTATTGGATACACAAGATTGGTTAAAAACCCTAATTGGACAAGAATAAGCGTTGGGAGGACGAAAATGACCTAAATGTTCATCCAATGACACAAATGAACTTATTGGATGCACAAGATTGGTTAAAAACCCTAATTGCACATAAATAAGCCTAGGGAGGACGAAAATGACCTAAATGTTAATGCAATGACACAAATGAACTTTTTGGATGCACAAGATTGGTTAAGAACCCTAATTTGACAAGAATAAGCATAGGGAGGACGAAAATGACCTCAATGTGAATCCAATGACATAAACCTACCAATTGGATGCAGAAGATTGGGTAAAAACCCTAATTGGACATGAATAAGCTTAGGAAGGATGAAAATGACCAAAATGTTAATCCAATGACACAAATGAACTTGTTGGATGCACAAGATTGGTTAAAAACCCTAATTGCACCACAATAAGTCTAGGGAGGATGAAAATGACCTAAATGTTAATCCAATGACACAAATGAGCTTATTGGATGCACAAGATTGGTTAAAAACCCTAATTGCACAATGATATGCCTAGGGAGAACGAAAATGACCTAAATGTTTGTCCAATGACACAAATGAACTTATTGGATGCACAAGATTCGTTAAAAACCCTAATTGCACATAAATAATCCTAGAGAGGACGAAAATGACCAAAATGTTAATCCAATGACACAAATGAAGTTATTGGATGCACAAGATTGGTTAAAACCCTAATTGAACATAAATAAGGCTATAGAGGACGAAAATAACCTAAATGTTAATCCAATGACACAAATGAACTTTTTGGATGCACAAGATTGGTTAAAAACCCTAATTGCACAAGGATAAGCCTAGGGAGGACGAAAATGGCCTAAATGTTTATCCAATGACACAAATGAACTTATTGGATGCACAAGATTGGTTAAAAACCCTAATTGCACAAGTATAAGCCTAGGGAGGACGAAAATGACCTAAATGTTAATGCAAAGACACAAATGAAGTTTTTGGATGCACAAGATTGGTTAAAAACCCTAATTGCACAAGGATAAGCCTAGGGAGGACGAAAATGACCTAAATGTTTATCCAATGACACAAATGAACTTATTGGATGCACAAGATTTGTTAAAAACCCTAATTGCACAAGAATAAGCCTAGGGAGGAAGAAAATGACCTAAATGTTCATAAGCCTAGGGAGGTGGATGCACAAGATTGGTTAAAAACCCTAATTGGACAAGAATAAGCCTTGGGAGGACGAAAATGACCTAAATGTTAATCCAATGACACAAATGAACTTATTGGATGCACAATATTGGTTAAAAACCCTAATTGCACAAGAATAAGCCTAGGGAGGATAAAATTGACCTAAATGTTCATCCAATGACATAAACACACCTATTGGGTGCACAAGATTGGTTAAAAACCCTAATTGGAGAAGAATAAGCCTTCGGAGGACGAAAATGACCTAAATATTAATCCAATGACACAAATGAACTTATGGATGCACAAGATTGGTTAAAAACCCTAATTGCACAAGGATAAGCCTAAGGAGGACGAAAATGACCTAAATGTTAATCCAAAGACACAAATGAAGTTATTGGATGCACAAGATTGGTTAAAACCCTAATTGAACATAAATAAGGCTATAGAGGACGAAAATGACCTAAATGTGAATCCAATGACACAAATGAACTTTTTGGATACACAAAATTGGTTAAAAACCCTAATTGCACAACAATAAGCCTAGGGTGGACGAAAATGACCTAAATGTTAATCCAATGACACAAATGAACTTATTGGATGCACAAGATTGATTAAAAACCATAATTGGACAAGAATAAACCTAGGGAGGACGAAAATGACCTAAATGTTAATCCAATGACACAAATGAACTTATTGGACGCACAAGATTGGCGAAAAACCCTAATTGCACAAGAATAAGCTTAGGGAGGACAAAAATGACCTAAATGTTCATCTAATGACATAAACACACCTATTGGATGCACAAGATTGGTTAAAAACCCTAATTGGACAAGAATAAGCCTAGGGAGGACGAAAATGACCTAAATGTTAATCCAATGACACAAATGAACTTATTGGATGCACAATATTGGTTAAAAACCCTAATTGCACAAGAATAAGCCTAAGGAGGACAAAATTGACCTAAATGTTCATCCAATGACATAAACACACCTATTGGGTGCACAAGATTGGTTAAAAACCCTAATTGGAGAAGAATAAGCCTTGGGAGGACGAAAATGACCTAAATATTAATCCAATGACACAAATGAACTTATTGGATGCACAAGATTGGTTAAAAACCCTAATTGCACAAGGATAAGCCTAGGGAGGACGAAAATGACCTAAATGTTAATCCAAAGACACAAATGAAGTTATTGGATGCACAAGATTGGTTAAAACCCTAATTGAACATAAATAAGGCTATAGAGGACGAAAATGACCTAAATGTGAATCCAATGACACAAATGAACTTTTTGGATACACAAAATTGGTTAAAAACCCTAATTGCACAACAATAAGCCTATGGTGGACGAAAATGAGCTAAATGTTAATCCAATGACACAAATGAACTTATTGGATGCACAAGATTGATTAAAAACCATAATTGGACAAGAATAAACCTAGGGAGGACGAAAATGACCTAAATGTTAATCCAATGACACAAATGAACTTATTGGATGCACAAGATTGGTTAAAAACCCTAATTGCACAAGGATAAGCCTAGGGAGGACGAAAATGACCTAAATGTTAATCCAAAGACACAAATGAAGTTATTGGATGCACAAGATTGGTTAAAACCCTAATTGAACATAAATAAGGCTATAGAGGACGAAAATGACCTAAATGTGAATCCAATGACACAAATGAACTTTTTGGATACACAAAATTGGTTAAAAACCCTAATTGCACAACAATAAGCCTAGGGTGGACGAAAATGACCAAAATGTTAATCCAATGACACAAATGAACTTATTGGATGCACAAGATTGATTAAAAACCATAATTGGACAAGAATAAACCTAGCGAGGACGAAAATGACCTAAATGTTAATCCAATGACACAAATGAACTTATTGGATGCACAAGATTGGTTAAAAATCCTAATTGCACATAAATAAGGCTACTGAGGACGAAAATGACCTAAATGTGAATCCAATGACACAAATGAACTTTTTGGATGCACAAAATTGGTTAAAAACACTAATTGCACAACAATAATCCTAGGGAGGACAAAAATGACCTAAATGTTTTTCCAATGACACAAATGAACTTTTTGGATGCAAAAGATTGGTAAAAAAACCCTAATTGCACAAGAATAAGCCTAGGGAGGACGAAAATGACCTAATTTTTCATCCAATGACACAAATGAACTTATTGGATGCACAAGATTGGTTAAAAACCTTAATTGCACAAGAATAAGCTTAGGGAGGACGAAAATGACCTAAATGTTCATCCAATGACATAAACACACATATTGGAAGCACAAGATTGGTTAAAAACCCTAATTGCACAAGAATAAGCCTAGGGAGGACGAAAATGACCTAAATGTTCATCGAATGACATAAAAACACGTATTGGATGCACAAGATTGGTTAAAAACCCTAATTGCACATAAATAAGGCTACAAAGGATGAAAATGACCTAAATGTGAATCCGATGACACAAATGAACTTTTTGGATGTACACGATTGGTAAAATAAAACCTAATTGCACAAGAATAAGTTTAGGGAGGACGAAAATGACCTAAATGTTCATCCAATGACATAAACACTCCTATTGGATGCAGAAGATTGGTTAAAAACCCTAATTGGACAAGAATTAGCCTAGGAAGGACGAAAATGACCTAAATGTTAATCCAATTACTCAAATAAACTTATTGGATGCACAAGATTGGTTAAAAACCCTAATTGCACTAGAATAAGTCTAGGGAGGACGAAAATGACCTAAATGTTAATCCAATGACACAAATGAACTTATTGGATACACAAGATTGGTTAAAAATCCTAATTACACAAGAATAAGCCAAGGGAGGACGAAAATGACCTAAATGTTAATCCAATGACACAAATGAACTTGTTGGATGCACAAGATTGGTTAAAAACCCTAATTGCACATAAATAAGGCTACCAAGGACTAAAATGACCAAAATGTGAATCCAATGACACAAGTGAACTTTTTGGATGCACAAGATTGGTTAAAAACCCTAATTGCACATAAATAAGGCTACAGAGGACGAACATGACCTAAATGTGAATCCAATGACACAAATGAACTTTTTGGATGCACAAGATTGGTAAAAAAAACGCTAATTGCACCAGAATAAGCCTAGGGAGGACGAAAATGACCTAAATGTTCATCCAATGACATAAACACACATATTGGATGCAGAAGATTGGTTAAAAACCCTAATTGAACAAGAATAAGCCTAGGAAGGACGAAAATGACCTAAATGTTCATCCAATGACATAAACACACCTATTGGATGCACAAGATTGGTTACAAACCCTAATTGCACAACAATAAGCCTAGGGAGGACGAAAATGACCTAAATGTTAATCCAATGACACAAATGAACTTTCTTGATGCACAAGATTTGTTAAAAACCCTAATTGCACAAGAATAAGCCTATGGATGGCGAAAATGACCTAAATGTTAATCCAATGACACAAATGAACTTTTTGGATGCACAAGATTGGTTAAAAACCCTAATTGCACATAAATATGGCTACGGAGGACAAAAATGACCTAAATGTGAATCCAATGACACAAATGAACTTTTTGGATACACAAAATTGGTTAAAAACCCTAATTGCACAACAATAAGCCTAGGGTGGACGAAAATGACCTAAATGTTAATCCAATGACACAAATGAACTTATTGGATGCACAAGATTGATTAAAAACCATAATTGGACAAGAATAAACCTAGGGAGGACGAAAATGACCTAAATGTTAATCCAATGACACAAATGAACTTATTGGACGCACAAGATTGGCTAAAAACCCTAATTGCACAAGAATAAGCTTAGGGAGGACAAAAATGACCTAAATGTTCATCTAATGACATAAACACACCTATTGGATGCACAAGATTGGTTAAAAACCCTAATTGGACAAGAATAAGCCTAGGGAGGACGAAAATGACCTAAATGTTAATCCAATGACACAAATGAACTTATTGGATGCACAATATTGGTTAAAAACCCTAATTGCACAAGAATAAGCCTAAGGAGGACAAAATTGACCTAAATGTTCATCCAATGACATAAACACACCTATTGGGTGCACAAGATTGGTTAAAAACCCTAATTGGAGAAGAATAAGCCTTGGGAGGACGAAAATGACCTATATATTAATCCAATGACACAAATGAACTTATTGGATGCACAAGATTGGTTAAAAACCCTAATTGCACAAGGATAAGCCTAGGGAGGACGAAAATGACCTAAATGTTAATCCAAAGACACAAATGAAGTTATTGGATGCACAAGATTGGTTAAAACCCTAATTGAACATAAATAAGGCTATAGAGGACGAAAATGACCTAAATGTGAATCCAATGACACAAATGAACTTTTTGGATACACAAAATTGGTTAAAAACCCTAATTGCACAACAATAAGCCTAGGGTGGACGAAAATGACCAAAATGTTAATCCAATGACACAAATGAACTTATTGGATGCACAAGATTGATTAAAAACCATAATTGGACAAGAATAAACCTAGCGAGGACGA
Organism: Cicer pinnatifidum; assembly: GCA_037974775.1. NCBI lineage: Eukaryota > Viridiplantae > Streptophyta > Magnoliopsida > Fabales > Fabaceae > Cicer > Cicer pinnatifidum. Next base: position 22,740,046 of record JBBPBR010000008.1, on the reverse strand, counting down.
AAATGACCTAAATGTTAATCCAATGACACAAATGAACTTATTGGATGCACAAGATTGGTTAAAAATCCTAATTGCACATAAATAAGGCTACTGAGGACGAAAATGACCTAAATGTGAATCCAATGACACAAATGAACTTTTTGGATGCACAAAATTGGTTAAAAACACTAATTGCACAACAATAATCCTAGGGAGGACAAAAATGACCTAAATGTTTTTCCAATGACACAAATGAACTTTTTGGATGCAAAAGATTGGTAAAAAAACCCTAATTGCACAAGAATAAGCCTAGGGAGGACGAAAATGACCTAATTTTTCATCCAATGACACAAATGAACTTATTGGATGCACAAGATTGGTTAAAAACCTTAATTGCACAAGAATAAGCTTAGGGAGGACGAAAATGACCTAAATGTTCATCCAATGACATAAACACACATATTGGAAGCACAAGATTGGTTAAAAACCCTAATTGCACAAGAATAAGCCTAGGGAGGACGAAAATGACCTAAATGTTCATCGAATGACATAAAAACACGTATTGGATGCACAAGATTGGTTAAAAACCCTAATTGCACATAAATAAGGCTACAAAGGATGAAAATGACCTAAATGTGAATCCGATGACACAAATGAACTTTTTGGATGTACACGATTGGTAAAATAAAACCTAATTGCACAAGAATAAGTTTAGGGAGGACGAAAATGACCTAAATGTTCATCCAATGACATAAACACTCCTATTGGATGCAGAAGATTGGTTAAAAACCCTAATTGGACAAGAATTAGCCTAGGAAGGACGAAAATGACCTAAATGTTAATCCAATTACTCAAATAAACTTATTGGATGCACAAGATTGGTTAAAAACCCTAATTGCACTAGAATAAGTCTAGGGAGGACGAAAATGACCTAAATGTTAATCCAATGACACAAATGAACTTATTGGATACACAAGATTGGTTAAAAATCCTAATTACACAAGAATAAGCCAAGGGAGGACGAAAATGACCTAAATGTTAATCCAATGACACAAATGAACTTGTTGGATGCACAAGATTGGTTAAAAACCCTAATTGCACATAAATAAGGCTACCAAGGACTAAAATGACCAAAATGTGAATCCAATGACACAAGTGAACTTTTTGGATGCACAAGATTGGTTAAAAACCCTAATTGCACATAAATAAGGCTACAGAGGACGAACATGACCTAAATGTGAATCCAATGACACAAATGAACTTTTTGGATGCACAAGATTGGTAAAAAAAACGCTAATTGCACCAGAATAAGCCTAGGGAGGACGAAAATGACCTAAATGTTCATCCAATGACATAAACACACATATTGGATGCAGAAGATTGGTTAAAAACCCTAATTGAACAAGAATAAGCCTAGGAAGGACGAAAATGACCTAAATGTTCATCCAATGACATAAACACACCTATTGGATGCACAAGATTGGTTACAAACCCTAATTGCACAAGAATAAGCCTAGGGAGGACAAAATTGACCTAAATGTTCATCCAATGACATAAACACACCTATTGGGTGCACAAGATTGGTTAAAAACCCTAATTGGAGAAGAATAAGCCTTGGGAGGACGAAAATGACCTAAATGTTAATCCAAAGACACAAATGAAGTTATTGGATGCACAAGATTGGTTAAAACCCTAATTGAACATAAATAAGGCTATAGAGGACGAAAATGACCTAAATGTGAATCCAATGACACAAATGAACTTTTTGGATACACAAAATTGGTTAAAAACCCTAATTGCACAACAATAAGCCTATGGTGGACGAAAATGAGCTAAATGTTAATCCAATGACACAAATGAACTTATTGGATGCACAAGATTGATTAAAAACCATAATTGGACAAGAATAAACCTAGGGAGGACGAAAATGACCTAAATGTTAATCCAATGACACAAATGAACTTATTGGATGCACAAGATTGGTTAATTGCACAAGAATAAGCTTAGGGAGGACAAAAATGACCTAAATGTTCATCGAATGACATAAACACACCTATTGGATGCACAAGATTGGTTAAAAACCCTAATTGGACAAGAATAAGCCTAGGGAGGACGAAAATGACCTAAATGTTAATCCAATGACACAAATGAACTTATTGGATGCACAATATTGGTTAAAAACCCTAATTGCACAAGAATAAGCCTAAGGAGGACAAAATTGACCTAAATGTTCATCCAATGACATAAACACACCTATTGGGTGCACAAGATTGGTTAAAAACCCTAATTGGAGAAGAATAAGCCTTGGGAGGACGAAAATGACCTAAATATTAATCCAATGACACAAATGAACTTATTGGATGCACAAGATTGGTTAAAAACCCTAATTGCACAAGGATAAGCCTAGGGAGGACGAAAATGACCTAAATGTTAATCCAAAGACACAAATGAAGTTATTGGATGCACAAGATTGGTTAAAACCATAATTGAACATAAATAAGGCTATAGAGGACGAAAATGACCGAAATGTGAATCCAATAACACAAATGAACTTTTTGGATACACAAAATTGGTTAAAAACCCTAATTGCACAACAATAAGCCTAGGGTGGACGAAAATGACCAAAATGTTAATCCAATGACACAAATGAACTTATTGGAAGCACAAGATTGATTAAAAACCATAATTGGACAAGAATAAACCTAGCGAGGACGAAAATGACCAAAATGTTAATCCAATGACACAAATGAACTTATTGGATGCACAAGATTGGTTAAAAACCCTAATTGCACATAAATAAGGCTACTGAGGACGAAAATGACCTAAATGTGAATCCAATGACACAAATGAACTTTTTGGATGCACAAAATTGGTTAAAAACACTAATTGCACAACAATAATCCTAGGGAGGACAAAAATGACCTAAATGTTTTTCCAATGACACAAATGAACTTTTTGGATGCAAAAGATTGGTAAAAAAACCCTAATTGCACAAGAATAAGCCTAGGGAGGACGAAAATGACCTAATTTTTCATCCAATGACACAAATGAACTTATTGGATGCACAAGATTGGTTAAAAACCTTAATTGCACAAGAATAAGCTTAGGGAGGACGAAAATGACCTAAATGTTCATCCAATGACATAAACACACATATTGGAAGCACAAGATTGGTTAAAAACCCTAATTGCACAAGAATAAGCCTAGGGAGGACGAAAATGACCTAAATGTTCATCGAATGACATAAAAACACGTATTGGATGCACAAGATTGGTTAAAAACCCTAATTGCACATAAATAAGGCTACAAAGGATGAAAATGACCTAAATGTGAATCCGATGACACAAATGAACTTTTTGGATGTACACGATTGGTAAAATAAAACCTAATTGCACAAGAATAAGTTTAGGGAGGACGAAAATGACCTAAATGTTCATCCAATGACATAAACACTCCTATTGGATGCAGAAGATTGGTTAAAAACCCTAATTGGACAAGAATTAGCCTAGGAAGGACGAAAATGACCTAAATGTTAATCCAATTACTCAAATAAACTTATTGGATGCACAAGATTGGTTAAAAACCCTAATTGCACTAGAATAAGTCTAGGGAGGACGAAAATGACCTAAATGTTAATCCAATGACACAAATGAACTTATTGGATACACAAGATTGGTTAAAAATCCTAATTACACAAGAATAAGCCAAGGGAGGACGAAAATGACCTAAATGTTAATCCAATGACACAAATGAACTTGTTGGATGCACAAGATTGGTTAAAAACCCTAATTGCACATAAATAAGGCTACCAAGGACTAAAATGACCAAAATGTGAATCCAATGACACAAGTGAACTTTTTGGATGCACAAGATTGGTTAAAAACCCTAATTGCACATAAATAAGGCTACAGAGGACGAACATGACCTAAATGTGAATCCAATGACACAAATGAACTTTTTGGATGCACAAGATTGGTAAAAAAAACGCTAATTGCACCAGAATAAGCCTAGGGAGGACGAAAATGACCTAAATGTTCATCCAATGACATAAACACACATATTGGATGCAGAAGATTGGTTAAAAACCCTAATTGAACAAGAATAAGCCTAGGAAGGACGAAAATGACCTAAATGTTCATCCAATGACATAAACACACCTATTGGATGCACAAGATTGGTTACAAACCCTAATTGCACAACAATAAGCCTAGGGAGGACGAAAATGACCTAAATGTTAATCCAATGACACAAATGAACTTTCTTGATGCACAAGATTTGTTAAAAACCCTAATTGCACAAGAATAAGCCTATGGATGGCGAAAATGACCTAAATGTTAATCCAATGACACAAATGAACTTTTTGGATGCACAAGATTGGTTAAAAACCCTAATTGCACATAAATATGGCTACGGAGGACAAAAATGACCTAAATGTGAATCCAATGACACAAATGAACTTTTTGGATACACAAAATTGGTTAAAAACCCTAATTGCACAACAATAAGCCTAGGGTGGACGAAAATGACCTAAATGTTAATCCAATGACACAAATGAACTTATTGGATGCACAAGATTGATTAAAAACCATAATTGGACAAGAATAAACCTAGGGAGGACGAAAATGACCTAAATGTTAATCCAATGACACAAATGAACTTATTGGACGCACAAGATTGGCTAAAAACCCTAATTGCACAAGAATAAGCTTAGGGAGGACAAAAATGACCTAAATGTTCATCTAATGACATAAACACACCTATTGGATGCACAAGATTGGTTAAAAACCCTAATTGGACAAGAATAAGCCTAGGGAGGACGAAAATGACCTAAATGTTAATCCAATGACACAAATGAACTTATTGGATGCACAATATTGGTTAAAAACCCTAATTGCACAAGAATAAGCCTAAGGAGGACAAAATTGACCTAAATGTTCATCCAATGACATAAACACACCTATTGGGTGCACAAGATTGGTTAAAAACCCTAATTGGAGAAGAATAAGCCATGGGAGGACGAAAATGACCTAAATATTAATCCAATGACACAAATGAACTTATTGGATGCACAAGATTGGTTAAAAACCCTATCTGCACAAGGATAAGCCTAGGGAGGACGAAAAGACCTAAATGTTAATCCAAAGACACAAATGAAGTTATTGGATGCACAAGATTGGTTAAAACCCTAATTGAACATAAATAAGGCTATAGAGGACGAAAATGACCTAAATGTGAATCCAATGACACAAAGGAACTTTTTGGATACACAAAATTGGTTAAAAACCCTAATTGCACAACAATAAGCCTAGGGTGGACGAAAATAACCAAAATGTTAATCCACTGACACAAATGAACTTATTGGATGCACAAGATTGATTAAAAACCATAATTGGACAAGAATAAACCTAGCGAGGACGAAAATGACCTAAATGTTAATCCAATGACACAAATGAACTTATTGGATGCACAAGATTGGTTAAAAATCCTAATTGCACATAAATAAGGCTACTGAGGACGAAAATGACCTAAATGTGAATCCAATGACACAAATGAACTTTTTGGATGCACAAAATTGGTTAAAAACACTAATTGCACAACAATAATCCTAGGGAGGACAAAAATGACCTAAATGTTTTTCCAATGACACAAATGAACTTTTTGGATGCAAAAGATTGGTAAAAAAACCCTAATTGCACAAGAATAAGCCTAGGGAGGACGAAAATGACCTAATTTTTCATCCAATGACACAAATGAACTTATTGGATGCACAAGATTGGTTAAAAACCTTAATTGCACAAGAATAAGCTTAGGGAGGACGAAAATGACCTAAATGTTCATCCAATGACATAAACACACATATTGGAAGCACAAGATTGGTTAAAAACCCTAATTGCACAAGAATAAGCCTAGGGAGGACGAAAATGACCTAAATGTTCATCGAATGACATAAAAACACGTATTGGATGCACAAGATTGGTTAAAAACCCTAATTGCACATAAATAAGGCTACAAAGGATGAAAATGACCTAAATGTGAATCCGATGACACAAATGAACTTTTTGGATGTACACGATTGGTAAAATAAAACCTAATTGCACAAGAATAAGTTTAGGGAGGACGAAAATGACCTAAATGTTCATCCAATGACATAAACACTCCTATTGGATGCAGAAGATTGGTTAAAAACCCTAATTGGACAAGAATTAGCCTAGGAAGGACGAAAATGACCTAAATGTTAATCCAATTACTCAAATAAACTTATTGGATGCACAAGATTGGTTAAAAACCCTAATTGCACTAGAATAAGTCTAGGGAGGACGAAAATGACCTAAATGTTAATCCAATGACACAAATGAACTTATTGGATACACAAGATTGGTAAAAAATCCTAATTACACAAGAATAAGCCAAGGGAGGACGAAAATGACCTAAATGTGAATCCAATGACACAAATAAACTTTTTGGATGCACAAGATTGGTTAAAAACCCTAATTGCACATAAATAAGGCTACAAAGGATGAAAATGACCTAAATGTGAATCCGATGACACAAATGAACTTTTTGGATGCACAAGATTGGTTAAAAACCCTAATTGGACAAGAATAAGCCTTGGGAGGACGAAAATGACCTAAATGTTAATCCAATGACAAAAATGAACTTATTGGATGCACAAGATTGGTTAAAAACCCTAATTGCACACAAATAAGGCTACGGAGGTCGAAAATGACCTAAAGGTGAATCCAATGACACAAATGAACTTTTTGGATGCACAAGATTGGTAAAAAAAAAAACCTAATTGCACAAGAATAAGCTTAGGGAGGACGAAAATGACCTAAATGTTCATCCAATGACATAAACACTCCTATTGGATGCAGAAGATTGGTTAAAAACCCTAATTGGACAAGAATTAGCCTAGGAAGGACGAAAATGACCTAAATGTTAATCCAATTACTCAAATAAACTTATTGGATGCACAAGATTGGTTAAAAACCCTAATTGCACTAGAATAAGTCTAGGGAGGACGAAAATGACCTAAATGTTAATCCAATGACACAAATGAACTTATTGGATACACAAGATTGGTTAAAAATCCTAATTACACAAGAATAAGCCAAGGGAGGACGAAAATGACCTAAATGTTAATCCAATGACACAAATGAACTTGTTGGATGCACAAGATTGGTTAAAAACCCTAATTGCACATAAATAAGGCTACCAAGGACTAAAATGACCAAAATGTGAATCCAATGACACAAGTGAACTTTTTGGATGCACAAGATTGGTTAAAAACCCTAATTGCACATAAATAAGGCTACAGAGGACGAACATGACCTAAATGTGAATCCAATGACACAAATGAACTTTTTGGATGCACAAGATTGGTAAAAAAAACGCTAATTGCACCAGAATAAGCCTAGGGAGGACGAAAATGACCTAAATGTTCATCCAATGACATAAACACACATATTGGATGCAGAAGATTGGTTAAAAACCCTAATTGAACAAGAATAAGCCTAGGAAGGACGAAAATGACCTAAATGTTCATCCAATGACATAAACACACCTATTGGATGCACAAGATTGGTTACAAACCCTAATTGCACAACAATAAGCCTAGGGAGGACGAAAATGACCTAAATGTTAATCCAATGACACAAATGAACTTTCTTGATGCACAAGATTTGTTAAAAACCCTAATTGCACAAGAATAAGCCTATGGATGGCGAAAATGACCTAAATGTTAATCCAATGACACAAATGAACTTTTTGGATGCACAAGATTGGTTAAAAACCCTAATTGCACATAAATATGGCTACGGAGGACAAAAATGACCTAAATGTGAATCCAATGACACAAATGAACTTTTTGGATACACAAAATTGGTTAAAAACCCTAATTGCACAACAATAAGCCTAGGGTGGACGAAAATGACCTAAATGTTAATCCAATGACACAAATGAACTTATTGGATGCACAAGATTGATTAAAAACCATAATTGGACAAGAATAAACCTAGGGAGGACGAAAATGACCTAAATGTTAATCCAATGACACAAATGAACTTATTGGACGCACAAGATTGGCTAAAAACCCTAATTGCACAAGAATAAGCTTAGGGAGGACAAAAATGACCTAAATGTTCATCTAATGACATAAACACACCTATTGGATGCACAAGATTGGTTAAAAACCCTAATTGGACAAGAATAAGCCTAGGGAGGACGAAAATGACCTAAATGTTAATCCAATGACACAAATGAACTTATTGGATGCACAATATTGGTTAAAAACCCTAATTGCACAAGAATAAGCCTAAGGAGGACAAAATTGACCTAAATGTTCATCCAATGACATAAACACACCTATTGGGTGCACAAGATTGGTTAAAAACCCTAATTGGAGAAGAATAAGCCTTGGGAGGACGAAAATGACCTAAATGTTAATCCAATGACACAAATGAACTTATTGGATGCACAAGATTGGTTAAAAACCCTAATTGCACAAGGATAAGCCTAGGGAGGACGAAAATGACCTAAATGTTAATCCAAAGACACAAATGAAGTTATTGGATGCACAAGATTGGTTAAAACCCTAATTGAACATAAATAAGGCTATAGAGGACGAAAATGACCTAAATGTGAATCCAATGACACAAATGAACTTTTTGGATACACAAAATTGGTTAAAAACCCTAATTGCACAACAATAAGCCTAGGGTGGACGAAAATGACCAAAATGTTAATCCAATGACACAAATGAACTTATTGGATGCACAAGATTGGTTAAAAATCCTAATTGCACATAAATAAGGCTACTGAGGACGAAAATGACCTAAATGTGAATCCAATGACACAAATGAACTTTTTGGATGCACAAAATTGGTTAAAAACACTAATTGCACAACAATAATCCTAGGGAGGACAAAAATGACCTAAATGTTTTTCCAATGACACAAATGAACTTTTTGGATGCAAAAGATTGGTAAAAAAACCCTAATTGCACAAGAATAAGCCTAGGGAGGACGAAAATGACCTAATTTTTCATCCAATGACACAAATGAACTTATTGGATGCACAAGATTGGTTAAAAACCCTAATTGCACAAGAATAAGCTTAGGGAGGACAAAAATGACCTAAATGTTCATCCAATGACATAAACACACATATTGGAAGCACAAGATTGGTTAAAAACCCTAAATGCCCAAGAATAAGCCAAGGGAGGACGAAAATGACCTAAATGTTCATCCAATGACATAAAAACACGTATTGGATGCACAAGATTGGTTAAAAACCCTAATTGCACATAAATGAGCCTATGGAGGATGAAAATAACCTAAATGTTAATCCAATGACACAAATGAACTTCTTGGATGCACATGATTTGTTAAAAACCCTAATTGCACAAGAATAAGTCTAGGGAGGACAAAAATGACCTAAATGGAAATCCAATGACACAAATGAACTTATTAGATGCACATGATTGTTTAAAAACCCTAATTGCACATAAATAAGGCTACGGAGGACGATAATGACCTAAATGTGAATCCAATGACACAAATAAACTTTTTGGATGCAAAAGATTGGTTAAAAACCCTAATTGCACATAGATAAGGCTACAAAGAATGAAAATGACCTAAATGTGAATCAAATGACACAAATGAACTTTTTGGATGCACAAGATTGGTTAAAAACCCTAATTGGACAAGAATAAGCCTTGGGAGGACGAAAATGACCTAAATGTTAATCCAATGACACAAATGAACTTATTGGATACACAAGATTGGTTAAAAATCCTAATTACACAAGAATAAGCCAAGGGAGGACGAAAATGACCTAAATGTTAATCCAATGACACAAATGAACTTGTTGGATGCACAAGATTGGTTAAAAACCCTAATTGCACATAAATAAGGCTACCAAGGACTAAAATGACCAAAATGTGAATCCAATGACACAAGTGAACTTTTTGGATGCACAAGATTGGTTAAAAACCCTAATTGCACATAAATAAGGCTACAGAGGACGAACATGACCTAAATGTGAATCCAATGACACAAATGAACATTTTGGATGCACAAGATTGGTAAAAAAAACGCTAATTGCACCAGAATAAGCCTAGGGAGGACGAAAATGACCTAAATGTTCATCCAATGACATAAACACATATATTGGATGCAGAAGATTGGTTAAAAACCCTAATCGAACAAGAATAAGCCTAGGAAGGACGAAAATGACCTAAATGTTCATCCAATGACATAAACACACCTATTGGATGCACAAGATTGGTTACAAACCCTAATTGCACAACAATAAGCCTAGGGAGGACGAAAATGACCTAAATGTTAATCCAATGACACAAATGAACTTTCTTGATGCACAAGATTTGTTAAAAACCCTAATTGCACAAGAATAAGCCTATGGATGGCGAAAATGACCTAAATGTTAATCCAATGACACAAATGAACTTTTTGGATGCACAAGATTGGTTAAAAACCCTAATTGCACATAAATATGGCTACGGAGGACAAAAATGACCTAAATGTGAATCCAATGACACAAATGAACTTTTTGGATGCACAAGATTGGTTAAAAACCCTAATTGCCCAAGAATAAGCCAAGGGAGGACGAAAATGACCTAAATGTTCATCCAATGACATAAAAACACGTATTGGATGCACAAGATTGGTTAAAAACCCTAATTGCACATAAATGAGCCTATGGAGGACGAAAATAACCTAAATGTTAATCCAATGACACAAATGAACTTCTTGGATGCACAAGATTTGTTAAAAACCCTAATTGCACAAGAATAAGCCTAGGGAGGACAAAAATGACCTAAATGGTAATCCAATGACACAAATGAACTTATTAGATGCACATGATTGTTTAAAAACCCTAATTGCACATAAATAAGGCTACGGAGGACGAAAATGACCTAAATGTGAATCCAATGACACAAATAAACTTTTTGGATGCACAAGATTGGTTAAAAACCCTAATTGCACATAGATAAGGCTACAAAGAATGGAAATGACCTAAATGTGAATCAAATGACACAAATGAACTTTTTGGATGCACAAGATTGGTTAAAAACCCTAATTGGACAAGAATAAGCCTTGGGAGGACGAAAATGGCCTAAATGTTAATCCAATGACACAAATGAACTTATTGGATGCACAAGATTGGCTAAAAACCCTAATTGCACAAGAATAAGCTTAGGGAGGACAAAAATGACCTAAATGTTCATCTAATGACATAAACACACCTATTGGATGCACAAGATTGGTTAAAAACCCCAATTGCACATAAATAAGGCTACGAAGGACGAAAATGACCTAAATGTGAATCCAATGACACAAATAAACTTTTTGGATACACAAGATTGGTTAAAAAGCCTAATTGCACATAAATAAGGCTACAAAGGATGAAAATGACCTAAATGTTAATCCAATGACACAAATGAAATTTTTGGATGCACAAGATTGGTTAAAAACCCTAATTGCACAAGAATAAGCCTATGGAGGACGAAAATGACCTAAATGTTAATCCAATGACACAAATGAACTTATTGGATGCACAAGATTGGTTAAAAACCCTAATTAGACAAGAATAAGCCTAGGGAGGACGAAAATGACCTAAATGTTAATCCAATGACACAAATGAACTTATTGGATGCACAATATTGGTTAAAAACCCTTATTGCACAAGAATAAGCCTAGGGAGGACAAAATTGACCTAAATGTTCATCCAATGACATAAACACACCTATTGGGTGCACAAGATTGGTTAAAAACCCTAATTGGAGAAGAATAAGCCTTGGGAGGACGAAAATGACCTAAATATTAATCCAATGACACAAATGAACTTATTGGATGCACAAGATTGGTTAAAAACCCTAATTGCACAAGGATAAGCCTAGGGAGGACGAAAATGACCTAAATGTTAATCCAAAGACACAAATGAAGTTATTGGATGCACAAGATTGGTTAAAACCCTAATTGAACATAAATAAGGCTATAGAGGACGAAAATGACCTAAATATGAATCCAATGACAAAAATGAACTTTTTGGATACACAAAATTGGTTAAAAACACTAATTGCACAACAATAAGCCTATGGTGGACGAAAATGAGCTAAATGTTAATCCAATGACACAAATGAACTTATTGGATGCACAAGATTGATTAAAAACCATAATTGGACAAGAATAAACCTAGGGAGGACGAAAATGACCTAAATGTTAATCCAATGACACAAATGAACTTATTGGATGCACAAGATTGGTTAATTGCACAAGAATAAGCTTAGGGAGGACAAAAATGACCTAAATGTTCATCGAATGACATAAACACACCTATTGGATGCACAAGATTGGTTAAAAACCCTAATTGGACAAGAATAAGCCTAGGGAGGACGAAAATGACCTAAATGTTAATCCAAAGACACAAATGAACTTATTGGGGGCACAATTTTGGTTAAAAACCGTAATTGCACAAGAATAAGCCTAGGCAGGACAAAATTGACCTAAATGTTCATCCAATGACATAAACACACCTATTGGGTGCACAAGATTGGTTAAAAACCCTAATTGGAGAAGAATAAGCCTTGGGAGGACGAAAATGACCTAAATATTAATCAAATGACACAAATGAACTTATTGGATGCACAAGATTGGTTAAAAACCCTAATTGCACAAGGATAAGCCTAGGGAGGACGAAAATGACCTAAATGTTAATCCAAAGACACAAATGAAGTTATTGGATGCACAAGATTGGTTAAAACGCTAATTGAACATAAATAAGGCTATAGAGGACGAAAATGACCTAAATGTGAATCCAATGACACAAATGAACTTTTTGGATACACAAAATTGGTTAAAAACCCTAATTCCACAACAATAAGCCTAGGGTGGACGAAAATGACCAAAATGTTAATCCAATGACACAAATGAACTTATTGGACGCACAAGATTGATTAAAAACCATAATTGGACAAGAATAAACCTAGGGAGGACGAAAATGACCTAAATGTTAATCCAATGACACAAATGAACTTATTGGATGCACAAGATTGGTTAAAAACCCTAATTGCAGATAAATAAGGCTATAGAGGACGAAAATGACCTAAATGTGAATCCAATGACACAAATGAACTTTTTGGATGCACAAAATTTGTTAAAAACACTAATTGCACAACAATAAGCCTAGGGAGGACAAAAATGACCTAAATGTTTTTCCAATGACACAAATGCACTTTTTGGAAGCACAAGATTGGTAAAAAAAACCCTAATTGCACAAGAATAAGCCTAGGGAGGACGAAAATGACCTAAATGTTCATCCAATGACACAAATGAACTTATTGGATGCACAAGATTGGTTAAAAACCCTAATTACACAAGAATAAGCCTAGGGAGGACGAAAATGACCTAAATGTTAATCCAATGACACAAATGAACTTGTTGGATGCACAAGATTGGTTAAAAACCCTAATTGCACATAAATAAGGCTATAGAGGACGAAAATTACCAAAATGTGAATCCAGTGACACAAGTGAACTTTTTGGATGCACAAGATTGGTTAAAAACCCTAATTGCACATAAATAAGGCTATAGAGGACGAACATGACCTAAATGTGAATCCAATGACACAAATAAACTTTTTGGATGCACAAGATTGGTTAAAAAGCCTAATTGCACATAAATAAGGCTACAAAGGATGAAAATGACCTAAATGTGAATCCAATGACACAAATGAACTTTTTGGATGCACAAGATTGGTTAAAAACCCTAATTGGACAAGAATAAGCCTAGGAAGGACGAAAATGACCTAAATGTTAATCCAATTACTCAAATAAATTTATTGGATGCACAAGATTGGTTAAAAACCCTAATTGCACCAAAATAAGTCTAGGGAGGAAGAAAATGACCTAAATGTTAATCCAATGACACAAATGAACTTATTGGATACACAAGATTGGTTAAAACTCCTAATAACACAAGAATAAGCCTAGGGAGGACGAAAATGACCTAAATGTTAATCCAATGACACAAATGAACTTGTTGGATGCACAAGATTGGTTAAAAACCCTAATTGCACATAAATAAGGCTACAGAGGACGAAAATGACCAAAATGTGAATCCAATGACACAAGTGAACTTTTTGGATGCACAAGATTGGTTAAAAACCCTAATTGCACATAAATAAGGCTACAGAGGACGAACATGACCTAAATGTGAATCCAATGACACAAATGAACTTTTTGGATGCACAAGATTGGTAAAAAAAACCCTAATTGCACCAGAATAAGCCTAGGGAGGACGAAAATGACCTAAATGTTCATCCAATGACATAAACACACCTATTGGATGCAGAAGATTGGTTAAAAACCCTAATTGAACAAGAATAAGCCTAGGAAGGACGAAAATGACCTAAATGTTCATCCAATGACATAAACACACCTATTGGATGCACAAGATTGGTTAAAAACCCTAATTGCACAACAATAAGCCTAGGGAGGACGAAAATGACCTAAATGTTCATCCAATGACATAAAAACACGTATTGGATGCACAAGATTGGTTAAAAACCCTAATTGCACATAAATAAGCCTAGGGAGGACGAAAATGACCTAAATGTTAATCCAAAGACACAAATGAAGTTATTGGATGCACAAGATTGGTTAAAACGCTAATTGAACATAAATAAGGCTATAGAGGACGAAAATGACCTAAATGTGAATCCAATGACACAAATGAACTTTTTGGATACACAAAATTGGTTAAAAACCCTAATTCCACAACAATAAGCCTAGGGTGGACGAAAATGACCAAAATGTTAATCCAATGACACAAATGAACTTATTGGACGCACAAGATTGATTAAAAACCATAATTGGACAAGAATAAACCTAGGGAGGACGAAAATGACCTAAATGTTAATCCAATGACACAAATGAACTTATTGGATGCACAAGATTGGTTAAAAACCCTAATTGCAGATAAATAAGGCTATAGAGGACGAAAATGACCTAAATGTGAATCCAATGACACAAATGAACTTTTTGGATGCACAAAATTTGTTAAAAACACTAATTGCACAACAATAAACCTAGGGAGGACAAAAATGACCTAAATGTTTTTCCAATGACACAAATGAACTTTTTGGATGCACAAGATTGGTAAAAAAAACCCTAATTGCACAAGAATAAGCCTAGGGAGGACGAAAATGACCTAAATGTTAATCCAATGACACAAATGAACTTGTTGGATGCACAAGATTGGTTAAAAACCCTAATTGCACATAAATAAGGCTACAGAGGACGAAAATGACCAAAATGTGAATCCAATGACACAAGTGAACTTTTTGGATGCACAAGATTGGTTAAAAACCCTAATTGCACATAAATAAGGCTATAGAGCACGAACATGACCTAAATGTGAATCCAATGACACAAATGAACTTTTTGGATGCACAAGATTGGTTAAAAAGCCTAATTGCACATAAATAAGGCTACAAAGGATGAAAATGACCTAAATGTGAATCCAATGACACAAATGAACTTTTTGGATGCACAAGATTGGTTAAAAACCCTAATTGGACAAGAATAAGCCTAGGAAGGACGAAAATGACGTAAATGTTAATCCAATGACACAAATGAACTTATTGGATACACAAGATTGGTTAAAAATCCTAATTACACAAGAATAAGCCTAGGGAGGACGAAAATGACCTAAATGTTAATCCAATGACACAAATGAACTTGTTGGATGCACAAGATTGGTTAAAAACCCTAATTGCACATAAATAAGGCTACAGAGGACGAAAATGACCAAAATGTGAATCCAATGACACAAGTGAACTTTTTGGATGCACAAGATTGGTTAAAAACCCTAATTGCACATAAATAAGGCTATAGAGCACGAACATGACCTAAATGTGAATCCAATGACACAAATGAACTTTTTGGATGCACAAGATTGGTTAAAAAGCCTAATTGCACATAAATAAGGCTACAAAGGATGAAAATGACCTAAATGTGAATCCAATGACACAAATGAACTTTTTGGATGCACAAGATTGGTTAAAAACCCTAATTGGACAAGAATAAGCCTAGGAAGGACGAAAATGACCTAAATGTTAATCCAATGACACAAATGAACTTATTGGATACACAAGATTGGTTAAAAATCCTAATTACACAAGAATAAGCCTAGGGAGGACGAAAATGACCTAAATGTTAATCCAATGACACAAATGAACTTGTTGGATGCACAAGATTGGTTAAAAACCCTAATTGCACATAAATAAGGCTATAGAGGACGAAAATGACCAAAATGTGAATCCAATGACACAAGTGAACTTTTTGGATGCACAAGATTGGTTAAAAACCCTAATTGCACATAAATAAGGCTACAGAGGACGAACATGACCTAAATGTGAATCCAATGACACAAATGAACTTTTTGGATGCACAAGATTGGTAAAAAAAACCCTAATTGCACCAGAATAAGCCTAGGGAGGACGAAAATGACCTAAATGTTCATCCAATGACATAAACACACCTATTGGATGCAGAAGATTGGTTAAAAACCCTAATTGAACAAGAATAAGCCTAGGAAGGACGAAAATGACCTAAATGTTCATCCAATGACATAAACACACCTATTGGATGCACAAGATTGGTTAAAAACCCTAATTGCACAACAATAAGCCTAGGGAGGACGAAAATGACCTAAATGTTCATCCAATGACATAAAAACACGTATTGGATGCACAAGATTGGTTAAAAACCCTAATTGCACATAAATAAGCCTAGGGAGGACGAAAATGACCTAAATGTGAATCCAATGACACAAATGAACTTATTGATGCACAAGATTGGTTAAAAACCCTAATTGCACATAATTAAGGCTACGGAGGTCGAAAATGACCTAAATGTGAATCCAATGACACAAATGAACTTTTTGGATGCACAAGATTGGTAAAAAAACCCTAATTTCACAAGAATAAGCCTAGGGAGGACGAAAATGACCTAAATGTTCATCCAATGATATAAACACACCTATTGGATGCAGAATGTAAGAAAAACGTGACTTCTAAATGCAAGAATTATGTATATGGCAGTACTTCTCATGCAAGAATTATGTATGTTCAAATTATCAAGCAATCACAAAACGGAGCATGTATCAATATTAACCAATCAAACAATTAAGTAAAAGATAAGGGATAGAAGAATGATACTCAGAATTTTATCCTGGTTCGGTTGTCTACAAGACAACCTACATCCAGTCCCAAGATCAACTTGATCTTAGCCTTTTTCACTAGAATCTTCTATAGTACTTTTACAGATTGTCCAGCTAGCTGTTGCCTATTTATCCAAATATCTTGATTCTAACATACATCCATTGCATCCTTTGAGTTATTCCGGCAAACTCACACAAGATAGCAATGAGGTTCCTTCTTGATGATCACAAGAATCAACGAACGGTAACCACCAGTGTAGCTATTGGATTTTTACAGAATTGGGTTTCAATGTCATTTTACAGAAAATGATAACAAAGAAGATCAAAAGATCTTTCTAACAAAAGTGACTTGATCACACAATGATGTGCAAACTATAGGTGTTTTCCAAACAATTAAGTTTTCTCAAAGTATTGTGTGTATCAAAGTTCAAAGTCTCAAAGGTTCTGTTTTTGGAAAGTTTTGAATTCTATGTCAAATCAAAAGTTATGATCATGTATTTTGAAAAACAGTTTTGAGACAGTTTTTATATGTTTCAGAAAAACACATATAAATCGATTTGCCAATCGATTTTATAAAGCATAGAAACACTCCAATCGATTTGCCAATCGATTTGGTGTTTCTTGTTTTTCTTGAATCTTGAAAACATATGTATCAATCGATTTCCCAATCGATTGGTTTAATTCATAAATCAGAAACCTGAGACAAGTTCATATCAGCATTGATTGAGTAATCAATTTCGAATGTTTTGTTCCAACAACGAGATCAAAACAATCGATTCCACAATCGATTGATATTTCATCATAATTGATTTGGCAACTGGTCTGTAACTGAAACAATTACTTCAATCGATTTGTCAATCGATTGGACTGGTCTCTGGGACTTTAGAAAATTGCACGGATCGATTCGTCAATCGATTTGAATTGTCCCTGTGTTCTAGTTGTTCATTTCCAATCGATTTACCAATCCATTTGAATTGATACATGGACTTAACCACTTTGAAAACATTGATTTGTCAATCGACTAGGAACTTGTTTTCTGATATATGATAAAACATTTTCAACACCCAATCGATGTGTCAATCGATTAGTATATGTCTTGCAAGTCAAGAAATAAAATTCAATTGATGTCTCAATCGATTGATTTTGTCACAGAGCCACTGACTTAGAAAAACTTTTGTCCAATCGATTTTCCAATCGATTTGGTTTAAGGATTTTTGTCTCTGTTTCGCATTCAATCGATTCATCAATTGATGTTCCAATCGATTGTCCAATCGATTGGTATGTTACAGAGTTTAAGTCAGACACCAAGTAAGCTCGAAATCGATTTGCCAATCGATTTAAAAACTTGTGTCTTGCCCCTGTAACTTACACAATCGATTTGTCAATTGATGCATGAATCGATTGTCCAATCGATTGCTTTGCACCCAGAGTTCTAGTTTCACTGCTATCCTTCACATAATCGATTTGCCAATCGATTGGATCAGTGATAGCTTTACTCCTGTGTCAATCAATCGATTACCCAATGGATTAGCCAATTGATTAGTCAATCGATTTGGTTACTAAGTTCAAATTGAAAAAACATTTTAACCTTGGCAACACTTATGCATGAACTCATGTATGATAAGTCTAAAGCCTAATAAACACAATCACTAAAGACATAAAAACATAGTTGACTTTGTCCGGAACATGCTTCACTTCAAGCTTCATTCCTTGCGTTCCAAGCATTGTGTCCATATGTTTAGTGTGTGTGTGTTTCTACCTGAAATGCAACTTGATTCAAACAGTTAGCTTGATCATAGGACATTGTATGTTTGTTAATTATGTCAAAATTAAAATCAGGGGAACTTATGTCCAACAATCTCCCCCTTTTTGCATAAGTGACAAACATACAAGTTAAACTTGATTATGACATTTCAAGGTATATAAGCAAATAGTTAATTAAAAAGCTCCCCATGAGTTTTTGCATTCGTGAATCATTTTGAAAAAAAAACAGCATAAACACGTGCAAAACATCAGAAAAGAAAGTACTATGATTACGGCAATAGTATCAAAGTTATACACTGCATTTCAATAATCATAGTTGCAGAGCTTTATAGACAAGATTATAAAACAATCAGAGCAATATCAACAGCAGTCATATATCAAATTTCATTTGCAGCGGATAAAACAAAATATCAGAGCACAACTAGACTGACTGTGACATATTGATTGTAATAGAGCAAAATCAGCAAACAATATTGAGGCATCAAAGAAGTATCATAACACAGAAATCACAAGTTTAAATTGTAGCATTTTCTCCCCCTTTGTTACTGCATGCAAAAAGGCATAACAAAGTAAAAACAAAGAAAGTAGGAACAAAATGATATTCATATATAAACTTATCAAGTACAAGGCAATACAGAAACTAGGCTGATCCTCATTATTATCTAAGGCTGAGGCAGAGACCGCTGTATTATCCTCAGCAGTTGTCTCCTCAACATGAGGTGCAGGGCTAGCTAGGGGTGTGGGAGCAGGTTCGCCAGTTGCTTGTCGGCCAATATCGGCAATGTCACTGAAAGACAGTTTGAGGCCGAGATGATCCTGTGTCGCCGCAACATCCTGTGAAACTGTGTTCAGATGCTTTTGAAGCTTATCCAAAGCTGATTCAACTCGAGCAATGTGAGCAGCTTGAGTTTCCATAAACTCTAGCAGCTTTGCTAGAACTGTAGCTGATGTGCAAATCTGCTAAGCTGGTTGATCCGCAGCAGACTGAGCTGGTTCAGCTGCAGATTGAGGGCGCGTCCAAATCCCGTTCACCTTTATCAATTGCATTTGATTTACAATTGCCTCTCCAAAGGTGAGGGTAGTTTTGGTGCACTCTTCTTTAGGAAAAGGGATTTTGAAATGCTTCAGAACCCGTGTGATAAGCTGAGGAAATGGAAGCACTAATTTCCCTTGAGCAGCTTCCTGCATGTATTTGAGCACAATCCAAGTCCAGCTCATCTTGAGCTCTTTGCAAAGTCCCCAAAGCAGAAGAATGTCCAACTTCTGGATAACTGCGTGATTTCTGGAACGGGGAACCAGCATCCTCGTGAGAGCATACATCAACATTCGTTCTTGGACTTTCATCTGGCCGATAGATAATGTGGCAGACTCCACATAACCTTCTACCATCAAGTCCTGAACAGCTGTATGACGATCAAGTGACTCTTCCCATCCTTCGTCAGCAGTATCGGCTTCTGAACTGCCATCAATAGATTTCTACAGGAAGGGCAGTCCAGACAGTTTTGAAAAAGCTTCAAAAGACATACTGATCTTCTTCCCTTTGACTTCAGCTTTAAAGCCGTCATCTGTGAGTCTGAAAGTAGAGTAGAACGCTCTAATGAGCTTAGGATACGCGTCCAGAGATGAAGACAAGAGAGGTTCCAGACCCTGAAATCTCATATGATTCTGGAATGTGAAGCCGTCAGCATCAAAGTAAGTGAAATCCATGGTTCTGGCTTCATGGATTTTTCTGTTGAGAAAATGAGCAGCAATCTCAACAATAGCAGCTGGTTTCTCCTTCTGAGGTGGAGCTTGCTTTGGCTGAGGGGAAGGAGCAGTCTTCTTCTTCTTGGTTATACCCCTTGGCTACTAGCCTAGCTTTGTTCCTGGTAATGACACCATTCTCATCCATTTTGTTTCTTCACACCCACCTGGTTCCTATAATGTGTTTGTTGGCTGGTTTGGGAACTAGGATCCACACATTGTTTCTCTCAATCTGGTTCAACTCCTCTTGCATAGAAATGATCCACTCATCATCTAAGAGGGCTTCCTTAACATTTTTGGGTTCTAGTTGGGAAACAAAGGCAGTATAGTTGGAGAACTGTCTAAGGCTTCTCCTAGTTGCCACTCCCTTTGAGATATCTCCTCTGATGGTGTCTATAGGATGATTTCTAATGAACTTCCATTCTCTAGGTAGATCATCTAATCTAATTGGTTCAACACAGTCCAGGTTGGTTTGAGGTTCAGGTTCAGGTTCAGCAATCTCTAATGGTTCAGATTCTACAACTTCATCTAAGGAAGTATCAACTATAGAAGGAGTCTTGTTCAGATTTTCAGAAAACAGTTCATCAAATTTTACATGAACAGACTCTTCTATGGTTTTAGTCCTTTTGTTGTAGATTCTATAGGCCTTACTAGTTTGGGAATACCCTAGGAAAATACCCTCATCTGCCTTAGGATCAAACTTACCTAGATGTTCTTTGCCATTGTTTAAAACAAAGCATTTACATCCAAAGACCCTAAAGTAAGATATGTTTGGTTTCCTACCCTTGTATAACTCGTAAGGAGTTTTCCTAAGGATTGGCCTGATCAGAACCCTATTGACTACATGTGTGGCTGTGTTGATCGCATCAGCCCAAAAGTACTTGGGCAGATTTGAATCTTTAAGCATAGTCCTAGCTAACTCCTCCAAAGACCTGTTTTTCCTTTCAACCACCCCATTTTGCTGACGAGTTCTAGGGGCTGAGTATTGATGATTGATACCATTCTGTTCACAAAAAGTTTTAAAAGAATCATTTTGGAATTCACCTCCATGATCACTTCTAATTGAAACTATTTTCTGATTATTCTCATTTTGAACTAAAGCAGCAAAGGATTTAAAAATTGAGAATGTCTCACTCTTGTGAGTTAGAAAATATGTCCATGTGAATCTAGAATAATCATCAACCAATAGAAATCCATGTGAATCAGCTGTAAAACCTTAGAGGTTTTAACTGAATCTATAGGGGGAAAGGAAGTCTTAACAAGTTTGCTCTTTTCATAGGAGTCACACAGCCTATCTTTATTAAACATCCTATTTGTGAGACCTATGACAAGCTGCTTGCTAACTAGTCTATTCAAATGATCTACATGAATGTGTGCAACACGTTTATGCCATAGCAAATTCTCATCAGCATTTGACAACAAACAACATACAGAATCAGCAGGTAATGCAGAGAAATCTGACATATAAATGTTGTTGAATCTATTACCAACCAATTTCATACCTTCATTCTCCTTATGCTCTATTATGACCCTCATTGGACAAGAATAAGCCTAGGAAGGACGAAAATGACCTAAATGTTAATCCAATGACACAAATGAACTTATTGGATGCACAAGATAGGATAAAAACCCTAATTGCACAAGAATAAGTCTAGGGAGGACGAAAATGACCTAAATGTTAATCCAATAACACAAATGAACTTATTGGATGCACAAGATTGGTTAAAAACCCTAATTGCACATAAATAAGGCTACGGAGAACAAAAATGACCTAAATGTGAATCCCATGACACAAATGAACTTTTTGGATGCACAAGACTGGTTAAATACCCTAATTGCACAAGAATAAGCCAAGGGAGGACGAAAATGACCTAAATGTTCATCCAATGACATAAAAACACGTATTGGATGCACAAGATTGGTTAAAAACCCTAATTGCACATAAATAAGCCTAGGGAGGACGAAAATGACCTAAATGTTAATGCAATGACACAAATGAACTTTTTGGATGCACAAGATTGGTTAAGAACCCTAATCTGACAAGAATAAACATAGCGAGGACGAAAATGACCTAAATGTGAATCCAATGACACAAATGAACTTATTGATGCACAAGATTGGTTAAAAACCGTAATTGCACATAAAAAAGTCTACGGAGGTCGAAAATGACCTAAATGTGAATCCAATGACACAAATGAACTTTTTGGATGCACAAGATTGGTAAAAAAAATCCTAATTGCACAAGAATAAGCCTAGGGAGGACGAAAATGACCTAAATGTTTATCCAATGACATAAACACACCTATTGGATGCAGAAGATTGGTTAAAAACCCTAATTGGACAAGAATAAGCCTAGGAAGGACGAAAATGACCTAAATGTTAATCCAATGACACAAATGAACTTATTGGATGCACAGGATTGGTTAAAAACCCTAATTACACCGGAATAAGTCTAGGGAAGACGAAAATATCCTAAATGTTAATCCAATGACACAAATGAACTTATTGGATGCACAAGAATGGTCAAAAACCCTAATTGCACAAGGATAAGCCTAGGGAGGACGAAAATGACCTAAATGTTTATCCAATGACACAAATGAACTTATTGGATGCACAAGATTGGTTAAAAACCCTAATTGCACAAGAATAAGCCTAGGGAGGACGAAAATGACCTAATTGTTCATCCAATGACATAAACACACCTATTGGATGCAGAAGATTGGTTAAAAACCCTAATTGCACAAGAATAAGCCTAGGGAGGACGAAAATGACCTAAATGTTCATCCAATGACATAAAAACACGTATTGGATGCACAAGATTGGTTAATAACCCTAATTGCACATAAATAAGCCTAGGGAGGACAAAAATGACCTAAATGTTAATGCAATGACACAAATGAACTTTTTGGATGCACAAGATTGGTTAAAAACCCTAATTTGACAAGAATAAGCATAGGGAGGACGAAAATGACCTAAATGTTCATCCAATGACACAAGTGAACTTATTGATGCTCAAGATTGGTTAAAAACCCTAATTGCACATAAATAAGGCTACGGAGGTCGAAAATGACTTAAATGTGAATCCAATGACACAAATGAACTTTTTGGATGCACAAGATTGGTAAAAAAACCCTAATTGCACAAGAATAAGCCTAGGGTTGATGAAAATGACCTAAATGTTCATCCAATGACATAAACACACCAATTGGATGCAGAAGATAGGTTAAAAACCCTAATTGGACAAGAATAAGCCTAGGAAGGACGAAAATGACCTAAATGTTAATCCAATGACTCAAATGAACTTATTGGATGCACAAGATTGGTTAAAAACCCTAATTGCACATAAATAAGGCTACGGAGAACAAAAATGACCTAAATGTGAATCCAATGACACAAATGAACTTTTTGGATGCACAAGATTGGTTAAAAACCCTAATTGCACAAGAATAAGCCAAGGGAGGACGAAAACGACCTAAAGGTTCATCCAATGACATAAAAACACGTATTGGATGCACAAGATTGGTTAAAAACCTTAATTGCACATAAATAAGCCTAGGGAGGACGAAAATGACCTAAATGTTAATGCAATGACACAAATGAACTTTTTGGATGCACAAGATTGGTTAAGAACCCTAATTTGACAAGCATAAACATAGGGAGGACGAAAATGACCTAAATGTGAATCCAATGACACAAATGAACTTATTGATGCACAAGATTGGTTAAAAACCCTAATTGCACATAAATAAGGCTACGGAGGTCGAAAATGACCTAAATGTGAATCCAATGACACAAATGAACTTTTTGGATGCACAAGATTGGTAAAAAAACCCTAATTGGACAAGAATAAGCCTAGGAAGGACAAAAATGACCTAAATGTTAATCCAATGACACAAATGAACTTATTGGATGCACAAGATTGGTTAAAAAACCTAATTACACCAGAATAAGTCTTGGGAAGACGAAAATATCCTAAATGTTAATCCAATGACACAAATGAACTTATTGGATGCACAAGATTGGTTAAAAACCCTAATTTGACAAGAATAAGCATAGGGAGGACGAAAATGATCTAAATGTGAATCCAATGACAGAAGTGAACTTATTGATGCTCAAGATTGGTTAAAAACCCTAATTGCACATAAATAAGGCTACAGAGGTCGAAAATGACCTAAATGTGAATCCAATGACACAAACGAACTTTTTGGATGCACAAGATTGGTAAAAAAAACCCTAATTGGACAAGAATAAGCCTAGGGAGGATGAAAATGACCTAAATGTTCATCCAATGACATAAACACACCTATTGGGTGCAGAAGATTGGTTAAAAACCCTAATTGGACAAGAATAAGCCTAGGAAGGACGAAAATGACCTAAATGTTAATCCAATGACTCAAATGAACTTATTGGATGCACAAGATTGGTTAAAAACCCTAATTGCACATAAATAAGGCTACGGAGAAAAAAAATGACCTAAATGTGAATCCAATGACACAAATGAACTTTTTGGATGCACAAGATTGGTTAAAAACCCTAATTGCACAAGAATAAGCCAAGGGAGGACGAAAATGACCTAAATGTTCATCCAATGACATACAAACACGTATTGGATGCACAAGATTGGTTAAAAACCTTAATTGCACATAAATAAGCCTAGGGAGGACGAAAATGACCTAAATGTTAATGCAATGACACAAATGAACTTTTTGGATGCACAAGATTGGTTAAGAACCCTAATTTGACAAGCATAAACATAGGGAGGACGAAAATGACCTAAATGTGAATCCAATGACACAAATGAACTTATTGATGCTCAAGATTGGTTAAAAACCCTAATTGCACATAAATAAGGCTACGGAGATCGAAAATGACCAAAATGTGAATCCAATGACAAAAATGAACTTTTTGGATGCACAAGATTGGTAAAAAAACCCTAATTGGACAAGAATAAGCCTAGGAAGGACAAAAATGACCTAAATGTTAATCCAATGACACAAATGAACTTATTGGATGCACAAGATTGGTTAAAAAACCTAATTACACCAGAATAAGTCTTGGGAAGACGAAAGTATCCTAAATGTTAATCCAATGACACAAATGAACTTATTGGATGCACAAGATTGGTTAAAAACCCTAATTTGACAAGAATAAGCATAGGGAGGATGAAAATGATCTAAATGTGAATCCAATGACACAAGTGAACTTATTGATGCTCAAGATTGGTTAAAAACCCTAATTGCACATAAATAAGGCTACGGAGGTCGAAAATGACCTAAATGTGAATCCAATGACACAAATGAACTTTTTGGATGCACAAGATTGGTAAAAAAAACCCTAATTGCACAAGAATAAGCCTAGGGAGGACGAAAATGACCTAAATGTTCATCCAATGACATAAACACACCTATTGGATGTAGAAGATTGGTTAAAAACCCTAATTGGACAAGAATAAGCCTAAGAAGGACGAAAATGACCTAAATGTTAATCCAATGACTCAAATGAACTTATTGGATGCACGAGATTGGTTAAAAACCCTAATTGCACCAGAATAAATCTAGGGAGGACGAAAATGACCTAAATGTTAATCCAATGACACAAATGAACTTATTGGATACACAAGATTGGTTAAAAACCCTAATTGCACAAGAATAAGCCTAGGGAGGACGAAAATGACCTAAATGTTAATCCAATGACACAAATGAACTTATTGGATGCACAAGATTGGTTAAAAACCCTAATTGCACATAAATAAGACTATGGAGGACGAAAATGACCTAAATGTGAATCCAATGACACAAGTGAACTTTTTCGATGCACAAGATTGGTTAAAAACCCTAATTGCACATAAATAAGGTTACAGAGGACGAACATGACGTAAATGTGAATCCAATGACACAAATGGACTTTTGGATGCACAAGATTGGTTAAAAACCCTAATTGGACAAGAATAAGCGTTGGGACGACGAAAATGACGTAAATGTGAATCCAATGACACAAATGAACTTATTGGATGCACAAGATTGGTTAAAAACCCTAATTGGACAAGAATAAGCGTTGGGAGGACGAAAATGACCTAAATGTTAATGCAATGACACAAATGAACTTTTTGGGTGCACAAGATTGGTTAAGAACCCTAATTTGACAAGAATAAGCATAGGGAGGACGAAAATGACCTAAATGTGAATCCAATGACACAAATGAACTTATTGATGTACAAGATTGGTTAAAAACCCTTATTGCACATAAATAAGGCTACAAATGTCGAAAATGACCTCAATGTGAATCCAATGACACAAATGAACTTTTTGGATGCACAAGATTGGTAAAAAACCCTAATTGCACAAGAATAACCCTAGGGAGGACGAAAATTACCTAAATGTTCATCCAATGACATAAACACACATATTGGATGCAGAAGATTGGGTAAAAACCCTAATTGGACTTGAATAAGCCTAGGAAGGACGAAAATGACCAAAATGTTAATCCAATGACACAAATGAACTTATTGGACGCACAAGATTGGCTAAAAACCCTAATTGCACAAGAATAAGCTTAGGGAGGACAAAAATGACCTAAATG
Organism: Cicer pinnatifidum; assembly: GCA_037974775.1. Classification (NCBI taxonomy): domain Eukaryota; kingdom Viridiplantae; phylum Streptophyta; class Magnoliopsida; order Fabales; family Fabaceae; genus Cicer; species Cicer pinnatifidum. The sequence continues at coordinate 22,712,738 of JBBPBR010000008.1, read as the reverse complement.
TTCATCTAATGACATAAACACACCTATTGGATGCACAAGATTGGTTAAAAACCCTAATTGCACCACAATAAGTCTAGGGAGCATGAAAATGACCTAAATGTTAATCCAATGACACAAATGAACTTATTGGATGCACAAGATTGGTTAAAAACCCTAATTGCACAATGATATGCCTAGGGAGAACGAAAATGACCTAAATGTTTGTCCAATGACACAAATGAACTTATTGGATGCACAAGATTCGTTAAAAACCCTAATTGCACATAAATAACCCTAGAGAGGACGAAAATGACCAAAATGTTAATCCAATGACACAAATGAAGTTATTGGATGCACAAGATTGGTTAAAACCCTAATTGAACATAAATAAGGCTATAGAGGACGAAAATAACCTAAATGTTAATCCAATGACACAAATGAACTTTTTGGATGCACAAGATTGGTTAAAAACCCTAATTGCACATAAATAATGCTACGGAGGTCGAAAATGACCTAATTGTGAATCCAATGACACAAATGAACTTTTTGGATGCACAAGATTGGTAAAAAACCCTAATTGCACAAGAATAAGCCTAGGGAGGACGAAAATGACCTAAATGTTCATCCAATGACATAAACACACCTATTGGATGCAGAAGATTGGTTAAAAACCCTAATTGCACAAGAATAAGCCTAGGGAGGACGAAAATAACCTAAATGTTCATCCAATGACATAAAAACACGTAATGGATGCACAATATTGGTTAATACCCCTAATTGCACATAAATAAGCCTAGGGAGGACGAAAATGACCTAAAAGTTAATGCAATGACACAAATGAACTTTTTGGATGCACAAGATTGGTTAAAACCCCTAATTGCACAAGGATAAGCCTAGGGAGGACGAAAATGACCTAAATGTTTATCCAATGACACAAATGAACATATTGGATGCACAAGATTGGTTAAAAACCCTAATTGCACAAGAATAAGCCTAGGGAGGACGAAAATGTCTTAAATGTTCATCCAATCACATAAACACACCTATTGGATGCAGAAGATTGGCTAAAAACCCTAATTGCACAAGAATAAGCCTAGGGAGGACGAAAATGACATAAATGTTCATCCAATGACATAAAAACACGTATTGGATGCACAATATTGGTTAATAACCCTAATTGCACATAAATAAGCCTACGGAGGACGAAAATGACCTAAATGTTAATGCAATGACACAAATGAACTTTTTGGATGCACAAGATTGGTTAAAAACCCTAATTTGACAAGAATAAGCATAGGGAGGACGAAAATGACCTAAATGTGAATCCAATGACACAAGTGAACTTATTGATGCACAAGATTGGTTAAAAACCCTAATTGCACATAAATAATGCTACGGAGGTCGAAAATGACCTAATTGTGAATCCACTGACACAAATGAACTTTTTGGATGCACAAGATTGGTAAAAAACCCTAATTGCACAAGAATAAGCCTAGGGAGGACGAAAATGACCTTAATGTTCATCCAATGACATAAACACACCTATTGGATGCAGCAGATTGGTTAAAAACCCTAATTGGACAAGAATAAGCCTAGGAAGGACGAAAATGACCTAAATGTTAATCCAATGACTCAAATGAACTTATTGGATGCACAAGATTGGTTAATAACCCTAATTGCACCTGAATAAGTCTAGGGAGGACGAAAATGACCTAAATGTTAATCCAATGACACAAATGAACTTATTGGATACACAAGATTGGTTAAAAACCCTAATTGCACAATAATAAGCCTAGGGAGGCCGAAAATGACCTAAATGTTAATCTAATGACACAAATGAACTTATTGGATGCACAAGATTGGTTAAAAACCCTAATAGCACATAAATAAGCCTACAGAGGACGAAAATGACCTAAATGTGAATCCAATGACACAAGTGAACTTTTTGGATGCACAAGATTGGTTAAAAACCCTAATTGCACATAAATAAGGCTACAAAGGACGAACATGACGTAAATGTGAATCCAATGACACAAATGGACTTTTACATGCACAAGATTGGTTAAAAACCCTAATTGGACAAGAATAAGTGTTGGGAGGACGAAAATGACCTAAATGTTAATCCAATGACACAAATGAACTTATTGGATACACAAGATTGGTTAAAAATCCTAATTGCACAAGAATAAGCCTAGGGAGGACAAAAATGACCTAAATGTTAATCCAATGACACAAATGAACCTATTGGATGCACAAGATTGGTTAAAAACCCTAATTGCACATAAATAAGGCTATAGAGGACGAAGATGTCCTAAATGTGAATCCAATGACACAAGTGAACTTTTTGGATGCACAAGATTGGTTAAAAACCCTAATTGCACATAAATTAGGCTACAGAGGACGAACATGACGTAAATGTGAATCCAATGACACAAATGAACTTATTGGATGCGCAAGATTGGTTAAACACCCTAATTGCACATAAATAAGCCTAGGGAGGACGAAAATGACCTAAATGTTAATGCAATGACACAAATGAACTTTTTGGATGCACAAGATTGGTTAAGAACCCTAATTTGACAAGAATATGCATAGGGAGGACGAAAATGACCTAAATGTGATTCCAATGACACAAATGAACTTATTGATGCACAAGATTGGTTAAAAACCCTAATTGCACATAAATAAGGCAACAAAGGTCGAAAATGACCTCAATGTGAATCCAATGACTCAAATGAACTTATTGGAGGCACAAGATTGGTTAAAAACCCTAATTGCACCTGAATAAGTCTAGGGAGGACGAAAATGACCTAAATGTTAATCCAATGACACAAATGAACTTATTGGATTCACAAGATTGGTTAAAAACCCTAATTGCACAAGAATAAGCCTAGGGAGGACGAAAATAACCTAAATGTTCATCCAATGACATAAAAACACGTAATGGATGCACAATATTGGTTAATACCCCTAATTGCACATAAATAAGCCTAGGGAGGACGAAAATGACCTAAAAGTTAATGCAATGACACAAATGAACTTTTTGGATGCACAAGATTGGTTAAGAACCCTAATTTGACAAGAATATGCATAGGGAGGACGAAAATGACCTAAATGTGATTCCAATGACACAAATGAACTTATTGATGCACAAGATTGGTTAAAAACCCTAATTGCACATAAATAAGGCAACAAAGGTCGAAAATGACCTCAATGTGAATCCAATGACTCAAATGAACTTATTGGAGGCACAAGATTGGTTAAAAACCCTAATTGCACCTGAATAAGTCTAGGGAGGACGAAAATGACCTAAATGTTAATCCAATGACACAAATGCACTTATTGGATACACAAGATTGGTTAAAAACCCTAATTGCACAAGAATAAGCCTAGGGAGGACGAAAATAACCTAAATGTTCATCCAATGACATAAAAACACGTAATGGATGCACAATATTGGTTAATACCCCTAATTGCACATAAATAAGCCTAGGGAGGACGAAAATGACCTAAAAGTTAATGCAATGACACAAATGAACTTTTTGGATGCACAAGATTGGTTAAAACCCCTAATTGCACAAGGATAAGCCTAGGGAGGACGAAAATGACCTAAATGTTTATCCAATGACACAAATGAACATATTGGATGCACAAGATTGGTTAAAAACCCTAATTGCACAAGAATAAGCATAGGGAGGACGAAAATGTCTTAAATGTTCATCCAATCACATAAACACACCTATTGGATGCAGAAGATTGGTTTAAAACCCTAATTGCACAAGAATAAGCCTAGGGAGGACGAAAATGACATAAATGTTCATCCAATGACATAAAAACACTTATTGGATGCACAATATTGGTTAATAACCCTAATTGCACATAAATAAGCCTAGGGAAGACGAAAATGACCTAAACGTTAATGCAATAACACAAATGAACTTTTTGAATGCACAAGATTGGTTAAAAACCCTAATTTGACACGAATAAGCATAGGGAGGACGAAAATGACCTAAATGTGAATCCAATGACACAAGTGAACTTATTGATGCACAAGATTGGTTAAAAACCCTAATTGCACATAAATAATGCTACAGAGGTCGAAAATGACCTAATTATGAATCCAATGACACAAATGAACTTTTTGGATGCACAAGATTGGTAAAAAACCCTAATTGCACAAGAATAAGCCTAGGGAGGACGAAAATGACCTAAATGTTCATCCAATGACATAAACACACCTATTGGATGCAGCAGATTGGTTAAAAACCCTAATTGGACATGAATAAGCCTAGGAAGGACGAAAATGACCTAAATGTTAATCCAATGACTCAAATGAACTTATTGGATGCACAAGATTGGTTAATAACCCTAATTGCACCTGAATAAGTCTAGGGAGGACGAAAATGACCTAAATGTTAATCCAATGACACAAATGAACTTATTGGATACACAAGATTGGTTAAAAACCCTAATTGCACAATAATAAGCCTAGGGAGGCCGAAAATGACCTAAATGTTAATCTAATGACACAAATGAACTTATTGGATGCACAAGATTGGTTAAAAACCCTAATTGCACATAAATAAGCCTACAGTGGACGAAAATGACCTAAATGTGAATCCAATGACACAAGTGAACTTTTTGGATGCACAAGATTGGTTAAAAACCCTAATTGCACATAAATAAGGCTACAGAGGACGAACATGACGTAAATGTGAATCCAATGACACAAATGGACTTTTACATGCACAAGATTGGTTAAAAACCCTAATTGGACAAGAATAAGTGTTGGGAGGAATAAAATGACCTAAATGTTAATCCAATGACACAAATGAACTTATTGGATACACAAGATTGGTTAAAAATCCTAATTGCACAAGAATAAGCCTAGGGAGGACGAAAATGACCTAAATGTTAATCCAATGACACAAATGAACCTATTGGATGCACAAGATTGGTTAAAAACCCTAATTGCACATAAATAAGGCTATAGAGGACGAAGATGTCCTAAATGTGAATCCAATGACACAAGTGAACTTTTTGGATGCACAAGATTGGTTAAAAACCCTAATTGCACATAATTAAGGCTACAGAGGACGAACATGACGTAAATGTGAATCCAATGACACAAATGAACTTATTGGATGCGCAAGATTGGTTAAACACCCTAATTGCACATAAATAAGCCTAGGGAGGACGAAAATGACCTAAATGTTAATGCAATGACACAAATGAACTTTTTGGATGCACAAGATTGGTTAAGAACCCTAATTTGACAAGAATATGCATAGGGAGGACGAAAATGACCTAAATGTGATTCCAATGACACAAATGAACTTATTGATGCACAAGATTGGTTAAAAACCCTAATTGCACATAAATAAGGCAACAAAGGTCGAAAATGACCTCAATGTGAATCCAATGACTCAAATAAACTTATTGGAGGCACAAGATTGGTTAAAAACCCTAATTGCACCTGAATAAGTCTAGGGAGGACGAAAATGACCTAAATGTTAATCCAATGACACAAATGAACTTATTGGATACACAAGATTGGTTAAAAACCCTAATTGCACAAGAATAAGCCTAGGGAGGACGAAAATAACCTAAATGTTCATCCAATGACATAAAAACACGTAATGGATGCACAATATTGGTTAATACCCCTAATTGCACATAAATAAGCCTAGGGAGGACGAAAATGACCTAAAAGTTAATGCAATGACACAAATGAACATATTGGATGCACAAGATTGGTTAAAAACCCTAATTGCACAAGAATAAGCATAGGGAGGACGAAAATGTCTTAAATGTTCATCCAATCACATAAACACACCTATTGGATGCAGAAGATTGGTTAAAAACCCTACTTGCACAAGAATAAGCCTAGGGAGGACGAAAATGACATAAATGTTCATCCAATGACATAAAAACACGTTTTGGATGCACAATATTGGTTAATAACCCTAATTGAACATAAATAAGCCTAGGGAGGACGAAAATGACCTAAATGTTAATGCAATAACACAAATGAACTTTTTGGATGCACAAGATTGGTTAAAAACCCTAATTTGACAAGAATAAGCATAGGGAGGACGAAAATGACCTAAATGTGAATCCAATGACACAAGTGAACTTATTGATGCACAAGATTGGTTAAAAACCCTAATTGCACATAAATAATGCTACGGAGGTCGAAAATGACCTAATTGAGAATCCAATAACACAAATGAACTTTTTGGATGCACAAGATTGGTAAAAAACCCTAATTGCACAAGAATAAGCCTAGGGAGGACGAAAATGACCTAAATGTTCATCCAATGACAAAAACACACCTATTGGATGCAGAAGATTGGTTAAAAACCCTAATTGGACAAGAATAAGCCTAGGAAGGATAAAAATGACCTAAATGTTAATCCAATGACTCAAATGAACTTATTGGATGCACAAGATTGGTTAATAACCCTAATTGCACCTGAATAAGTCTAGGGAGGACGAAAATGACCTAAATGTTAATCCAATGACACAAATGAACTTATTGGATACACAAGATTGGTTAAAAACCCTAATTGCACAATAATAAGCCTAGGGAGGCCGAAAATGACCTAAATGTTAATCTAATGACACAAATGAACTTATTGGATGCACAAGATTGGTTAAAAACCCTAATTGCACATAAATAAGCCTACAGAGGACGAAAATGACCTAAATGTGAATCCAATGACACAAGTGAACTTTTTGGATGCACAAGATTGGTTAAAAACCCTAATTGCACATAAATAAGGCTACAGAGGACGAACATGACGTAAATGTGAATCCAATGACACAAATGGACTTTTACATGCACAAGATTGGTTAAAATCCCTAATTGGACAAGAATAAGTGTTGGGAGGACGAAAATGACCTAAATGTTAATCCAATGACACAAATGAACTTATTGGATACACAAGATTGGTTAAAAATCCTAATTGCACAAGAATAAGCCTAGGGAGGACGAAAATGACCTAAATGTTAATCCAATGACACAAATGAACCTATTGGATGCACAAGATTGGTTAAAAACCCTAATTGCACATAAATAAGGCTATAGAGGACGAAGATGTCCTAAATGTGAATCCAATGACACAAGTGAACTTTTTGGATGCACAAGATTGGTTAAAAACCCTAATTGCACATAAATAAGGCTACAGAGGACGAACATGACGTAAATGTGAATCCAATGACACAAATGAACTTATTGGATGCGCAAGATTGGTTAAAAACCCTAATTGCACATAAATAAGCCTAGGGAGGACGAAAATGACCTAAATGTTAATGCAATGACACAAATGAACTTTTTGGATGCACAAGATTGGTTAAGAACCCTAATTTGACAAGAATATGCATAGGGAGGACGAAAATGACCTAAATGTGATTCCAATGACACAAATGAACTTATTGATGCACAAGATTGGTTAAAAACCCTAATTGCACATAAATAAGGCAACAAAGGTCGAAAATGACCTCAATGTGAATCCAATGACTCAAATGAACTTATTGGATGCACAAGATTGGTTAAAAACCCTAATTGCACCTGAATAAGTCTAGGGAGGACGAAAATGACCTAAATGTTAATCCAATGACACAAATGAACTTATTGGATACACAAGATTGGTTAAAAACCCTAATTGCACAAGAATAAGCCTAGGGAGGACGAAAATGACCTAAATGTTAATCCAATGACACAAATGAACCTATTGGATGCACAAGATTGGTTAAAAACCCTAATTGCACATAAATAAGGCTATAGAGGACGAAAATGTCCTAAATGTGATTCCAATGACACAAGTGAACTTTTTGGATGCACAAGATTGGTTAAAAACCCTAATTGGACAAGAATAAGCGTTGGGAGGACGAAAATGACCTAAATGTTAATCCAATGACACAAATGAACTTATTGGATGCACAAGATTGGTTAAAAACCCTAATTGCACATAAATAAGCCTAGGGAGGACGAAAATGACCTAAATGTTAATGCAATGACACAAATGAACTTTTTGGATGCACAAGATTGGTTAAGAACCCTAATTTGACAAGAATAAGCATAGGGAGGACGAAAATGACCTAAATGTGATTCCAATGACACAAATGAACTTATTCATGCACAAGATTGGTTAAAAACCCTAATTGCACATAAATAAGGCAATAAAGGTCGAAAATGACCTCAATGTGAATCCAATGACACAAATGAACTTTTTGGATGCACAAGATTGGTAAAAAACCCTAATTGCATAAGAATAAGCCTAGGGAGGACGAAAATGACCTAAATGTTCATCCAATGACATAAACACACCTGTTGGATGCAGAAGATTGGTTAAAAACCCTAATTCGACAAGAATAAGCCTAGGAAGGACGAAAATGACCTAAATGTTAATCCAATGACATAAATGAACTTATTGGATACACAAGATTGGTTAAAAACCCTAATTGCACAAGAATAAGCCTAGGGAGGACGAAAATGACCTAAATGTTAATCCAATGACACAAATAAACTTATTGGATGCACAAGATTGGTTAAAAACCCTAATTGCACATAAATAAGGCTATGGAGGATGAAAATGACCTAAATGTGAATCCAATGACACAATTGAACTTTTTCGATGCACAAGATTGGTTAAAAACCCTAATTGCACATAAATAAGGTTACAGAGGACGAACATGACGTATATGTGAATCCAATGACACAAATGGACTTTTGGATGCACAAGATTGGTTAAAAACCCTAATTGGACAAGAATAAGCGTTGGGAGGACGAAAATGACCTAAATGTTAATCCAATGACACAAATGAACTTATTGGATGCACAAGATTGGTTAAAAACCCTAATTGCACATAAATAAGCCTAGGGAGGACGAAAATGACCTAAATGTTAATGCAATGACACAAATGAACTTTTTGGATGCACAAAATTGGTTAAGAACCCTAATTTGACAAGAATATGCATAGGGAGGACGAAAATGACCTAAATGTGATTCCAATGACACAAATGAACTTATTGATGCACAAGATTGGTTAAAAACCCTAATTGCACATAAATAAGGCAACAAAGGTCGAAAATGACCTCAATGTGAATCCAATGACTCAAATGAACTTATTGGATGCACAAGATTGGTTAAAAACCCTAATTGCACCTGAATAAGTCTAGGGAGGACGAAAATGACCTAAATGTTAATCCAATGACACAAATGAACTTATTGGATACACAAGATTGGTTAAAAACCCTAATTGCACAAGAATAAGCCTAGGGAGGACGAAAATGACCTAAATGTTAATCCAATGACACAAATGAACCTATTGGATGCACAAGATTGGTTAAAAACCCTAATTGCACATAAATAAGGCTATAGAGGACGAAAATGTCCTAAATGTGATTCCAATGACACAAGTGAACTTTTTGGATGCACAAGATTGGTTAAAAACCCTAATTGCACATAAATAAGGCTACAGAGGACGAACATGACGTAAATGTGAATCCAATGACACAAATGGACTTTTGGATGCACAAGATTGGTTAAAAACCCTAATTGGACAAGAATAAGCGTTGGGAGGACGAAAATGACCTAAATGTTAATCCAATGACACAAATGAACTTATTGGATGCACAAGATTGGTTAAAAACCCTAATTGCACATAAATAAGCCTAGGGAGGACGAAAATGACCTAAATGTTAATGCAATGACACAAATGAACTTTTTGGATGCACAAGATTGGTTAAGAACCCTAATTTGACAAGAATAAGCATAGGGAGGACGAAAATGACCTAAATGTGATTCCAATGACACAAATGAACTTATTCATGCACAAGATTGGTTAAAAACCCTAATTGCACATAAATAAAGCAACAAAGGTCGAAAATGACCTCAATGTGAATCCAATGACACAAATGAACTTTTTGGATGCACAAGATTGGTAAAAAACCCTAGTTGCACAAGAATAAGCCTAGGGAGGACGAAAATGACCTAAATGTTCATCCAATGACATAAACACACCTGTTGGATGCAGAAGATTGGTTAAAAACCCTAATTCGACAAGAATAAGCCTAGGAAGGACGAAAATGACCTAAATGTTAATCCAATGACATAAATGAACTTATTGGATACACAAGATTGGTTAAAAACCCTAATTGCACAAGAATAAGCCTAGGGAGGAAGAAAATGACCTTAATGTTAATCCAATGACACAAATAAACTTATTGGATGCACAAGATTGGTTAAAAACCCTAATTGCTCATAAATAAGGCTATGGAGGATGAAAATGACCTAAATGTGAATCCAATGACACAATTGAACTTTTTCGATGCACAAGATTGGTTAAAAACCCTAATTGCACATAAATAAGGTTACAGAGGACGAACATGACGTATATGTGAATCCAATGACACAAATGGACTTTTGGATGCACAAGATTGGTTAAAAACCCTAATTGGACAAGAATAAGCGTTGGGAGGACGAAAATGACCTAAATGTTAATCCAATGACACAAATGAACTTATTGGATACACAAGATTGGTTAAAAACCCTAATTGCACATAAATAAGCCTAGGGAGGACAAAAATGACCTAAATGTTAATGCAATGACACAAATGAACTTTTTGGATGCACAAGATTGGTTAAGAACCCTAATTTGACAAGAATAAGCATAGGGAGGACGAAAATGACCTAAATGTGAATCCAATGACACAAATGAACTTATTGATGCACAAGATTGGTTAAAAACCTTTATTGCACATAAATAAGGCTACAAAGGTCGAAAATGACCTCAATGTGAATCCAATGACACAAATGAACTTTTTGGATGCACAAGATTGGTAAAAAACCCTAATTGCACAAGAATAAGCCTAGGGAGGACGAAAATGACCTAAATGTTCATCCAATGACATAAACACACCTATTGGATGCAGAAGATTGGGTAAAAACCCTAATTGGACATGAATAAGCCTAGGAAGGACGAAAATGACCAAAATGTTAATCCAATGACACAAATGAACTTGTTGGATGCACAAGATTGGTTAAAAACCCTAATTGCACCACAATAAGTCTAGGGAGGATGAAAATGACCTAAATGTTAATCCAATGACACAAATGAACTTATTGGATGCACAAGATTGGTTAAAAACCCTAATTGCACAATGATATGCCTAGGGAGGACGAAAATGACCTAAATGTTTGTCCAATGACACAAATGAACTTATTGGATGCACAAGATTGGTTAAAAACCCTAATTGCACATAAATAACTCTAGAGAGGACGAAAATGACCAAAATGTTAATCCAATGACACAAATGAAGTTATTGGATGCACAAGATTGGTTAAAACCATAATTGAACATAAATAAGGCTATAGAGGACGAAAATAACCTAAATGTTAATGCAATGACACAAATGAACTTATTGGATGCACAAGATTGGTTAAAAACCCTAATTGCACAAGGATAAGCCTAGGGAGGACGAAAATGACCTAAATGTTTATCCAACGACACAAATGAACTTATTGGATGCACAAGATTGGTTAAAAACCCTAATTGCACAAGAATAAGCCTAGGGAGGACGAAAATGACCTAAATGTTCATCCAATGACATAAACACACCTATTGGATGCAGAAGATTGGTTAAAAACCCTAATTGCACAAGAATAAGCCTAGGGAGGACGAAAATGACCTAAATGTTCATCCAATGACATAAAAACACGTATTGGATGCACAATATTGGTTAATAACCCTAATTGCACATAAATAAGCCTAGGGAGGACGAAAATGACCTAAATGTTAATGCAAAGACACAAATGAAGTTTTTGGATGCACAAGATTGGTTAAAAACCCTAATTGCACAAGGATAAGCCTAGGGAGGACGAAAATGACCTAAATGTTTATCCAATGACACAAATGAACTTATTGGATGCACAAGATTGGTTAAAAACCCTAATTGCACAATGATATGCCTAGGGAGGACGAAAATGACCTAAATGTTTGTCCAATGACACAAATGAACTTATTGGATGCACAAGATTGGTTAAAAACCCTAATTGCACATAAATAACCCTAGAGAGGACGAAAATGACCAAAATGTTAATCCAATGACACAAATGAAGTTATTGGATGCACAAGCTTGGTTAAAACCCTAATTGAACATAAATAAGGCTATAGAGGACGAAAATAACCTAAATGTTAATGCAATGACACAAATGAACTTATTGGATGCACAAGATTGGTTAAAAACCCTAATTGCACAAGAATAAGCCTAGGGAGGACGAAAATGACCTAAATGTTAATCCAATGACACAAACAAACTTATTGGATGCACAAGATTGGTTAAAAACCCTAATTGCACATAAATAAGGCTATGGAGGATGAAAATGACCTAAATGTGAATCCAATGACACAATTGAACTTTTTCGATGCACAAGATTGGTTAAAAACCCTAATTGCACATAAATAAGGTTACAGAGGACGAACATGACGTATATGTGAATCCAATGACACAAATGGACTTTTGGATGCACAAGATTGGTTAAAAACCCTAATTGGACAAGAATAAGCGTTGGGAGGACGAAAATGACCTAAATGTTAATCCAATGACACAAATGAACTTATTGGATACACAAGATTGGTTAAAAACCCTAATTGCACATAAATAAGCCTAGGGAGGACAAAAATGACCTAAATGTTAATGCAATGACACAAATGAACTTTTTGGATGCACAAGATTGGTTAAGAACCCTAATTTGACAAGAATAAGCATAGGGAGGACGAAAATGACCTAAATGTGAATCCAATGACACAAATGAACTTATTGATGCACAAGATTGGTTAAAAACCTTTATTGCACATAAATAAGGCTACAAAGGTCGAAAATGACCTCAATGTGAATCCAATGACACAAATGAACTTTTTGGATGCACAAGATTGCTAAAAAACCCTAATTGCACAAGAATAAGCCTAGGGAGGACGAAAATGACCTAAATGTTCATCCAATGACATAAACACACCTATTGGATGCAGAAGATTGGGTAAAAACCCTAATTGGACTTGAATAAGCCTAGGAAGGACGAAAATGACCAAAATGTTAATCCAATGACACAAATGAACTTGTTGGATGCACAAGATTGGTTAAAAACCCTAATTGCACCACAATAAGTCTAGGGAGGATGAAAATGACCTAAATGTTAATCCAATGACACAAATGAACTTATTGGATGCACAAGATTGGTTAAAAACCCTAATTGCACAATGATATGCCTAGGGAGGACGAAAATGACCTAAATGTTTGTCCAATGACACAAATGAACTTATTGGATGCACAAAATTGGTTAAAAACCCTAATTGCACATAAATAACCCTAGAGAGGACGAAAATGACCAAAATGTTAATCCAATGACACAAATGAAGTTATTGGATGCACAAGCTTGGTTAAAACCCTAATTGAACATAAATAAGGCTATAGAGGACGAAAATAACCTAAATGTTAATGCAATGACACAAATGAACTTATTGGATGCACAAGATTGGTTAAAAACCCTAATTGCACAAGGATAAGCCTAGGGAGGACGAAAATGACCTAAATGTTTATCCAATGACACAAATGAACTTATTGGATGCACAAGATTGGTTAAAAACCCTAATTGCACAAGAATAAGCCTAGGGAGGACGAAAATGACCTAAATGTTCATCCAATGACATAAACACACCTATTGGATGCAGAAGATTGGTTAAAAACCCTAATTGCACAAGAATAAGCCTAGGGAGGACGAAAATAACCTAAATGTTCATCCAATGACATAAAAACACGTAATGGATGCACAATATTGGTTAATACCCCTAATTGCACATAAATAAGCCTAGGGAGGATGAAAATGACCTAAAAGTTAATGCAATGACACAAATGAACTTTTTGGATGCACAAGATTGGTTAAAACCCCTAATTGCACAAGGATAAGCCTAGGGAGGACGAAAATGACCTAAATGTTTATCCAATGACACAAATGAACATATTGGATGCACAAGATTGGTTAAAAACCCTAATTGCACATAAATAAGCCTAGGGAGGACGAAAATGACCTAAATGTTAATGCAATGACACAAATGAACTTTTTGGATGCACAAGATTGGTTAAGAACCCTAATTTGACAAGAATAAGCATAGGGAGGACGAAAATGACCTAAATGTGAATCCAATGACACAAATGAACTTATTGATGCACAAGATTGGTTAAAAACCTTTATTGCACATAAATAAGGCTACAAAGGTCGAAAATGACCTCAATGTGAATCCAATGACACAAATGAACTTTTTGGATGCACAAGATTGGTAAAAAACCCTAATTGCACAAGAATAAGCCTAGGGAGGACGAAAATGACCTAAATGTTCATCCAATGACATAAACACACCTATTGGATGCAGAAGATTGGGTAAAAACCCTAATTGGACTTGAATAAGCCTAGGAAGGACGAAAATGACCAAAATGTTAATCCAATGACACAAATGAACTTGTTGGATGCACAAGATTGGTTAAAAACCCTAATTGCACCACAATAAGCCTAGGGAGGATGAAAATGACCTAAATGTTAATCCAATGACACAAATGAACTTATTGGATGCACAAGATTGGTTAAAAACCCTAATTGCACAATGATATGCCTAGGGAGGACGAAAATGACCTAAATGTTTGTCCAATGACACAAATGAACTTATTGGATGCACAAGATTGGTTAAAAACCCTAATTGCACATAAATAACCCTAGAGAGGACGAAAATGACCAAAATGTTAATCCAATGACACAAATGAAGTTATTGGATGCACAAGCTTGGTTAAAACCCTAATTGAACATAAATAAGGCTATAGAGGACGAAAATAACCTAAATGTTAATGCAATGACACAAATGAACTTATTGGATGCACAAGATTGGTTAAAAACCCTAATTGCACAAGGATAAGCCTAGGGAGGACGAAAATGACCTAAATGTTTATCCAATGACACAAATGAACTTATTGGATGCACAAGATTGGTTAAAAACCCTAATTGCACAAGAACAAGCCTAGGGAGGACGAAAATGACCTAAATGTTCATCCAATGACATAAACACACCTATTGGATGCAGAAGATTGGTTAAAAACCCTAATTGCACAAGAATAAGCCTAGGGAGGACGAAAATGACCTAAATGTTAATCCAATGACACAAATGAACCTATTGGATGCACAAGATTGGTTAAAAACCCTAATTGCACATAAATAAGGCTATAGAGGACGAAAATGTCCTAAATGTGATTCCAATGACACAAGTGAACTTTTTGGATGCACAAGATTGGTTAAAAACCCTAATTGCACATAAATAAGGCTACAAAGGACGAACATGACGTAAATGTGAATCCAATGACACAAATGGACTTTTGGATACACAAGATTGGTTAAAAACCCTAATTGGACAAGAATAAGCGTTGGGAGGACGAAAATGACCTAAATGTTAATCCAATGACACAAATGAACTTATTGGATGCACAAGATTGGTTAAAAACCCTAATTGCACATAAATAAGCCTAGGGAGGACGAAAATGACCTAAATGTTAATGCAATGACACAAATGAACTTTTTGGATGCACAAGATTGGTTAAGAACCCTAATTTGACAAGAATAAGCATAGGGAGGACGAAAATGACCTAAATGTGAATCCAATGACACAAATGAACTTATTGATGCACAAGATTGGTTAAAAACCCTTATTGCACATAAATAAGGCTACAAAGGTCGAAAATGACCTCAATGTGAATCCAATGACACAAATGAACTTTTTGGATGCACAAGATTGGTAAAAAACCCTAATTGCACAAGAATAAGCCTAGGGAGGACGAAAATGACCTAAATGTTCATCCAATGACATAAACACACCTATTGGATGCAGAAGATTGGGTAAAAACCCTAATTGGACTTGAATAAGCCTAGGAAGGACGAAAATGACCAAAATGTTAATCCAATGACACAAATGAACTTGTTGGATGCACAAGATTGGTTAAAAACCCTAATTGCACCACAATAAGTCTAGGGAGGATGAAAATGACCTAAATGTTAATCCAATGACACAAATGAACTTATTGGATGCACAAGATTGGTTAAAAACCCTAATTGCACAATGATATGCCTAGGGAGGACGAAAATGACCTAAATGTTTGTCCAATGACACAAATGAACTTATTGGATGCACAAAATTGGTTAAAAACCCTAATTGCACATAAATAACCCTAGAGAGGACGAAAATGACCAAAATGTTAATCCAATGACACAAATGAAGTTATTGGATGCACAAGCTTGGTTAAAACCCTAATTGAACATAAATAAGGCTATAGAGGACGAAAATAACCTAAATGTTAATGCAATGACACAAATGAACTTATTGGATGCACAAGATTGGTTAAAAACCCTAATTGCACAAGGATAAGCCTAGGGAGGACGAAAATGACCTAAATGTTTATCCAATGACACAAATGAACTTATTGGATGCACAAGATTGGTTAAAAACCCTAATTGCACAAGAACAAGCCTAGGGAGGACGAAAATGACCTAAATGTTCATCCAATGACATAAACACACCTATTGGATGCAGAAGATTGGTTAAAAACCCTAATTGCACAAGAATAAGCCTAGGGAGGACGAAAATGACCTAAATGTTAATCCAATGACACAAATGAACCTATTGGATGCACAAGATTGGTTAAAAACCCTAATTGCACATAAATAAGGCTATAGAGGACGAAAATGTCCTAAATGTGATTCCAATGACACAAGTGAACTTTTTGGATGCACAAGATTGGTTAAAAACCCTAATTGCACATAAATAAGGCTACAAAGGACGAACATGACGTAAATGTGAATCCAATGACACAAATGGACTTTTGGATGCACAAGATTGGTTAAAAACCCTAATTGGACAAGAATAAGCGTTGGGAGGACGAAAATGACCTAAATGTTAATCCAATGACACAAATGAACTTATTGGATGCACAAGATTGGTTAAAAACCCTAATTGCACATAAATAAGCCTAGGGAGGACGAAAATGACCTAAATGTTAATGCAATGACACAAATGAACTTTTTGGATGCACAAGATTGGTTAAGAACCCTATTTTGACAAGAATAAGCATAGGGAGGACGAAAATGACCTAAATGTGAATCCAATGACACAAATGAACTTATTGATGCACAAGATTTGTTAAAAACCCTTATTGCACATAAATAAGGCTACAAAGGTCGAAAATGACCTCAATGTGAATCCAATGACACAAATGAACTTTTTGGATGCACAAGATTGGTAAAAAACCCTAATTGCACAAGAATAAGCCTAGGGAGGACGAAAATGACCTAAATGTTCATCCAATGACATAAACACACCTATTGGATGCAGAAGATTGGTTAAAAACCCTAATTGGACAAGAATAAGCCTAGGGAGGACGAAAATGACCTAAATGTTAATCCAATGACACAAATGAACTTATTGGATGCACAAGATTGGTTAAAAACCCTAATTGGACAAGAATAAGTATAGGGAGGACGAAAATGACCTAAATGTTCATCCAATGACACAAACACACCTATTGGATGCACAAGATTGGTTAAAAACCCTAATTGGACAAGAATAAGCCTAGGGAGGACGAAAATGACCTAAATGTTCATCCAATAACACAAACACGCCTATTGGATGCACAAGATTGGTTAAAAACCCTAATTGGACAAGAATAAGCCTAGGGAGGACGAAAATGACCTAAATGTTCATCCAATGACACAAATGAACTTATTGGATGCACAAGATTGGTTAAAACCCCTAATTGGACAAGAATAAGCCTAGGGAGGACGAAAATGACCTAAATGTTAATCCAATGACACAAATGAACTTATTGGATGCACAAGATTGGTTAAAAACCCTAATTGCACATAAATAAGCCTAGGGAAGACGAAAATGACATAAATGTTAATCCAATGACACAAATGAACTTTTTGGATGCACAAGATTGGTTAAAAACCCTAATTGGACAAGAATAAGCCTAGGGAGGACGAAAATGACCTAAATGTTAATCCAATGACACAAATGAACTTATTGGATGCACAAGATTGGTTAAAAACCCTAATTGCACAAGAATAAGCCTAGGGAGGACGAAAATGACCTAAATGTTAATCCAATGACACAAATAAACTTATTGGATGCACAAGATTGGTTAAAAACCCTAATTGCACATAAATAAGGCTATGGAGGATGAAAATGACCTAAATGTGAATCCAATGACACAATTGAACTTTTTCGATGCACAAGATTGGTTAAAAACCCTAATTGCACATAAATAAGGTTACAGAGGACGAACATGACGTATATGTGAATCCAATGACACAAATGGACTTTTGGATGCACAAGATTGGTTAAAAACCCTAATTGGACAAGAATAAGCGTTGGGAGGACGAAAATGACCTAAATGTTAATCCAATGACACAAATGAACTTATTGGATACACAAGATTGGTTAAAACCCTAATTGCACATAAATAAGCCTAGGGAGGACGAAAATGACCTAAATGTTAATGCAATGACACAAATGAACTTTTTGGATGCACAAGATTGGTTAAGAACCCTAATTTGACAAGAATAAGCATAGGGAGGACGAAAATGACCTAAATGTGAATCCAATGACACAAATGAACTTATTGATGCACAAGATTGGTTAAAAACCTTTATTGCACATAAATAAGGCTACAAAGGTCGAAAATGACCTCAATGTGAATCCAATGACACAAATGAACTTTTTGGATGCACAAGATTGGTAAATAAACCCTAATTGCACAAGAATAAGCCTAGGGAGGACGAAAATGACCTAAATGTTCATCCAATGACATAAACACACCTATTGGATGCAGAAGATTGGGTAAAAACCCTAATTGGACTTGAATAAGCCTAGGAAGGACGAAAATGACCAAAATGTTAATCCAATGACACAAATGAACTTGTTGGATGCACAAGATTGGTTAAAAACCCTAATTGCACCACAATAAGTCTAGGGAGGATGAAAATGACCTAAATGTTAATCCAATGACACAAATGAACTTATTGGATGCACAAGATTGGTTAAAAACCCTAATTGCACAATGATATGCCTAGGCAGAACGAAAATGACCTAAATGTTTGTCCAATGACACAAATGAACTTATTGGATGCACAAGATTCGTTAAATACCCTAATTGCACATAAATAACCCTAGAGAGGACGAAAATGACCAAAATGTTAATCCAATGACACAAATGAAGTTATTGGATGCACAAGATTGGTTAAAACCCTAATTGAACATAAATAAGGCTATAGAGGACGAAAATAACCTAAATATTAATCCAATGACACAAATGAACTTTTTGGATGCACAAGATTGGTTAAAAACCCTAATTGCACAAGGATAAGCCTAGGGAGGACGAAAATGACCTAAATGTTTATCCAATGACACAAATGAACTTATTGGATGCACAAGATTGGTTAAAAACCCTAATTGCACAAGAATAAGCCTAGGGAGGACGAAAATGACCTAAATGTTCATCCAATGACATAAACACACCTATTGGATGCAGAAGATTGGTTAAAAACCCTAATTGCACAAGAATAAGCCTAGGGAGGACGAAAATAACCTAAATGTTCATCCAATGACATAAAAACACGTAATGGATGCACAATATTGGTTAATACCCCTAATTGCACATAAATAAGCCTAGGGAGGATGAAAATGACCTAAAAGTTAATGCAATGACACAAATGAACTTTTTGGATGCACAAGATTGGTTAAAACCCCTAATTGCACCAGGATAAGCCTAGGGAGGACGAAAATGACCTAAATGTTTATCCATTGACACAAATGAACATATTGGATGCACAAGATTGGTTAAAAACCCTAATTGCACAAGAATAAGCCTAGGGAGGACGAAAATGTCTTAAATGTTCATCCAATCACATAAACACACCTATTGGATGCAGAAGATTGGTTAAAAACCCTAATTGCACAAGAATAAGCCTAGGGAGGACGAAAATGACATAAATGTTCATCCAATGACATAAAAACACGTATTGGATGCACAATATTGGTTAATAACCCTAATTGCACATAAATAAGCCTAGGGAGGACGAAAATGACCTAAATGTTAATGCAATGACACAAATGAACTTTTTGGATGCACAAGATTGGTTAAAAACCCTAATTTGACAAGAATAAGCATAGGGAGGACGAAAATGACCTAAATGTGAATCCAATGACACAAGTGAACTTATTGATGCACAAGATTGGTTAAAAACCTTTATTGCACATAAATAATGCTACGGAGGTCGAAAATGACCTCAATGTGAATCCAATGACACAAATGAACTTTTTGGATGCACAAGATTGGTAAAAAACCCTAATTGCACAAGAATAAGCCTAGAGAGGACGAAAATGACCTAAATGTTCATCCAATGACATAAACACATCTGTTGGATGCAGAAGATTGGTTAAAAACCCTAATTCGACAAGAATAAGCCTAGGAAGGACGAAAATGACCTAAATGTTAATCCAATGACATAAATGAACTTATTGGATACACAAGATTGGTTAAAAACCCTAATTGCACAAGAATAAGCCTAGGGAGGACGAAAATGACCTAAATGTTAATCCAATGACACAAATAAACTTATTGGATGCACAAGATTGGTTAAAAACCCTAATTGCACATAAATAAGGCTATGGAGGATGAAAATGACCTAAATGTGAATCCAATGACACAATTGAACTTTTTCGATGCACAAGATTGGTTAAGAACCCTAATTTGACAAGAATAAGCATAGGGAGGACGAAAATGACCAAAATGTGAATCCAATGACACAAATGAACTTATTGATGCACAAGATTGGTTAAAAACCTTTATTGCACATAAATAAGGCTACAAAGGTCGAAAATGACCTCAATGTGAATCCAATGACACAAATGAACTTTTGGATGCACAAGATTGGTTAAAAACCCTAATTGGACAAGAATAAGCGTTGGGAGGACGAAAATGACCTAAATGTTAATCCAATGACACAAATGAACTTATTGGATACACAAGATTGGTTAAAAACCCTAATTGCACATAAATAAGCCTAGGGAGGACGAAAATGACCTAAATGTTAATGCAATGACACAAATGAACTTTTTGGATGCACAAGATTGGTTAA
>JBBPBR010000008.1:22665471-22682022 GCA_037974775.1 Cicer pinnatifidum | reverse complement strand
AAACCCTAATTGCACAAGAATAAGCCTAGGGAGGACGAAAATGACCTAAATGTTCATCCAATGACATAAACACACCTATTGGATGCAGAAGATTGGGTAAAAACCCTAATTGGACTTGAATAAGCCTAGGAAGGACGAAAATGACCAAAATGTTAATCCAATGACACAAATGAACTTGTTGGATGCACAAGATTGGTTAAAAACCCTAATTGCACCACAATAAGTCTAGGGAGGATGAAAATGACCTAAATGTTAATCCAATGACACAAATGAACTTATTGGATGCACAAGATTGGTTAAAAACCCTAATTGCACAATGATATGCCTAGGGAGGACGAAAATGACCTAAAAGTTTGTCCAATGACACAAATGAACTTATTGGATGCACAAGATTGGTTAAAAACCCTAATTGCACATAAATAACCCTAGAGAGGACGAAAATGACCAAAATCTTAATCCAATGAAACAAATGAAGTTATTGGATGCCCAAGATTGGTTAAAACCCTAATTGAACATAAATAAGGCTATAGAGGACGAAAATAACCTAAATGTTAATGCAATGACACAAATGAACTTATTGGATGCACAAGATTGGTTAAAAACCCTAATTGCACAAGGATAAGCCTAGGGAGGACGAAAATGACCTAAATGTTTATCCAATGACACAAATGAACTTATTGGATGCACAAGATTGGTTAAAAACCCTAATTGCACAAGAACAAGCCTAGGGAGGACGAAAATGACCTAAATGTTCATCCAATGACATAAACACACCTATTGGATGCAGAAGATTGGTTAAAAACCCTAATTGCACAAGAATAAGCCTAGGGAGGACGAAAATGACCTAAATGTTAATCCAATGACACAAATGAACCTATTGGATGCACAAGATTGGTTAAAAACCCAAATGTTCATCCAATGACATAAAAACACGTAATGGATGCACAATATTGGTTAATACCCCTAATTGCACATAAATAAGCCTAGGGAGGATGAAAATGACCTAAAAGTTAATGCAATGACACAAATGAACTTTTTGGATGCACAAGATTGGTTAAAACCCCTAATTGCACAAGGATAAGCCTAGGGAGGACGAAAATGACCTAAATGTTTATCCAATGACACAAATGAACATATTGGATGCACAAGATTGGTTAAAAACCCTAATTGCACAAGAATAAGCCTAGGGAGGACGAAAATGTCTTAAATGTTCATCCAATCACATAAACACACCTATTGGATGCAGAAGATTGGTTAAAAACCCTAATTGCACAAGAATAAGCCTAGGGAGGACGAAAATGACATAAATGTTCATCCAATGACATAAAAACACGTATTGGATGCACAATATTGGTTAATAATCCTAATTGCACATAAATAAGCCTAGGGAGGACGAAAATGACCTAAATGTTAATGCAATGACACAAATGAACTTTTTGGATGCACAAGATTGGTTAAAAACACTAATTTGACAAGAATAAGCATAGGGAGGACGAAAATGACCTAAATGTGAATCCAATGACACAAGTGAACTTATTGATGCACAAGATTGGTTAAAAACCTTTATTGCACATAAATAATGCTACGGAGGTCGAAAATGACCTCAATGTGAATCCAATGACACAAATGAACTTTTTGGATGCACAAGATTGGTAAAAAAACCCTAATTGCACAAGAATAAGCCTAGGGAGGACGAAAATGACCTAAATGTTCATCCAATGACATAAACACACCTGTTGGATGCAGAAGATTGGTTAAAAACCCTAATTCGACAAGAATAAGCCTAGGAAGGACGAAAATGACCTAAATGTTAATCCAATGACATAAATGAACTAATTGGATACACAAGATTGGTTAAAAACCCTAATTGCACAAGAATAAGCCTAGGGAGGACGAAAATGACCTAAATGTTAATCCAATGACACAAATAAACTTATTGGATGCACAAGATTGGTTAAAAACCCTAATTGCACATAAATAAGGCTATGGAGGATGAAAATGACCTAAATGTGAATCCAATGACACAATTGAAGTTTTTCGATGCACAAGATTGGTTAAAAACCCTAATTGCACATAAATAAGGTTACAGAGGACGAACATGACGTATATGTGAATCCAATGACACAAATGGACTTTTGGATGCACAAGATTGGTTAAAAACCCTAATTGGACAAGAATAAGCGTTGGGAGGACGAAAATGACCTAAATGTTAATCCAATGACACAAATGAACTTATTGGATACACAAGATTGGTTAAAACCCTAATTGCACATAAATAAGCCTAGGGAGGACGAAAATGACCTAAATGTTAATGCAATGACACAAATGAACTTTTTGGATGCACAAGATTGGTTAAGAACCCTAATTTGACAAGAATAAGCATAGGGAGGACGAAAATGACCTAAATGTGAATCCAATGACACAAATGAACTTATTGATGCACAAGATTGGTTAAAAACCTTTATTGCACATAAATAAGGCTACAAAGGTCGAAAATGACCTCAATGTGAATCCAATGACACAAATGAACTTTTTGGATGCACAAGATTGGTAAAAAAACCCTAATTGCACAAGAATAAGCCTAGGGAGGACGAAAATGACCTAAATGTTCATCCAATGACATAAACACACCTATTGGATGCAGAAGATTGGGTAAAAACCCTAATTGGACTTGAATAAGCCTAGGAAGGACGAAAATGACCAAAATGTTAATCCAATGACACAAATGAACTTGTTGGATGCACAAGATTGGTTAAAAACCCTAATTGCACCACAATAAGTCTAGGGAGGATGAAAATGACCTAAATGTTAATCCAATGACACAAATGAACTTATTGGATGCACAAGATTGGTTAAAAACCCTAATTGCACAATGATATGCCTAGGGAGGACGAAAATGACCTAAATGTTTGTCCAATGACACAAATGAACTTATTGGATGCACAAGATTGGTTAAAAACCCTAATTGCACATAAATAACTTTAGAGAGGACGAAAATGACCAAAATGTTAATCCAATGACACAAATGAAGTTATTGGATGCACAAGCTTGGTTAAAACCCTAATTGAACATAAATAAGGCTATAGAGGACGAAAATAACCTAAATGTTAATGCAATGACACAAATGAACTTATTGGATGCACAAGATTGGTTAAAAACCCTAATTGCACAAGGATAAGCCTAGGGAGGACGAAAATGACCTAAATGTTTATCCAATGACACAAATGAACTTATTGGATGCACAAGATTGGTTAAAAACCCTAATTGCACAAGAACAAGCCTAGGGAGGACGAAAATGACCTAAATGTTCATCCAATGACATAAACACACCTATTGGATGCAGAAGATTGGTCAAAAACCCTAATTGCCCAAGAATAAGCCTAGGGAGGACGAAAATGACCTAAATGTTAATCCAATGACACAAATGAACCTATTGGATGCACAAGATTGGTTAAAAACCCTAATTGCACATATATAAGGCTATAGAGGACGAAAATGTCCTAAATGTGATTCCAATGACACAAGTGAACTTTTTGGATGCACAAGATTGGTTAAAAACCCTAATTGCACATAAATAAGGCTACAAAGGACGAACATGACGTAAATGTGAATCCAATGACACAAATGGACTTTTGGATGCACAAGATTGGTTAAAAACCCTAATTGGACAAGAATAAGCGTTGGGAGGACGAAAATGACCTAAATGTTAATCCAATGACACAAATGAACTTATTGGATGCACAAGATTGGTTAAAAACCCTAATTGCACATAAATAAGCCTAGGGAGGACGAAAATGACCTAAATGTTAATGCAATGACACAAATGAACTTTTTGGATGCACAAGATTGGTTAAGAACCCTATTTTGACAAGAATAAGCATAGGGAGGACGAAAATGACCTAAATGTGAATCCAATGACACAAATGAACTTATTGATGCACAAGATTTGTTAAAAACCCTTATTGCACATAAATAAGGCTACAAAGGTCGAAAATGACCTCAATGTGAATCCAATGACACAAATGAACTTTTTGGATGCACAAGATTGGTAAAAAACCCTAATTGCACAAGAATAAGCCTAGGGAGGACCAAAATGACCTAAATGTTCATCCAATGACATAAACACACCTATTGGATGCAGAAGATTGGGTAAAAACCCTAATTGGACTTGAATAAGCCTAGGATCGACGAAAATGACCAAAATGTTAATCCAATGACACAAATGAACTTGTTGGATGCATAAGATTGGTTAAAAACCCTAATTGCACCACAATAAGTCTAGGGAGGATGAAAATGACCTAAATGTTAATCCAATGACACAAATGAACTTATTGGATGCACAAGATTGGTTAAAAACCCTAATTGCACAATGATATGCCTAGGCAGAACGAAAATGACCTAAATGTTTGTCCAATGACACAAATGAACTTATTGGATGCACAAGATTCGTTAAATACCCTAATTGCACATAAATAACCCTAGAGAGGACGAAAATGACCAAAATGTTAATCCAATGACACAAATGAAGTTATTGGATGCACAAGATTGGTTAAAACCCTAATTGAACATAAATAAGGCTATAGAGGACGAAAATAACCTAAATATTAATCCAATGACACAAATGAACTTTTTGGATGCACAAGATTGGTTAAAAACCCTAATTGCACAAGGATAAGCCTAGGGAGGACGAAAATGACCTAAATGTTTATCCAATGACACAAATGAACTTATTGGATGCACAAGATTGGTTAAAAACCCTAATTGCACAAGAATAAGCCTAGGGAGGACGAAAATGACCTAAATGTTCATCCAATGACATAAACACACCTATTGGATGCAGAAGATTGGTTAAAAACCCTAATTGCACAAGAATAAGCCTAGGGAGGACGAAAATAACCTAAATGTTCATCCAATGACATAAAAACACGTAATGGATGCACAATATTGGTTAATACCCCTAATTGCACATAAATAAGCCTAGGGAGGATGAAAATGACCTAAAAGTTAATGCAATGACACAAATGAACTTTTTGGATGCACAAGATTGGTTAAAACCCCTAATTGCACAAGGATAAGCCTAGGGAGGACGAAAATGACCTAAATGTTTATCCAATGACACAAATGAACATATTGGATGCACAAGATTGGTTAAAAACCCTAATTGCACATAAATAAGCCTAGGGAGGACGAAAATGACCTAAATGTTAATGCAATGACACAAATGAACTTTTTGGATGCACAAGATTGGTTAAGAACCCTAATTTGACAAGAATAAGCATAGGGAGGACGAAAATGACCTAAATGTGAATCCAATGACACAAATGAACTTATTGATGCACAAGATTGGTTAAAAACCTTTATTGCACATAAATAAGGCTACAAAGGTCGAAAATGACCTCAATGTGAATCCAATGACACAAATGAACTTTTTGGATGCACAAGATTGGTAAAAAACCCTAATTGCACAAGAATAAGCCTAGGGAGGACGAAAATGACCTAAATGTTCATCCAATGACATAAACACACCTATTGGATGCAGAAGATTGGGTAAAAACCCTAATTGGACTTGAATAAGCCTAGGAAGGACGAAAATGACCAAAATGTTAATCCAATGACACAAATGAACTTGTTGGATGCACAAGATTGGTTAAAAACCCTAATTGCACCACAATAAGCCTAGGGAGGATGAAAATGACCTAAATGTTAATCCAATGACACAAATGAACTTATTGGATGCACAAGATTGGTTAAAAACCCTAATTGCACAATGATATGCCTAGGGAGGACGAAAATGACCTAAATGTTTGTCCAATGACACAAATGAACTTATTGGATGCACAAGATTGGTTAAAAACCCTAATTGCACATAAATAACCCTAGAGAGGACGAAAATGACCAAAATGTTAATCCAATGACACAAATGAAGTTATTGGATGCACAAGCTTGGTTAAAACCCTAATTGAACATAAATAAGGCTATAGAGGACGAAAATAACCTAAATGTTAATGCAATGACACAAATGAACTTATTGGATGCACAAGATTGGTTAAAAACCCTAATTGCACAAGGATAAGCCTAGGGAGGACGAAAATGACCTAAATGTTTATCCAATGACACAAATGAACTTATTGGATGCACAAGATTGGTTAAAAACCCTAATTGCACAAGAACAAGCCTAGGGAGGACGAAAATGACCTAAATGTTCATCCAATGACATAAACACACCTATTGGATGCAGAAGATTGGTTAAAAACCCTAATTGCACAAGAATAAGCCTAGGGAGGACGAAAATGACCTAAATGTTAATCCAATGACACAAATGAACCTATTGGATGCACAAGATTGGTTAAAAACCCTAATTGCACAAGAATAAGCCTAGGGAGGACGAAAATAACCTAAATGTTCATCCAATGACATAAAAACACGTAATGGATGCACAATATTGGTTAATACCCCTAATTGCACATAAATAAGCCTAGGGAGGATGAAAATGACCTAAAAGTTAATGCAATGACACAAATGAACTTTTTGGATGCACAAGATTGGTTAAAACCCCTAATTGCACAAGGATAAGCCTAGGGAGGACGAAAATGACCTAAATGTTTATCCAATGACACAAATGAACATATTGGATGCACAAGATTGGTTAAAAACCCTAATTGCACAAGAATAAGCCTAGGGAGGACGAAAATGTCTTAAATGTTCATCCAATCACATAAACACACCTATTGGATGCAGAAGATTGGTTAAAAACCCTAATTGCACAAGAATAAGCCTAGGGAGGACGAAAATGACATAAATGTTCATCCAATGACATAAAAACACGTATTGGATGCACAATATTGGTTAATAACCCTAATTGCACATAAATAAGCCTAGGGAGGACAAAAATGACCTAAATGTTAATGCAATGACACAAATGAACTTTTTGGATGCACAAGATTGGTTAAAAACCCTAATTTGACAAGAATAAGCATAGGGAGGACGAAAATGACCTAAATGTGAATCCAATGACACAAGTGAACTTATTGATGCACAAGATTGGTTAAAAACCCTAATTGCACATAAATAATGCTACGAAGGTCGAAAATGACCTAATTGTGAATCCAATGACACAAGAATAAGCCTAGGGAGGACGAAAATGACCTAAATGTTCATCCAATGACATAAACACACCTATTGGATGCAGAAGATTGGTTAAAAACCCTAATTGGACAAGAATAAGCCTAGGAAGGACGAAAATGACCTAAATGTTAATCCAATGACTCAAATGAACTTATTGGATGCACAAGATTGGTTAATAACCCTAATTGCACCTGAATAAGTCTAGGGAGGACGAAAATGACCTAAATGTTAATCCAATGACACAAATGAACTTATTGGATACACAAGATTGGTTAAAAACCCTAATTGCACAATAATAAGCCTAGGGAGGCCGAAAATGACCTAAATGTTAATCTAATGACACAAATGAACTTATTGGATGCACAAGATTGGTTAAAAACCCTAATTGCACATAAATAAGCCTACAGAGGACGAAAATGACCTAAATGTGAATCCAATGACACAAGTGAACTTTTTGGATGCACAAGATTGGTTAAAAACCCTAATTGCACATAAATAAGGCTACAGAGGACGAACATGACGTAAATGTGAATCGAATGACACAAATGGACTTTTACATGCACAAGATTGGTTAAAAACCCTAATTGCACATAAATAAGGTTACAGAGGACGAACATGACGTATATGTGAATCCAATTACACAAATGGACTTTTGGATGCACAAGATTGGTTAAAAACCCTAATTGGACAAGAATAAGCGTTGGGAGGACGGAAATGACCTAAATGTTAATCCAATGACACAAATGAACTTATTGGATGCACAAGATTGGTTAAAAACCCTAATTGCACATAAATAAGCCTAGGGAGGACGAAAATGACCTAAATGTTAATGCAATGACACAAATGAACTTTTTGGATGCACAAGATTGGTTAAGAACCCTAATTTGACAAGAATAAGCATAGGGAGGACGAAAATGACCTAAATGTGAATCCAATGACACTAATGAACTTATTGATGCACAAGATTGGTTAAAAACCTTTATTGCACATAAATAAGGCTACAAAGGTCGAAAATGACCTCAATGTGAATCCAATGACACAAATGAACTTTTTGGATGCACAAGATTGGTAAAAAACCTTAATTGCACAAGAATAAGCCTAGGGAGGACGAAAATGACCTAAATGTTCATCCAATGACATAAACACACCTATTGGATGCAGAAGATTGGGTAAAAACCCTAATTGGACTTGAATAAGCCTTGGAAGGACGAAAATGACCAAAATGTTAATCCAATGACACAAATGAACTTGTTGGATGCACAAGATTGGTTAAAAACCCTAATTGCACCACAATAAGTCTAGGGAGGATGAAAATGACCTAAATGTTAATCCAATGACCCAAATGAACTTATTGGATGCACAAGATTGGTTTAAAACCCTAATTGCACAATGATATGCCTAGGGAGGACGAAAATGACCTAAATGTTTGTCCAATGACACAAATGAACTTATTGGATGCACAAGATTGGTTAAAAACCCTAATTGCACATAAATAACCCTAGAGAGGACGAAAATGACCAAAATGTTAATCCAATGACACAAATGAAGTTATTGGATGCACAAGCTTGGTTAAAACCCTAATTGAACATAAATAAGGCTATAGAGGACGAAAATAACCTAAATGTTAATGCAATGACACAAATGAACTTATTGGATGCACAAGATTGGTTAAAAACCCTAATTGCACAAGAATAAGCCTAGGGAGGACGAAAATGACCTAAATGTTAATCCAATGACACAAACAAACTTATTGGATGCACAAGATTGGTTAAAAACCCTAATTGCACATAAATAAGGCTATGGAGGATGAAAATGACCTAAATGTGAATCCAATGACACAATTGAACTTTTTCGATGCACAAGATTGGTTAAAAACCCTAATTGCACATAAATAAGGTTACAGAGGACGAACATGACGTATATGTGAATCCAATGACACAAATGGACTTTTGGATGCACAAGATTGGTTAAAAACCCTAATTGGACAAGAATAAGCGTTGGGAGGACGAAAATGACCTAAATGTTAATCCAATGACACAAATGAACTTATTGGATACACAAGATTGGTTAAAAACCCTAATTGCACATAAATAAGCCTAGGGAGGACAAAAATGACCTAAATGTTAATGCAATGACACAAATGAACTTTTTGGATGCACAAGATTGGTTAAGAACCCTAATTTGACAAGAATAAGCATAGGGAGGACGAAAATGACCTAAATGTGAATCCAATGACACAAATGAACTTATTGATGCACAAGATTGGTTAAAAACCTTTATTGCACATAAATAAGGCTACAAAGGTCGAAAATGACCTCAATGTGAATCCAATGACACAAATGAACTTTTTGGATGCACAAGATTGCTAAAAAACCCTAATTGCACAAGAATAAGCCTAGGGAGGACGAAAATGACCTAAATGTTCATCCAATGACATAAACACACCTATTGGATGCAGAAGATTGGGTAAAAACCCTAATTGGACTTGAATAAGCCTAGGAAGGACGAAAATGACCAAAATGTTAATCCAATGACACAAATGAACTTGTTGGATGCACAAGATTGGTTAAAAACCCTAATTGCACCACAATAAGTCTAGGGAGGATGAAAATGACCTAAATGTTAATCCAATGACACAAATGAACTTATTGGATGCACAAGATTGGTTAAAAACCCTAATTGCACAATGATATGCCTAGGGAGGACGAAAATGACCTAAATGTTTGTCCAATGACACAAATGAACTTATTGGATGCACAAGATTGGTTAAAAACCCTAATTGCACATAAATAACCCTAGAGAGGACGAAAATGACCAAAATGTTAATCCAATGACACAAATGAAGTTATTGGATGCACAAGCTTGGTTAAAACCCTAATTGAACATAAATAAGGCTATAGAGGACGAAAATAACCTAAATGTTAATGCAATGACACAAATGAACTTATTGGATGCACAAGATTGGTTAAAAACCCTAATTGCACAAGGATAAGCCTAGGGAGGACGAAAATGACCTAAATGTTTATCCAATGACACAAATGAACTTATTGGATGCACAAGATTGGTTAAAAACCCTAATTGCACAAGAACAAGCCTAGGGAGGACGAAAATGACCTAAATGTTCATCCAATGACATAAACACACCTATTGGATGCAGAAGATTGGTTAAAAACCCTAATTGCACAAGAATAAGCCTAGGGAGGACGAAAATGACCTAAATGTTCATCCAATGACATAAAAACACGTATTGGATGCACAATATTGGTTAATAACCCTAATTGCACATAAATAAGCCTAGGGAGGACGAAAATGACCTAAATGTTAATGCAAAGACACAAATGAAGTTTTTGGATGCACAAGATTGGTTAAAAACCCTAATTGCACAAGGATAAGCCTAGGGAGGACGAAAATGACCTAAATGTTTATCCAATGACACAAATGAACTTATTGGATGCACAAGATTGGTTAAAAACCCTAATTGCACAAGAATAAGCCTAGGGAGGACGAAAATGACCTAAATGTTCATCCAATGACATAAACACACCTATTGGATGCAGAAGATTGGTTAAAAACCCTAATTGCACAAGAATAAGCCTAGGGAGGACGAAAATAACCTAAATGTTCATCCAATGACATAAAAACACGTAATGGATGCACAATATTGGTTAATACCCCTAATTGCACATAAATAAGCCTAGGGAGGATGAAAATGACCTAAAAGTTAATGCAATGACACAAATGAACTTTTTGGATGCACAAGATTGGTTAAAACCCCTAATTGCACCAGGATAAGCCTAGGGAGGACGAAAATGACCTAAATGTTTATCCATTGACACAAATGAACATATTGGATGCACAAGATTGGTTAAAAACCCTAATTGCACAAGAATAAGCCTAGGGAGGACGAAAATGTCTTAAATGTTCATCCAATCACATAAACACACCTATTGGATGCAGAAGATTGGTTAAAAACCCTAATTGCACAAGAATAAGCCTAGGGAGGACGAAAATGACATAAATGTTCATCCAATGACATAAAAACACGTATTGGATGCACAATATTGGTTAATAACCCTAATTGCACATAAATAAGCCTAGGGAGGACGAAAATGACCTAAATGTTAATGCAATGACACAAATGAACTTTTTGGATGCACAAGATTGGTTAAAAACCCTAATTTGACAAGAATAAGCATAGGGAGGACGAAAATGACCTAAATGTGAATCCAATGACACAAGTGAACTTATTGATGCACAAGATTGGTTAAAAACCCTAATTGCACATAAATAAGGCTACGGAGGTCGAAAATGACCTAATTGTGAATCCAATGACACAAATGAACTTTTTGGATGCACAAGATTGGTAAAAAACCCTAATTGCACAAGA
This sequence comes from Cicer pinnatifidum, assembly GCA_037974775.1. Classification (NCBI taxonomy): domain Eukaryota; kingdom Viridiplantae; phylum Streptophyta; class Magnoliopsida; order Fabales; family Fabaceae; genus Cicer; species Cicer pinnatifidum. Next base: position 22,670,510 of record JBBPBR010000008.1, on the reverse strand, counting down.
ATAAGCCTAGGGAGGACGAAAATGACCTAAATGTTCATCCAATGACATAAACACACCTATTGGATGCAGAAGATTGGTTAAAAACCCTAATTGGACAAGAATAAGCCTAGGAAGGACGAAAATGACCTAAATGTTAATCCAATGACTCAAATGAACTTATTGGATGCACAAGATTGGTTAAAAACCCTAATTGCACCTGAATAAGTCTAGGGAGGACGAAAATGACCTAAATGTTAATCCAATGACACAAATGAACTTATTGGATACACAACATTGGTTAAAAACCCTAATTGCACAAGAATAAGCCTAGGGAGGACGAAATTGACCTAAATGTTAATCCAATGACACACATGAACTTATTGGATGCACAAGATTGGTTAAAAACCCTAATTGCACATAAATAAGCCTATAGAGGACGAAAACGACCTATATGTGAATCCAATGACACAAGTGAACTTTTTGGATGCACAAGATTGGTTAAAAACCCTAATTGCACATAAATAAGGCTACAGAGGACGAACATGACGTAAATGTGAATCCAATGACACAAATGGACTTTTGGATGCACAAGATTGGTTAAAAACCCTAATTGGACAAGAATAAGCGTTGGGAGGACGAAAATGACCTAAATGTTAATCCAATGACACAAATGAACTTATTGGATGCACAAGATTGGTTAAAAACCCTAATTGCACATAAATAAGCCTAGGGAGGACGAAAATGACCTAAATGTTAATGCAATGACACAAATGAACTTTTTGGATGCACAAGATTGGTTAAGAACCCTATTTTGACAAGAATAAGCATAGGGAGGACGAAAATGACCTAAATGTGAATCCAATGACACAAATGAACTTATTGATGCACAAGATTTGTTAAAAACCCTTATTGCACATAAATAAGGCTACAAAGGTCGAAAATGACCTCAATGTGAATCCAATGACACAAATGAACTTTTTGGATGCACAAGATTGGTAAAAAACCCTAATTGCACAAGAATAAGCCTAGGGAGGACGAAAATGACCTAAATGTTCATCCAATGACATAAACACACCTATTGGATGCAGAAGATTGGTTAAAAACCCTAATTGGACAAGAATAAGCCTAGGGAGGACGAAAATGACCTAAATGTTAATCCAATGACACAAATGAACTTATTGGATGCACAAGATTGGTTAAAAACCCTAATTGGACAAGAATAAGCCTCGGGAGGACGAAAATGACATAAATTTTAATCCAGTGACACAAATGAACTTATTGGATGCACAAGATTGGTTAAAAACCCTAATTGGACAAGAATAAGCCTAGGGAGGACGAAAATGACCTAAATGTTTATCCAATGACACAAATGAACTTATTGGATGCACAAGATTGGTTAAAAACCCTAATTGCACATAAATAAGCCTAGGGAGGACGAAAATGACCTAAATGTTAATCCAATGACACAAATGAACTTATTGGATGCACAAGATTGGTTAAAAACCCTAATTGCACAAGAATAAGCCTAGGGAGGACGAAAATGACCTAAATGTTAATCCAATGACACAAATAAACTTATTGGATGCACAAGATTGGTTAAAAACCCTAATTGCACATAAATAAGGCTATGGAGGACGAAAATGACCTAAATGTGAATCCAATGACACAATTGAACTTTTTCGATGCACAAGATTGGTTAAAAACCCTAATTGCACATAAATAAGGTTACAGAGGACGAACATGACGTATATGTGAATCCAATGACACAAATGGACTTTTGGATGCACAAGATTGGTTAAAAACCCTAATTGGACAAGAATAAGCGTTGGGAGGACGAAAATGACCTAAATGTTAATCCAATGACACAAATGAACTTATTGGATGCACAAGATTGGTTAAAAACCCTAATTGCACATAAATAAGCCTAGGGAGGACGAAAATGACCTAAATGTTAATGCAATGACACAAATGAACTTTTTGGATGCACAAGATTGGTTAAGAACCCTAATTTGACAAGAATAAGCATAGGGAGGACGAAAATGACCTAAATGTGATTCCAATGACACAAATGAACTTATTCATGCACAAGATTGGTTAAAAACCCTAATTGCACATAAATAAGGCAACAAAGGTCGAAAATGACCTCAATGTGAATCCAATGACACAAATGAACTTTTTGGATGCACAAGATTGGTAAAAAACCCTAATTGCACAAGAATAAGCCTAGGGAGGACGAAAATGACCTAAATGTTCATCCAATGACATAAACACACCTATTGGATGCAGAAGATTGGTTAAAAACCCTAATTGCACAAGAATAAGCCTAGGGAGGACGAAAATGACCTAAATGTTCATCCAATGACATAAAAACACGTATTGGATGCACAATATTGGTTAATAACCCTAATTGCACATAAATAAGCCTAGGGAGGACGAAAATGACCTAAATGTTAATGCAAAGACACAAATGAAGTTTTTGGATACACAAGATTGGTTAAAAACCCTAATTGCACAAGGATAAGCCTAGGGAGGACGAAAATGACCTAAATGTTTATCCAATGACATAAATGAACTTATTGGATGCACAAGATTTGTTAAAAACCCTAATTGCACAATGATATGCCTAGGGAGGACAAAAATGACCTAAATGTTTGTCCAATGACACAAATGAACTTATTGGATGCACAAGATTGGTTAAAAACCCTAATTGCACATAAATAACCCTAGAGAGGACGAAAATGACCAAAATGTTAATCCAATGACACAAATGAAGTTATTGTATGCACAAGATTGGTTAAAACCCTAATTGAACATAAATAAGGCTATAGAGGACGAAAATAACCTAAATGTTAATCCGATGACACAAATGAACTTATTGGATGCACAAGATTGGTTAAAAACCCTAATTGCACAAGGATAAGCCTAGGGAGGACGAAAATGACCTAAATGTTTATCCAATGACAAAAATGAACTTATTGGATGCACAAGATTGGTTAAAAACCCTAATTGCACAAGAATAAGCCTAGGGAGGACGAAAATGACCTAAATGTTCATCCATTGACATAAACACACCTATTGGATGCAGAAGATTGGTTAAAAACCCTAATTGCACAAGAATAAGCTTAGGGAGGACGAAAATGACCTAAATGTTCATCCAATGACATAAAAACACGAATTGGATGCACAATATTGGTTAATAACCCTAATTGCACATAAATAAGTCTAGGGAGGACGAAAATGACCTTAATGTTAATGCAATGACACAAATGAACTTTTTGGATGCACAAGATTGGTTAAAAACCCTAATTGCACATAAATAAGCCTAGGGAGGACGAAAATGACCTAAATGTTAATGCAATGACACAAATGAACTTTTTGGATGCACAAGATTGGTTAAGAACCCTAATTTGACAAGAATAAGCATAGGGAGGACGAAAATGACCTAAATGTGAATCCAATGACACAAATGAACTTATTGATGCACAAGATTGGTTAAAAACCTTTATTGCACATAAATAAGGCTACAAAGGTCGAAAATGACCTCAATGTGAATCCAATGACACAAATGAACTTTTTGGATGCACAAGATTGGTAAAAAACCCTAATTGCACAAGAATAAGCCTAGGGAGGACGAAAATGACCTAAATGTTCATCCAATGACATAAACACACCTATTGGATGCAGAAGATTGGGTAAAAACCCTAATTGGACTTGAATAAGCCTTGGAAGGACGAAAATGACCAAAATGTTAATCCAATGACACAAATGAACTTGTTGGATGCACAAGATTGGTTAAAAACCCTAATTGCACCACAATAAGTCTAGGGAGGATGAAAATGACCTAAATGTTAATCCAATGACCCAAATGAACTTATTGGATGCACAAGATTGGTTAAAAACCCTAATTGCACAATGATATGCCTAGGGAGGACGAAAATGACCTAAATGTTTGTCCAATGACACAAATGAACTTATTGGATGCACAAGATTGGTTAAAAACCCTAATTGCACATAAATAACCCTAGAGAGGACGAAAATGACCAAAATGTTAATCCAATGACACAAATGAAGTTATTGGATGCACAAGCTTGGTTAAAACCCTAATTGAACATAAATAAGGCTATAGAGGACGAAAATAACCTAAATGTTAATGCAATGACACAAATGAACTTATTGGATGCACAAGATTGGTTAAAAACCCTAATTGCACAAGGATAAGCCTAGGGAGGACGAAAATGACCTAAATGTTTATCCAATGACACAAATGAACTTATTGGATGCACAAGATTGGTTAAAAACCCTAATTGCACAAGAACAAGCCTAGGGAGGATGAAAATGACCTAAATGTTCATCCAATGACATAAACACACCTATTGGATGCAGAAGATTGGTTAAAAACCCTAATTGCACAAGAATAAGCCTAGGGAGGACGAAAATGACCTAAATGTTCATCCAATGACATAAAAACACGTATTGGATGCACAATATTGGTTAATAACCCTAATTGCACATAAATAAGCCTAGGGAGGACGAAAATGACCTAAATGTTAATGCAAAGACACAAATGAAGTTTTTGGATACACAAGATTGGTTAAAAACCCTAATTGCACAAGGATAAGCCTAGGGAGGACGAAAATGACCTAAATGTTTATCCAATGACATAAATGAACTTATTGGATGCACAAGATTTGTTAAAAACCCTAATTGCACAATGATATGCCTAGGGAGGACAAAAATGACCTAAATGTTTGTCCAATGACACAAATGAACTTATTGGATGCACAAGATTGGTTAAAAACCCTAATTGCACATAAATAACCCTAGAGAGGACGAAAATGACCAAAATGTTAATCCAATGACACAAATGAAGTTATTGTATGCACAAGATTGGTTAAAACCCTAATTGAACATAAATAAGGCTATAGAGGACGAAAATAACCTAAATGTTAATCCGATGACACAAATGAACTTATTGGATGCACAAGATTGGTTAAAAACCCTAATTGCACAAGGATAAGCCTAGGGAGGACGAAAATGACCTAAATGTTTATCCAATGACA
>JBBPBR010000008.1:22603425-22661729 GCA_037974775.1 Cicer pinnatifidum | reverse complement strand
ATAAGCCTAGGGAGGACGAAAATGACCTAAATGTTAATGCAAAGACACAAATGAAGTTTTTGGATGCACAAGATTGGTTAAAAACCCTAATTGCACAAGGATAAGCCTAGGGAGGACGAAAATGACCTAAATGTTTATCCAATGACACAAATGAACTTATTGGATGCACAAGATTGGTTAAAAACCCTAATTGCACAAGAATAAGCCTAGGGAGGACGAAAATGACCTAAATGTTCATCCAATGACATAAACACACCTATTGGATGCAGAAGATTGGTTAAAAACCCTAATTGCACAAGAATAAGCCTAGGGAGGACGAAAATGACCTAAATGTTCATCCAATGACATAAAAACACGTATTGGATGCACAATATTGGTTAATAACCCTAATTGCACATAAATAAGCCTAGGGAGGACGAAAATGACCTAAATGTTAATGCAATGACACAAATGAACTTTTTGGATGCACAAGATTGGTTAAAAACCCTAATTGCACATAAATAAGGCTACAGAGGACGAACATGACGTAAATGTGAATCCAATGACACAAATGGACTTTTGGATGCACAACATTGGTTAAAAACCCTAATTGGACAAGAATAAGCGTTGGGGGGACGAAAATGACCTAAATGTTAATCCAATGACACAAATGAACTTATTGGATGCACAAGATTGGTTAAAAACCCTAATTGCACATAAATAAGCCTAGGGAGGACGAAAATGACCTAAATGTTAATGCAATGACACAAATGAACTTTTTGGATGCACAAGATTGGTTAAGAACCCTAATTTGACAAGAATAAGCATAGGGAGGACGAAAATGACCTAAATGTGAATCCAATGACACAAATGAACTTATTGATGCACAAGATTGGTTAAAAACCCTTATTGCACATAAATAAGGCTACAAAGGTCGAAAATGACCTCAATGTGAATCCAATGACACAAATGAACTTTTTGGATGCACAAGATTGGTAAAAAACCCTAATTGCACAAGAATAAGCCTAGGGAGGACGAAAATGACCTAAATGTTCATCCAATGACATAAACACACCTATTGGATGCAGAAGATTGGGTAAAAACCCTAATTGGACTTGAATAAGCCTAGGAAGGACGAAAATGACCAAAATGTTAATCCAATGACACAAATGAACTTGTTGGATGCACAAGATTGGTTAAAAACCCTAATTGCACCACAATAAGTCTAGGGAGGATGAAAATGACCTAAATGTTAATCCAATGACACAAATGAACTTATTGGATGCACAAGATTGGTTAAAAACCCTAATTGCACAATGATATGCCTAGGGAGGACGAAAATGACCTAAATGTTTGTCCAATGACACAAATGAACTTATTGGATGCACAAGATTGGTTAAAAACCCTAATTGCACATAAATAACTCTAGAGAGGACGAAAATGACCAAAATGTTAATCCAATGACACAAATGAAGTTATTGGATGCACAAGATTGGTTAAAACCATAATTGAACATAAATAAGGCTATAGAGGACGAAAATAACCTAAATGTTAATGCAATGACACAAATGAACTTATTGGATGCACAAGATTGGTTAAAAACCCTAATTGCACAAGGATAAGCCTAGGGAGGACGAAAATGACCTAAATGTTTATCCAACGACACAAATGAACTTATTGGATGCACAAGATTGGTTAAAAACCCTAATTGCACAAGAATAAGCCTAGGGAGGACGAAAATGACCTAAATGTTCATCCAATGACATAAACACACCTATTGGATGCAGAAGATTGGTTAAAAACCCTAATTGCACAAGAATAAGCCTAGGGAGGACGAAAATGACCTAAATGTTCATCCAATGACATAAAAACACGTATTGGATGCACAATATTGGTTAATAACCCTAATTGCACATAAATAAGCCTAGGGAGGACGAAAATGACCTAAATGTTAATGCAAAGACACAAATGAAGTTTTTGGATGCACAAGATTGGTTAAAAACCCTAATTGCACAAGGATAAGCCTAGGGAGGACGAAAATGACCTAAATGTTTATCCAATGACACAAATGAACTTATTGGATGCACAAGATTGGTTAAAAACCCTAATTGCACAAGAATAAGCCTAGGGAGGACGAAAATGACCTAAATGTTCATCCAATGACATAAACACACCTATTGGATGCAGAAGATTGGTTAAAAACCCTAATTGGACAAGAATAAGCCTAGGGAGGACGAAAATGACCTAAATGTTAATCCAATGACACAAATGAACTTATTGGATGCACAAGATTGGTTAAAAACCCTAATTGGACAATAATAAGCATAGGGATGACGAAAATGCCCTAAGTGTTAATCCAATGAAACAACTCAACTTAGTGGATGCACAAGATTGGTTAAAAACCCTAATTGGACAAGAATAAGCCAAGGGAGGACGAAAATGACCTAATTGATCATCCAATGACACAAACACACCTATTGGATGCACAAGATTGGTTAAAAACCCTAATTGGACAAGAATATGCCAAGGGAGGACGAAAATGACCTAATTGATCATCCAATGAAACAAACACACCTATTGGATGCACAAGATTCGTTAAAAACCCTAACTGGACAAGAATATGCCTAGGGAGGACGAAAATGACCTAATTGATCATCCAATGACACAAACACACCTATTGGATGCACAAGATTGGTTAAAAACCCTAATTGGACAAGAATAAGCCTTGGGAGGACGAAAATGACCTAATTGATCTTCCAATGAAACAAACACATCTATTGGATGCACAAGATTGGTTAAAAACCCTAATTGGACAAGAATAAGCCTAGGGAGGACGAAAATGACCTAATTGATCATCCAATGACACAAACACACCTATTGGATGCACAAGATTGGTTAAAAACCCTAATTGGACAAGAATATGCCAAGGGAGGACGAAAATGACCTAAATATTAATTCAATGACACAAAAAAACTTATCGGATGCACAAGATTGGTTAAAAACCCTAATTGGACAAGAATAAGCCTAGGGAGGACGAAAATGACCTAATTGATCATCCAATGACACAAACACACCTATTGGATGCACAAGATTGGTTAAAAACCCTAATTGGACAAGAATAAGCCTAGGGAGGACGAAAATGACCTAATTGATTATCCAATGACACAAACACACCTATTGCATGCTCAAGATTGGTTAAAAACCCTAATTGGACAAGAATAAGCCTAGGGAGGACGAAAATGACCTAATTGATCATCCAATGACACAAACACACCTATTGGATGCACAAGATTGGTTAAAAACCCTAATTGGACAAGAATATGCCTAGGGAGGACGAAAACGACCTAAATGATCATCCAATGACACAAACACACCTATTGGATGCACAAGATTGGTTAAAAACCCTAATTGGACAAGAATATGCCTAGGGAGGACGAAAATGACCTAATTGATCATCCAATGACACAAACACACCTATTGGATGGACAAGATTGGTTAAAAACCCTAATTGGACAAGAATAAGCCTAGGGAGGACGAAAATGACCTAATTGATCATCCAATGACACAAACACACCTATTGGATGCACAAGATTGGTTAAAAACCCTAATTGGACAAGAATATGCCTAGGGAGGACGAAAATGACCTAATTGATCATCCAATGACACAAACACACCTATTGGATGCACAAGATTGATTAAAAACCTTAATTGGACAAGAATAAGCCCAGGGACGACGAAAATGACCTAAATGTTAATCCAATGACACAACTCAACTTATTGGATGCACAAGATTGGTTAAAAACCCTAATTGGAAAAGAATATGCCTAGGGAGGAAGAAAATGACCTCAATATTAATTTAATGACACAAACAAACTTATCAGATGCACAAGATTGGTTAAAAACCCTAATTGGACAAGAATAAGCCTAGGGAGGACGAAAATGACCTAATTGATCATCCAATGACACAAACACACCTATTGGATGCACAAGATTGGTTAAAAACCCTAATTGGACAAGAATATGCCTAGGGAGGACGAAAATGACCTAAATGTTAATCCAATGACACAAATGAACTTATTGGATGCACAAGATTGGATATAAACCCTAACTGGACAAGAATAAGCCTAGGGAGGACGAAAATGACCTAATTGATCATCAAATGACACAAACACACCTATTGGATGCACAAGATTGGTTAAAAACCCTAATTGGACAAGAATATGCCTAGGGAGGATGAAAATGACCTAAATATTAATTCAATGACACAAACAAAGTTATTGGATGCACAAGATTGGTTAAAAATCCTAATTGGACACTAATAAGCTTAGGGAAGACGAAAATGACCTAATTGATCATCCAATGACACAAACACACCTATTGGATGCACAAGATTGGTTAAAAACCCTAATTGGACAAGAATATGCCTAGGGAGGACGAAAATGACCTAAATGTTAATCCAATGACACAAATGAACTTATTGGATGCACAAGATTGGTTAAAAACCCTAATTGCACAAGAATAAGCCTAGGGAGGACGAAAATGACCTAAATGTTAATCCAATGACACAAATAAACTTATTGGATGCACAAGATTGGTTAAAAACCCTAATTGCACATAAATAAGGCTATGGAGGATGAAAATGACCTAAATGTGAATCCAATGACACAATTGAACTTTTTCGATGCACAAGATTGGTTAAAAACCCTAATTGCACATAAATAAGGTTACAGAGGACGAACATGACGTATATGTGAATCCAATGACACAAATGGACTTTTGGATGCACAAGATTGGTTAAAAACCCTAATTGGACAAGAATAAGCGTTGGGAGGACGAAAATGACCTAAATGTTAATCCAATGACACAAATGAACTTATTGGATGCACAAGATTGGTTAAAAACCCTAATTGCACATAAATAAGCCTAGGGAGGACGAAAATGACCTAAATGTTAATGCAATGACACAAATGAACTTTTTGGATGCACAAGATTGGTTAAGAACCCTAATTTGACAAGAATAAGCATAGGGAGGACGAAAATGACCTAAATGTGAATCCAATGACACAAATGAACTTATTGATGCACAAGATTGGTTAAAATCCCTTATTGCACATAAATAAGGCTACAAAGGTCGAAAATGACCTCAATGTGAATCCAATGACACAAATGAACTTTTTGGATGCACAAGATTGGTAAAAAACCCTAATTGCACAAGAATAAGCCTAGGGAGGACGAAAATGACCTAAATGTTCATCCAATGACATAAACACACCTATTGGATGCAGAAGATTGGGTAAAAACCCTAATTGGACTTGAATAAGCCTAGGAAGGACGAAAATGACCAAAATGTTAATCCAATGACACAAATGAACTTGTTGGATGCACAAGATTGGTTAAAAACCCTAATTGCACCACAATAAGTCTAGGGAGGATGAAAATGACCTAAATGTTAATCCAATGACACAAATGAACTTATTGGATGCACAAGATTGGTTAAAAACCCTAATTGCACAATGATATGCCTAGGGAGGACGAAAATGACCTAAATGTTTGTCCAATGACACAAATGAACTTATTTGATGCACAAGATTGGTTAAAAACCCTAATTGCACATAAATAACCCTAGAGAGGACGAAAATGACCAAAATGTTAATCCAATGACACAAATGAAGTTATTGGATGCACAAGATTGGTTAAAACCCTAATTGAACATAAATAAGGCTATAGAGGACGAAAATAACCTAAATGTTAATGCAATGACACAAATGAACTTATTGGATGCACAAGATTGGTTAAAAACCCAAATTGCACAAGGATAAGCCTAGGGAGGACGAAAATGACCTAAATGTTTATCCAATGACACAAATGAACTTATTGGATGCACAAGATTGGTTAAAAACCCTAATTGCACAAGAATAAGCCTAGGGAGGACGAAAATGACCTAAATGTTCATCCAATGACATAAACACACCTATTGGATGCAGAAGATTGGTTAAAAACCCTAATTGCACAAGAATAAGCCTAGGGAGGACGAAAATGACCTAAATGTTCATCCAATGACATAAAAACACGTATTGGATGCACAATATTGGTTAATAACCCTAATTGCACATAAATAAGCCTAGGGAGGACGAAAATGACCTAAATGTTAATGCAAAGACACAAATGAAGTTTTTGGATGCACAAGATTGGTTAAAAACCCTAATTGCACAAGGATAACCCTAGGGTGGACGAAAATGACCTAAATGTTTATCCAATGACACAAATGAACTTATTGGATGCACAAGATTTGTTAAAAACCCTAATTGCACAATGATATGCCTAGGGAGGACGAAAATGACCTAAATGTTTGTCCAATGACACAAATGAACTTATTGGATGCACAAGATTGGTTAAAACCCTAATTGAACATAAATAAGGCTATAGAGGACGAAAATAACCTAAATATTAATCCAATGACACAAATGAACTTATTGGATGCACAAGATTGGTTAAAAACCCTAATTGCACAAGGATAAGCCTAAGGAGGACGAAAATGACCTAAATGTTTATCCAATGACACAAATGAACTTATTGGATGCACAAGATTTGTTAAAAACCGTAATTGCACAAGAATAAGCCTAGGGAGGACGAAAATGACCTAAATGTTCATCCATTGACATAAACACACCTATTGGATGCAGAAGATTGGTTAAAAACCCTAATTGCACAAGAATAAGCCTAGGCAGGACGAAAATGACCTAAATGTTCATCCAATGACATAAAAACACGTATTGGATGCATAATATTGGTTAATAACCCTAATTGCACATAAATAAGCCTAGGGAGGACGAAAATGACCTAAATGTTAATGCAATGACACAAATGAACTTTTTGGATGCACAAGATTGGTTAAGAACCCTAATTTGACAAGAATAAGCATAGGGAGGACGAAAATGACCTAAATGTGAATCCAATGACACAAATGAACTTATTGATGCACAAGATTGGTTAAAATCCCTTATTGCACATAAATAAGGCTACAAAGGTCGAAAATGACCTCAATGTGAATCCAATGACACAAATGAACTTTTTGGATGCACAAGATTGGTAAAAAACCCTAATTGCACAAGAATAAGCCTAGGGAGGACGAAAATGACCTAAATGTTCATCCAATGACATAAACACACCTATTGGATGCAGAAGATTGGGTAAAAACCCTAATTGGACTTGAATAAGCCTAGGAAGGACGAAAATGACCAAAATGTTAATCCAATGACACAAATGAACTTGTTGGATGCACAAGATTGGTTAAAAACCCTAATTGCACCACAATAAGTCTAGGGAGGATGAAAATGACCTAAATGTTAATCCAATGACACAAATGAACTTATTGGATGCACAAGATTGGTTAAAAACCCTAATAGCACAAGGATAAGCCTAGGGAGGACGAAAATGACCTAAATGTTTATCCAATGACACAAATGAACTTATTGGATGCACAAGATTGGTTAAAAACCCTAATTGCACAAGAATAAGCCTAGGGAGGACGAAAATGACCTAAATGTTCATCCAATGACATAAACACACCTATTGGATGCAGAAGATTGGTTAAAAACCCTAATTGCACAAGAATAAGCCTAGGGAGGACGAAAATGACCTAAATGTTCATCCAATGACATAAAAACACGTATTGGATGCACAATATTGGTTAATAACCCTAATTGCACATAAATAAGCCTAGGGAGGACGAAAATGACCTAAATGTTAATGCAAAGACACAAATGAAGTTTTTGGATGCACAAGATTGGTTAAAAACCCTAATTGCACAAGGATAAGCCTAGGGAGGACGAAAATGACCTAAATGTTTATCCAATGACACAAATGAACTTAATGGATGCACAAGATTTGTTAAAAACCCTAATTGCACAATGATATGCCTAGGGAGGACGAAAATGACCTAAATGTTTGTCCAATGACACAAATGAACTTATTGGATGCACAAGATTGGTTAAAAACCCTAATTGCACATAATTAACCCTAGAGAGGACGAAAATGACCAAAATGTTAATCCAATGACACAAATGAAGTTATTGGATGCACAAGATTGGTTAAAACCCTAATTGAACATAAATAAGGCTATAGAGGACGAAAATAACCAAAATATTAATCCAAGGACACAAATGAACTTATTGGATGCACAAGATTGGTTAAAAACCCTAATTGCACAAGGATAAGCCTAAGGAGGACGAAAATGACCTAAATGTTTATCCAATGACACAAATGAACTTATTGGATGCACAAGATTTGTTAAAAACCCTAATTGCACAAGAATAAGCCTAGGGAGGACGAAAATGACCTAAATGTTCATCCATTGACATAAACACACCTATTGGATGCAGAAGATTGGTTAAAAACCCTAATTGCACAAGAATAAGCCTAGGGAGGACGAAAATGACCTAAATGTTCATCCAATGACATAAAAACACGTATTGGATGCATAATATTGGTTAATAACCCTAATTGCACATAAATAAGCCTAGGGAGGACGAAAATGACCTAAATGTTAATGCAATGACACAAATGAACTTTTTGGATGCACAAGATTGGTTAAAAACCCTAATTGCACAAGGATAAGCCTAGGGAGGACGAAAATGACCTAAATGTTTATCCACTGACACAAATGAACTTATTGGATGCACAAGATTGGTTAAAAACCTTAATTGCACAAGAATAAGCCTAGGGAGGACGAAAATGACCTAAATGTTCATCCAATGACATAAACACACCTATTGGATGCAGAAGGTTGGTTAAAAACCCTAATAGCACAAGAATAAGCCTAGGGAGGACGAAAATGACATAAATGTTCATCCAATGACATAAAAACACGTATTGGATGCACAATATTGGTTAATAACCCTAATTGCACATAAATAAGCCTAGGGAGGACGAAAATGACCTAAATGTTAATGCAATGACACAAATGAACTTTTTGGATGCACAAGATTGGTTAAAAACCCTAATTTGACAAGAATAAGCATAGGGAGGACGAAAATGACCTAAATGTGAATCCAATGACACAAGTGAACTTATTGATGCACAAGATTGGTTAAAAACCCTAATTGCACATAAATAAGGCTACGGAGGTCGAAAATGACCTAATTGTGAATCCAATGACACAAATGAACTTTTTAAATGCACAAGATTGGTAAAAAAACCCTAATTGCACAAGAATAAGCCTAGGGAGGACGAAAATGACCTAAATGCTCATCCAATGACATAAACACACCTATTGGATGCAGAAGATTGGTTAAAAACCCTAATTGGACAAGAATAAGCCTAGGAAGGACGAAAATGACCTAAATGTTAATCCAATGACTCGAATGAACTTATTGGATGCACAAGATTGGTTAAAAACCCTAATTGCACCTGAATAAGTCTAGGGAGGACGAAAATGACCAAAATGTTAATCCAATGACACAAATGAACTTATTGGATACACAAGATTGGTTAAAAACCCTAATTGCACAAGAATAAGCCTAGGGAGGACGAAATTGACCTAAATGTTAATCCAATGACACAAATGAACTTATTGGATGCACAAGATTGGTTAAAAACCCTAAATGCACATAAATAAGCCTACAGAGGACGAAAATGACCTAAATGTGAATCCAATGACACAAGTGAACTTTTTGGATGCACAAGATTGGTTAAAAACCCTAATTGCACATAAATAAGGCTATAGAGGACGAACATGACGTAAATGTGAATCCAATGACACAAATGGACTTTTAGATGCACAAGATTGGTTAAAAACCCTAATTGGACAAGAATAAGTGTTGGGTGGACGAAAATGACCTAAATGTTAATCCAATGACACAAATGAACTTATTGGATGCACAAGATTGGTTAAAAACCCTAATTGCACATAAATAAGCCTAGGGAGGACGAAAATGACCTAAATGTTAATGCAATGACACAAATGAACTTTTTGGATGCACAAGATTGGTTAAGAACCCTAATTTGACAAGAATAAGCATAGGGAGGACGAAAATGACCTAAATGTGAATCCAATGACACAAATGAACTTATTGATGCACAAGATTGGTTAAAATCCCTTATTGCACATAAATAAGGCTACAAAGGTCGAAAATGACCTCAATGTGAATCCAATGACACAAATGAACTTTTTGGATGCACAAGATTGGTAAAAAACCCTAATTGCACAAGAATAAGCCTAGGGAGGACGAAAATGACCTAAATGTTCATCCAATGACATAAACACACCTATTGGATGCAGAAGATTGGGTAAAAACCCTAATTGGACTTGAATAAGCCTAGGAAGGACGAAAATGACCAAAATGTTAATCCAATGACACAAATGAACTTGTTGGATGCACAAGATTGGTTAAAAACCCTAATTGCACCACAATAAGTCTAGGGAGGATGAAAATGACCTAAATGTTAATCCAATGACACAAATGAACTTATTGGATGCACAAGATTGGTTAAAAACCCTAATTGCACAATGATATGCCTAGGGAGGACGAAAATGACCTAAATGTTTGTCCAATGACACAAATGAACTTATTGGATGCACAAGATTGGTTAAAAACCCTAATTGCACATAAATAACTCTAGAGAGGACGAAAATGACCAAAATGTTAATCCAATGACACAAATGAAGTTATTGGATGCACAAGATTGGTTAAAACCATAATTGAACATAAATAAGGCTATAGAGGACGAAAATAACCTAAATGTTAATGCAATGACACAAATGAACTTATTGGATGCACAAGATTGGTTAAAAACCCTAATTGCACAAGGATAAGCCTAGGGAGGACGAAAATGACCTAAATGTTTATCCAACGACACAAATGAACTTATTGGATGCACAAGATTGGTTAAAAACCCTAATTGCACAAGAATAAGCCTAGGGAGGACGAAAATGACCTAAATGTTCATCCAATGACATAAACACACCTATTGGATGCAGAAGATTGGTTAAAAACCCTAATTGCACAAGAATAAGTCTAGGGAGGACGAAAATGACCTAAATGTTCATCCAATGACATAAAAACACGTATTGGATGCACAATATTGGTTAATAACCCTAATTGCACATAAATAAGCCTAGGGAGGACGAAAATGACCTAAATGTTAATGCAAAGACACAAATGAAGTTTTTGGATGCACAAGATTGGTTAAAAACCCTAATTGCACAAGGATAAGCCTAGGGAGGACGAAAATGACCTAAATGTTTATCCAATGACACAAATGAACTTAATGGATGCACAAGATTTGTTAAAAACCCTAATTGCACAATGATATGCCTAGGGAGGACGAAAATGACCTAAATGTTTGTCCAATGACACAAATGAACTTATTGGATGCACAAGATTGGTTAAAAACCCTAATTGCACATAATTAACCCTAGAGAGGACGAAAATGACCAAAATGTTAATCCAATGACACAAATGAAGTTATTGGATGCACAAGATTGGTTAAAACCCTAATTGAACATAAATAAGGCTATAGAGGACGAAAATAACCAAAATATTAATCCAAGGACACAAATGAACTTATTGGATGCACAAGATTGGTTAAAAACCCTAATTGCACAAGGATAAGCCTAAGGAGGACGAAAATGACCTAAATGTTTATCCAATGACACAAATGAACTTATTGGATGCACAAGATTTGTTAAAAACCCTAATTGCACAAGAATAAGCCTAGGGAGGACGAAAATGACCTAAATGTTCATCCATTGACATAAACACACCTATTGGATGCAGAAGATTGGTTAAAAACCCTAATTGCACAAGAATAAGCCTAGGGAGGACGAAAATGACCTAAATGTTCATCCAATGACATAAAAACACGTATTGGATGCATAATATTGGTTAATAACCCTAATTGCACATAAATAAGCCTAGGGAGGACGAAAATGACCTAAATGTTAATGCAATGACACAAATGAACTTTTTGGATGCACAAGATTGGTTAAGAACCCTAATTTGACAAGAATAAGCATAGGGAGGACGAAAATGACCTAAATGTGAATCCAATGACACAAATGAACTTATTGATGCACAAGATTGGTTAAAATCCCTTATTGCACATAAATAAGGCTACAAAGGTCGAAAATGACCTCAATGTGAATCCAATGACACAAATGAACTTTTTGGATGCACAAGATTGGTAAAAAACCCTAATTGCACAAGAATAAGCCTAGGGAGGACGAAAATGACCTAAATGTTCATCCAATGACATAAACACACCTATTGGATGCAGAAGATTGGGTAAAAACCCTAATTGGACTTGAATAAGCCTAGGAAGGACGAAAATGACCAAAATGTTAATCCAATGACACAAATGAACTTGTTGGATGCACAAGATTGGTTAAAAACCCTAATTGCACCACAATAAGTCTAGGGAGGATGAAAATGACCTAAATGTTAATCCAATGACACAAATGAACTTATTGGATGCACAAGATTGGTTAAAAACCCTAATAGCACAAGGATAAGCCTAGGGAGGACGAAAATGACCTAAATGTTTATCCAATGACACAAATGAACTTATTGGATGCACAAGATTGGTTAAAAACCCTAATTGCACAAGAATAAGCCTAGGGAGGACGAAAATGACCTAAATGTTCATCCAATGACATAAACACACCTATTGGATGCAGAAGATTGGTTAAAAACCCTAATTGCACAAGAATAAGCCTAGGGAGGACGAAAATGACCTAAATGTTCATCCAATGACATAAAAACACGTATTGGATGCACAATATTGGTTAATAACCCTAATTGCACATAAATAAGCCTAGGGAGGACGAAAATGACCTAAATGTTAATGCAAAGACACAAATGAAGTTTTTGGATGCACAAGATTGGTTAAAAACCCTAATTGCACAAGGATAAGCCTAGGGAGGACGAAAATGACCTAAATGTTTATCCAATGACACAAATGAACTTAATGGATGCACAAGATTTGTTAAAAACCCTAATTGCACAATGATATGCCTAGGGAGGACGAAAATGACCTAAATGTTTGTCCAATGACACAAATGAACTTATTGGATGCACAAGATTGGTTAAAAACCCTAATTGCACATAATTAACCCTAGAGAGGACGAAAATGACCAAAATGTTAATCCAATGACACAAATGAAGTTATTGGATGCACAAGATTGGTTAAAACCCTAATTGAACATAAATAAGGCTATAGACGACGAAAATAACCAAAATATTAATCCAAGGACACAAATGAACTTATTGGATGCACAAGATTGGTTAAAAACCCTAATTGCACAAGGATAAGCCTAAGGAGGACGAAAATGACCTAAATGTTCATCCATTGACATAAACACACCTATTGGATGCAGAAGATTGGTTAAAAACCCTAATTGCACAAGAATAAGCCTAGGGAGGACGAAAATGACCTAAATGTTCATCCAATGACATAAAAACACGTATTGGATGCATAATATTGGTTAATAACCCTAATTGCACATAAATAAGCCTAGGGAGGACGAAAATGACCTAAATGTTAATGCAATGACACAAATGAACTTTTTGGATGCACAAGATTGGTTAAAAACCCTAATTGCACAAGGATAAGCCTAGGGAGGACGAAAATGACCTAAATGTTTATCCACTGACACAAATGAACTTATTGGATGCACAAGATTGGTTAAAAACCTTAATTGCACAAGAATAAGCCTAGGGAGGACGAAAATGACCTAAATGTTCATCCAATGACATAAACACACCTATTGAATGCAGAAGATTGGTTAAAAACCCTAATAGCACAAGAATAAGCCTAGGGAGGACGAAAATGACATAAATGTTCATCCAATGACATAAAAACACGTATTGGATGCACAATATTGGTTAATAACCCTAATTGCACATAAATAAGCCTAGGGAGGACGAAAATGACCTAAATGTTAATGCAATGACACAAATGAACTTTTTGGATGCACAAGATTGGTTAAAAACCCTAATTTGACAAGAATAAGCATAGGGAGGACGAAAATGACCTAAATGTGAATCCAATGACACAAGTGAACTTATTGATGCACAAGATTGGTTAAAAACCCTAATTGCACATAAATAAGGCTACGGAGGTCGAAAATGACCTAATTGTGAATCCAATGACACAAATGAACTTTTTGGATGCACAAGATTGGTAAAAAAAACCCTAATTGCACAAGAATAAGCCTAGGGAGGACGAAAATGACCTAAATGCTCATCCAATGACATAAACACACCTATTGGATGCAGAAGATTGGTTAAAAACCCTAATTGGACAAGAATAAGCCTAGGAAGGACGAAAATGACCTAAATGTTAATCCAATGACTCGAATGAACTTATTGGATGCACAAGATTGGTTAAAAACCCTAATTGCACCTGAATAAGTCTAGGGAGGACGAAAATGACCAAAATGTTAATCCAATGACACAAATGAACTTATTAGATACACAAGATTGGTTAAAAACCCTAATTGCACAAGAATAAGCCTAGGGAGGACGAAATTGACCTAAATGTTAATCCAATGACACAAATGAACTTATTGGATGCACAAGATTGGTTAAAAACCCTAAATGCACATAAATAAGCCTACAGAGGACGAAAATGACCTAAATGTGAATCCAATGACACAAGTGAACTTTTTGGATGCACAAGATTGGTTAAAAACCCTAATTGCACATAAATAAGGCTATAGAGGACGAACATGACGTAAATGTGAATCCAATGACACAAATGGACTTTTAGATGCACAAGATTGGTTAAAAACCCTAATTGGACAAGAATAAGTGTTGGGTGGACGAAAATGACCTAAATGTTAATCCAATGACACAAATGAACTTATTGGATGCACAAGATTGGTTAAAAACCCTAATTGCACATAAATAAGCCTAGGGAGGACGAAAATGACCTAAATGTTAATGCAATGACACAAATGAACTTTTTGGATGGACAAGATTGGTTAAGAACCCTAATTTGACAAGAATAAGAATAGGGAGGCAAAAATGACCTAAATGTGAATCCAATAACACAAATGAACTTATTGATGCACAAGATTGGTTAAAAACCCTAATTGCACATAAATAAGGCTTTAAAGGTCGAAAATGACCTCAATGTGAATCCAATGACACAAATGAACTTTTTGGATGCACAAGATTGGTAAAAAAACCATAATTGCACAAGAATAAGCCTAGGGAGGACGAAAATGACCTAAATGTTCATCCAATGACATAAACACACCTATTGGATGCAGAAGATTGGTTAAAAACCCTAAGTGGACAAGAATAAGCCTAGGAAGGACAAAAATGACCTAAATGTTAAACCAATGACTCAAATGAACTTATTGGATGCACAAGATTGGTTAAAAACCCTAATTGCAGCTGAATAAGTCTAGGGAGGACGAAAATGACCTAAATGTTAATCCAATGACACAAATGAACTTATTGGATACACAAGATTGGTTAAAAACCCTAATTGCACAAGAATAAGCCTAGGGAGGACGAAAATGACCTAAATGTTAATCCAATGACACAAATGAACCTATTGGATGCACAAGATTGGGTAAAACCCTAATTTCACATAAATAAGGCTATAGAGGACGAAAATGACCTAAATGTGAATCCAATGACACAAGTGAACTTTTTGGATGCACTAGATTGGTTAAAAACCCTAATTGCACATAAATAAGGCTACAAAGGACGAACATGACTTAAATGTGAATCCAATGACACAAATGGACTTTTGGATGCACAAGATTGGTTAAAAACCCTAATTGGACAAGAATAAGCGTTGGGAGGACCAAAATGACCTAAATGTTAATCCAATGACACAAATGAACTTATTGGATGCACAAGATTGGTTAAAAACCCTAATTGCACATAAATAAGCCTAGGGAGGACGAAAATGACCTAAATGTTAATGCAATAACACAAATGAACTTTTTGGATGCACAAGATTGGTTAAGAACCCTAATTTGACAAGAATAAGCATAGGGAGGACGAAAATGACCTAAATGTGATTCCAATGACACAAATGAACTTATCGATGCACAAGATTGGTTAAAAACCCTAATTGCACATAAATAAGGCAACAAAGGTCGAAAATGACCTCAATGTGAATCCAATGACACAAATGAACTTTTTGGATGCACAAGATTGGTAAAAAAAACCCTAATTGCACAAGAATAAGCCTAGGGAGGACGAAAATGACCTAAATGTTCATCCAATGACATAAACACACCTGTTGGATGCAGAAGATTGGTTAAAAACCCTAATTGGACAAGAATAAGCCTAGGAAGGACGAAAATGACCTAAATGTTCATCCAATGACTCAAATGAACTTATTGGATGCACAAGATTGGTTAAAAACCCTAATTGCACCAGAATAAGTCTAGGGAGGACGAAAATGACCTAAATGTTAATCCAATGACATAAATGAACTTATTGGATACACAAGATTGGTTAAAATCCCTAATTGCATAAGAATAAGTCTAGGGAGGACGAAAATGACCTAAATGTTAATCCAATGACACAAATGAACTTATTGGATACACAAGATTGGTTAAAAACCCTAATTGCAAAAGAATAAGCTTAGGGAGGACAAAAATGACCTAAATGTTCATCCAATGGAATAAACACACCTATTGGATGCACAAGATTGGTTAAAAACCCTAATTGGACAAGAACAAGCCTAGGGAGGACGAAAATGACCTAAATGTTAATCCAATGACACAAATGAACTTTCTGGATGCACAAGATTTGTTAAAAACCCTAATTGCACAAGAATAAGCCTATGGAGGACGAAAATGATCTAAATGTTAATCCAATGACACAAATGAACTTTTTGGATGCACAAGATTGGTTAAAAACCCTAATTGCACATAAATAAGGCTACGGAGGACAAAAATGACCTAAATGTGAATCCAACGACACAAATGAAATTTTTGGACGCACAAGATTGGTTAAAAACCCTAATTGCACAAGAATAAGCCAAGGGAGGACGAAAATGACCTAAATGTTCATCCAATGACATAAAAACACGTATTGAATGCACAAGATTGCTTAAAAACCCTAATTGCACATAAATAAGCCTAGGGAGGACGAAAATGACCTAAATGTTAATGCAATGACACAAATGAACTTTTTGGATGCACAAGATTGGTAAAAAAACCCTAATTGCACAAGAATAAGCCTAGGGAGGACGAATATGACCTAAATGTTCATCCAAAGACATAAACACACCTATTGGATGCAGAAGATTGGTTAAAAACCTTATTTGGACAAGAATAAGCCTAGGAAGGACGAAAATGACCTAAATGTTAATCCAATGACACAAATGAACTTAATGGATGCACAAGATTGGTTAAAAACCCTAATTGCACCAGAATAAGCCTAGGGAGGACGAAAAAGACCTAAATGTTAATCCAATGACACAAATGAACTTATTGGATGCATAAGATTTGTTAAAAACCCTAATTGGACAAGAATAAGCCTAGGGAGGACGAAAATGACCTAAATGTTAATCCAATGACACAAATGAACTTTTTGGATGCACAAGATTGGTTAAAAACCCTAATTGCACATAAATAAAGCTACAGAGGACGAAAATGACCTAAATGTGAATCCAATGACACCAATGAACTTTTTGGATGCAATAGATTGGTTAAAAGCGCTAACTGCACAAGAATAAGCCTAGGGAGGACGAAAATGACCTATATGTTAATCTAATGACACAAATGAACTTTTTGGATGCACAAGATTGGTTAAAAACCCTAATTGCACATAAATTAGACTACAGAGGACGAAAATGACCTAAATGTGAATCCAATGACACAAATGAACTTTTTGGATGCAATAGATTGGTTAAAAACGCTAACTGCACAAGAATAAGCCTAGGGAGGACGAAAATGACCTAAATGTTAATCCAATGACACAAATGAACTTTTTGGATGCACAAGATTGGTTAAAAACCCTAATTGCACAAGAATAAGCCTAGGGAGGACGAAAAATACCTCAATGTTAATCCAATGACACAAATGAACTTTTTGGATGCACAAGATTGGTTAAAAACCCTAATTGCACATAAATAAGGCTACAGAGGACGAAAATGACCTAAATGTGAATCCAATGACACAAATGAACTTTTTGGATGCAATAGATTGGTTAAAAACGCTAACTGCACAAGGATAAGCATAGGGAGGACGAAAATGACCTAAATGTTAATCCAATGACACAAATGAACTTATTGGAAGCACAAGATTGGTTAAAAACCGTAATTGCACATGGATAAGCCTAGGGCGGACGAAAATGACCTAAATGTTTATCCAATGACACAAAATATCTTATTGGATGCACAAGATTGGTTAAAAACCCTAGTTGCACATAAATAACCCTAGAGAGGACGAAAATGACCAAAATGTTAATCCAATGACACAAATGCAGTTATTGGATGCACAAGATTGGTTAAAACCCTAATTGAACATAAATAAGGCTATAGAAGACGAAAATGACCTAAATGTGAATCCAATGACACAAATGAACTTTTTGGATACACAAAATTCGTTAAAAACCCTAATTGCACAACAATAAGCCTAGGGAGGACGAATGTGACCTAAAAGTTCATCCAATGACATAAACACACCTGTTGGACGCAGAAGATTGGTTCAAAACCCTAATTGGACAAGAGAAAGCCTAGGAAGGACGAAAATGACCTAAATGTTAATCCAATGACACAAATGAACTTATTGGATGCACAAGATTGGTCAAAAACCCTAATTGCACCAGAATAAGTCTATGGAGGACGAAAATGACCTAAATTTTAATCCAATGACACAAATGAACTTATTGGATACACAATATTGGTTAAAAACCCTAATTGCACAAGAATAAGCCTAGGGAGGACAAAAATGACCTAAATGGTAATCCAATAACACAAATGAACTTATTAGATGCACAAGATTGGTTAAAAACCCTAATTGCACATAAATAAGGCTACGGAGGACGAAAATGACCTAAATGTGAATCCAATGACCCAAATAAACTTTTTGGATGCACAAGATTGGTAAAAAACCCTAATTGCACATATATAAGGCTACAAAGGACGAAAATGACCTAAATGTGAATCCAATGACACAAATGAACTTTTTGGATGCACAAGATTGGTTAAAACCCCTAATTGGACAAGAAAAAGCCTTGGGAGGACGAAAATGACCTAAATGTTAATCCACTGACACAAATGAACTTTTTGGATGCACAAGATTGGTTAAAAACCCTAATTGCACCAGAATAAGCTTAGGGAGGACAAAAATGACCTAAATGTTCATCCAATGACATAAACACACCTATTGGATGCAAAAGATTGGTTAAAAACCCTAATTGGACAAGAATAAGCCTAGGGAGGACGAAAATGACCTAAATGTTAATCCAATGACACAAATGAACTTATTGAATGCACAATATTGGTTAAAAACTCTAATTGCACAAGAATAAGCCTAAGGAGGACAAAATTGACCTAAATGTTCATCCAATGACATAAACACAACTATTGGGTGCACAAGATTGGTTAAAAACCCTAATTGGACAAGAATAATACTAGGGAGGACGAAAATGACCTAAATATTAATCCAATGACACAAATGAACTTATTGGATGCACAAGATTGGTTAAAAACCCTAATTGCACAAGGATAAGCCTAGGGAGGACGAAAATGACCTAAATGTTTATCCAATGACACAAATGAACTTTTTGGATGCACAAGATTGGTTAAAAACCCTAATTGCACATAAATAACCCTAGAGAGGACGAAAATGACCTAAATGTTAAT
Source organism: Cicer pinnatifidum (assembly GCA_037974775.1). Taxonomy (NCBI): domain Eukaryota; kingdom Viridiplantae; phylum Streptophyta; class Magnoliopsida; order Fabales; family Fabaceae; genus Cicer; species Cicer pinnatifidum. The sequence goes on along the minus strand of JBBPBR010000008.1, from coordinate 22,641,908 downwards.
CCAATGACACAAATGAAGTTATTGGATGCACATGATTGGTTAAAACCCTAATTGAACATAAACAAAGCTATAGAGGACGAAAATGACCTAAATGTGAATCCAATGACACAAATGAACTTTTTGGATGCACAAGATTGGTTAAAAACCCTAATTGTACAAGAATAAGCCAAGGGAGGACGAAAATGACCTAAATGTTCATCCAATGACATAAAAACACGTATTGGATGCACATGATTGGTTAAAAACCCTAATTGCACATAAATAAGCCTAGGGAGTACGAAAATGACCTAAACGTTAATGCAATGACACAAATGAACTTTTAGGATGCACAAGATTGGTTAAGAACCCTAATTTGACAAGAATAAGCATAGGGAGGACGAAAATGACCTAAATGTGAATCCAATGACACAAATGAACTTATTGATGCACAAGATTGGTTAAAAACCCTAATTGCAGATAAATATGGCTACGGAGGTCGAAAATGACCTAAATGTTAATCCAATGACACAAATGAACTTTATGGATGCACAAGATTTGTTAAAAACCCTATTTGCACAAGAATAAGCCTATGGAGGACGAAAATGACCTAAATGTTAATCCAATGACACAAATGAACTTTTTGGATACACAAGATTGGTTACGAACCCTAATTTGACAAGAATAAGCATAGGGAGGACGAAAATGACCTAAATGTGTATCCAATGACCCAAATGAACTTATTGATGCACAAGATTGGTTAAAAACACTAATTGCACATAAATAAGGCTACGGAGTTGAAAATGACCTAAATATGAATCCAATGACACAAATGAACTTTTTGGATGCACTAGATTGGTAAAAAAAAACCCTAATTGCACAAGAATAAGCCTAGGGAGGACGAAAATGACCTAAATGTTCATCCAAAGACATAAATACACCTATTGGATGCAGAAGATTGGTTAAAACTTCTAATTGGACAAGAATAAGCCTAGGAAGGACGAAAATGACCTAAATGTTAATGCAATGACACAAATGAACTTATTGGATGCACAAGATTGGATAAAAACCCTAATTGCACCAGAATAAGTCTAGGGAGGACGAAAATGACCTAAATGTTAATCCAATGACACAAATGAACTTATTGGATGCACATTTTGGTTAAAAACCCTAATTGCACAAGGATAAGTCTAGGGAGGATGTAAATGACCTAAATGTTTATCTAATGACACAAATGAACTTATTGGATGCACAAGATTGGTCAAAAACCCTAATTGCACAAGAATAAGTTTAGGGAGGACAAAAATGACCTAAATGTTCATCCAATGACATAAACACACCTATTGGATGCCCAAGATTGGTTAAAAACCCTAATTGCACAACAATAAGCCTAGGGAGGACGAAAACGACCTAAATGTTAATCCAATGACACAAATGAACTTATTGGATGCACAACATTGGTTAAAAACCCTAATTGCACAAGGATAAGCCTAGGGAGGACGAAAATGACCTAAATGTTTATCCAATGACACAAATGAAGTTATTGGATGCACAAGATTGGTTAAAAACCCTAATTGCACATAAATAACCCTAGAGAGGACGAAAATGACCTAAATGTTAATCCAATGACACAAATGAAGTAATTGGATGCACATGATTGGTTAAAACCCTAATTGAACATAAACAAAGCTATAGAGGACGAAAATGACCTAAATGTGAATCCAATGACACAAATGAACTTTTTGGATGCACAAGATTGGTTAAAAACCCTAATTGTACAAGAATAAGCCAAGGGAGGACGAAAATGACCTAAATGTTCATCCAATGACATAAAAACACGTATTGGATGCACAAGATTGGTTAAAAACCCTAATTGCACATAAATAAGCCTAGGGAGTACGAAAATGACCTAAACGTTAATGCAATGACACAAATGAACTTTTTGGATGCACAAGATTGGTTAAGAACCCTAATTTGACAAGAATAAGCATAGGGAGGACGAAAATGACCTAAATGTGTATCCAATGACACAAATGAACTTATTGATGCACAAGATTGGTTAAAAACCCTAATTGCAGATAAATATGGCTACGGAGGTCGAAAATGACCTAAATGTTAATCCAATGACACAAATGAACTTATTCTTGTGCAATTAGGGTTTTTAACCAATCTTGTGCATCCAATAAGTTTATTTGTGTCATTGGATTAACTTTTAGGTCATTTTCGTCCTCCCTAGGGTTTTTTATGGGCAATTATGGTTTTTAACCAATCATGTGCATCCAATAAGTTCATTTGTGTCATTGGATTAACATTTATGTCATTTTCGTCCTCCCTAGGATTATTCTTGTGGAATTAGGGTTTTTAACCAATCTTGTGCATCCAATAAGTTCATTAGTGTCATTGGATTAACATTTAGGTCAATTTCGTCCTCCCTAGGCTTATTCTTGTGCAATTAGGACTTTTAACCAATCTTGTGCATCCAAAAAGTTCATTTGTGTCTTTGAATTGACATTTATGTCATTTTCGTCCTCTCTAGGGTTATTTATGTCCAATTAGGGCTTTTAACCTATCTTGTGCATCCAAAAAGTTCATTTGTGTCTTTGAATTGACATTTATGTCATTTTCGTCCTCTCTAGGGTTATTTATGTGCAATTAAGGTTTTTAACCTATCTTGTGCATCGAACAAGTTCATTTGTGTCGTTGGATTCACATTTCGGTCATTTCCGTCCTCCCTAGGCTTATTCTTGTCCAATTAGGGTTTTTAACCAATCTTGTGCATCCAATAAGTTCATTTGTGTCATTGGATTAACATTTAGGTCATTTTCGTCCTCCCTAGGCTTATTCTTGTGCAATTAGGACTTTTAACCAATCTTGTGCATCCAAAGAGTTCATTTGTGTCTTTGAATTGACATTTAGGTCATTTTCGTCCTCTCTAGGGTTATTTATGTCCAATTAGGGCTTTTAACCTATCTTGTGCATCCAAAAAGTTCATTTGTGTCTTTCAATTGACATTTATGTCATTTTCGTCCTCTCTAGGGTTATTTATGTGCAATTAAGGTTTTTAACCTATCTTGTGCATCGAACAAGTTCATTTGTGTCGTTGGATTAAAATTTAGGTCATTTTCGTCCTCCCTAGGGTTATTTGTGGGCAATTAAGGTTTTTAACCAATCTTGTGCATCCAATAAGTTCATTTTTGTCATTGGATTAACATTTAGGTCATTTTCGTCCTCCCTATGCTTATTCTTGTGCAATTAGGGTTTTTAACCAATCTTGTGCATCCAATAAGTTTATTTGTGTCATTGGATTAACATTTAGGTCATTTTCGTCCTCCCTAGGGTTTTTTATGGGCAATTATGGTTTTTAACCAATCATGTGCATCCAATAAGTTCATTTGTGTCATTGGATTAACATTTATGTCATTTTCGTCCTCCCTAGGCTTATTCTTGTGGAATTAGGGTTTTTAACCAATCTTGTGCATCCAATAAGTTCATTTGTGTCATTGGATTAACATTTAGGTCATTTTCGTCCTCCCTAGGCTTATTCTTGTGCAATTGGGACTTTTAACCAATCTTGTGCATCCAAAAAGTTCATTTGTGTCTTTGAATTGACATTTATGTCATTTTCGTCCTCTCTAGGGTTATTTATGTCCAATTAGGGCTTTTAACCTATCTTGTGCATCCAAAAAGTTCATTTGTGTCTTTGAATTGACATTTATGTCATTTTCTTCCTCTCTAGAGTTATTTATATGCAATTAAGGTTTTTAACCTATCTTGTGCATCGAACAAGTTCATTTGTGTCGTTGGATTAACATTTAGGTCATTTTCGTCCTCCCTAGGCTTATTCTTGTCCAATTAGGGTTTTTAACCAATCTTGTGCATCCATTAAGTTCATTTGTGTCATTGGATTAACATTTAGGTCATTTTCGTCCTCCCTAGGGTTTTTTATGGGCAATTATGGTTTTTAACCAATCATGTGCATCCAATAAGTTCATTTGTGTCATTGGATTAACATTTATGTCATTTTCGTCCTCCCTAGGCTTATTCTTGTGGAATTAGGGTTTTTAACCAATCTTGTGCATCCAATAAGTTTATTTGTGTCATTGGATTAACATTTAGGTCATTTTCGTCCTCCCTAGGCTTATTCTTGTGCAATTAGGACTTTTAACCAATCTTGTGCATCCAAAAAGTTCATTTGTGTCTTTGAATTGACATTTAGGTCATTTTCGTCCTCTCTAGGGTTATTTATGTCCAATTAGGGCTTTTAACCTATCTTGTGCATCCAAAAAGTTCATTTGTGTCTTTGAATTGACATTTATGTCATTTTTGTCCTCTCTAGGGTTATTTATGTGCAATTAAGGTTTTTAACCTATCTTGTGCATCGAACAAGTTCATTTGTCTCGTTGGATTAACATTTAGGTCATTTCCGTCCTCCCTAGGCTTATTCTTGTCCAATTAGGGTTTTTAACCAATCTTGTGCATCCAATAAGTTCATTTGTGTCATTGGATTAACATTTAGGTCATTTTCGTCCTCCCTAGGCTTATTCTTGTCCAATTAGGGTTTTTAACCAATCTTGTGTATCCAATAGGCGTGTTTGTGTCATTGGATGATCAATTAGGTCATTTTCGTCATCCCTAGGCTTATTCTTGTCCAATTAGGGTTTTTAACCAATCTTGAGCATCCAATAAGTTTGTTTGTTTCATTGAATTAATATTTAGGTCATTTTCGTCCTCCCTAGGCATATTCTTGTCCAATTAGGGTTTTTAACCAATCTTGTGCATCCAATAGGTGTGTTTGTGTCATTGGATGATCAATTAGGTCATTTTCTTCCTACCTAGACTTATTCTTGTCAAATTAGGGTTTTTAATCAATCTTGTGCATCCAATAACTTTGTTTGTGTCATTGAATTAATATTTAGGTCATTTTCGTCCTCCCTAGGCATATTCTTGTCCAATTAGGGTTTTTAACCAATCTTGTGCATCCAATAGGTGTGTTTGTGTCATTGGATGATCAATTAGGTCATTTTCGTCCTCCCTAGGCTTATTCTTGTCCAATTATGGTTTTTAACCAATCTTGTGCATCCAATAGGTGTGTTTGTGTCATTAGATGATCAATTAGGTCATTTTCGTCCACCCTAGGCATATTCTTGACGAATTAGGGTTTTTAACCAATCTTGTGCATCAAATAGGTGTGTTTGTGTCATTGGATGATCAATTAGGTCATTTTCGTCCTCCCTAGGCTTATTCTTGTCCAATTAGGGTTTTTAACCAATCTTGTGCATCCAATAGGTGTGTTTGTGTCATTGGATGATCAATTAGGTCATTTTCGTCCTCCTTAGGCTTATTCTTGTCCAATTAGGGTTTTTAACCAATCTTGTGCATCCAATAAGTTCATTTGTGTCATTGGATTAACATTTAGCTCATTTTCGTCCTCCCTAGGCATATTCTTATCCAATTAGGGTTTTTAACCAATCTTGTGCATCCAATAAGTTGAGTTGTGTCATTGAATTAATATTTAGGTCATTTTCGTCCTCCCTAGGCTTATTCTTGTCCAATTAGGGTTTTTAACCAATCTTGTGCATCCAATAAGTTGAGTTGTGTCATTGGATTAACATTTAGGTCATTTTCATTCTCCCTAGGCTTATTATTGTCGAATTAGGTTTTTAACCATTCTTGTGCATCCAATAAGTTTATTTGTGTCATAGGATGATCAATCAGGTCATTTTCCTCCTCCCTAGGCTTATTCTTGTCCAATTAGGGTCTTTAACCAATCTTGTGCATCCAATAACTTTGTTTGTGTCATTGAATTAATATTTAGGTCATTTTCGTCCTCCCTAGGCATATTCTTGTCCAATTAGGGTTTTTAACCAATCTTGTGCATCCAATAGGTGTGTTTGTGTCATTGGATGATCAATTAGGTCATTTTCGTCCTCCCTAGGCTTATTCTTGTCCAATTAGGGTTTTTAACCAATCTTGTGCATCCAATAAGTTCATTTGTGTCATTGGATTAACATTTAGGTCATTTTCGTCCTCCCTAGGCATATTCTTGTCCAATTAGGGTTTTTAACCAATCTTGTGCATCAAATAGGTGTGTTTGTGTCATAGGATGATCAATTGGGTCATTTTCGTGCTCCCTAGGCTTATTCTTGTCCAATTAGGGTTTTTAACCAATCTTGTGCATCCAATAAGTTCATTTGTGTTATTGGATGATCAATTAGGTCATTTTCGTCCTGCCTAGGCTTATTCTTGTCCAATTAGGGTTTTTAACCAATCTTGTGCATCCAATAAGTTGAGTTGTGTCATTGGATTAACATTTAGGTCATTTTCGTCCTCCCTAGGCTTATTCTTGTCCAATTAGGGTTTTTAACCAATCTTGTGCATCCATTAAGTTCATTTGTGTCATTGGATTAACATTTAGGTCATTTTCGTCCTCCCTAGGGTTATTTGTGGGCAATTAGGGTTTTTAACCAATCTTGTGCATCCAATAAGTTCATTTGTGTCATTGGATTAACATTTAGGTCATTTTCGTCCTCCCTAGGCTTATTTTTGTGCAATTAGGGTTTTTAACCAATCTTGTGCATTCAATAAGTTTATTTGTGTCATTGGATTAACATTTAGGTCATTTTCGTCCTCCCTAGGGTTTTTTATGGGCAATTATGGTTTTTAACCAATCATGTGCATCCAATAAGTTCATTTGTGTCATTGGATTAACATTTATGTCATTTTCGTCCTCCCTAGGCTTATTCTTGTGCTATTAGGGTTTTTAACCAATCTTGTGCATCCAATAAGTTCATTTGTGTCATTGGATTAACATTTAGGTCATTTTCGTCCTCCCTAGGCTTATCCTTGTGCAATTAGGGATTTTAACCAATCTTGTGCATCCAAAAAGTTCATTTGTGTCTTTGAATTGACATTTAGGTCTTTTTCGTCCTCTCTAGGGTTATTTATGTCCAATTAGGGTTTTTAACCAATCTTGTGCATCCAAAAAGTTCATTTGTGTCTTTGAATTGACATTTATGTCATTTTCGTCCTCTCTAGGGTTATTTATGTGCAATTAAGGTTTTTAACCTATCTTGTGCATCGAACAAGTTCATTTGTGTCGTTGGATTAACATTTAGGTCATTTTCGTCCTCTCTAGGGTTATTTATGTCCAATTAGGGCTTTTAACCTATCTTGTGTATCCAAAAAGTTCATTTGTGTCTTTGAATTGACATTTATGTCATTTTCGTCCTCTCTAGGGTTATTTATGTGCAATTAAGGTTTTTAACCTATCTTGTGCATCGAACAAGTTCATTTGTGTCGTTGGATTAACATTTAGGTCATTTCCGTCCTCCCTAGGCTTATTCTTGTGCAATTAGGGTTTTTAACCAATCTTGTGCATCCAATAAGTTTATTTGTGTCATTGGATTAACATTTAGGTCATTTTCGTCCTCCCTAGGCTTATTCTTGTGCAATTAGGGGTTTTAACCAATCTTGTGCATCCAATAAGTTCATTTGTGTCATTGGATTAACATTTAGGTCATTTTCGTCCTCCCTAGGCTTATTCTTGTGCAATTAGGGTTTTTAACCAATCTTGTGCATCCAATAAGTTTATTTGTGTCATTGGATTAACATTTAGGTCATTTTCGTCCTCCCTAGGGTTTTTTATGGGTAATTATGGTTTTTAACCTATCATGTGCATCCAATAAGTTCATTTGTGACATTGGATTAACATTTATGTCATTTTCGTCCTCCCTAGGCTTATTCTTGTGCAATTAGGGTTTTTAACCAATCTTGTGCATCCAATAAGTTCATTTGTGTCATTGGATTAACATTTAGGTCATTTTCGTCCTCCCTAGGCTTATTCTTGTGCAATTAGGGTTTTTAACCAATCTTGTGCATCCAATAAGTTTATTTGTGTCATTGGATTAACATTTAGGTCATTTTCGTCCTCCCTAGGGTTTTTTATGGGTAATTATGGTTTTTAACCAATCATGTGCATCCAATAAGTTCATTTGTGTCATTGGATTAACATTTATGTCATTTTCGTCCTCCCTAGGCTTATTCTTGTGGAATTAGGGTTTTTAACCAATCTTGTGCATCCAATAAGTTCATTTGTGTCATTGGATTAACATTTAGGTCATTTTCGTCCTCCCTAGGCTTATTCTTGTGCAATTAGGACTTTTAACCAATCTTGTGCATCCAAAAAGTTCATTTGTGTCTTTGAATTGACATTTATGTCATTTTCGTCCTCTCTAGGGTTATTTATGTCCAATTAGGGCTTTTAACCTATCTTGTGCATCCAAAAAGTTCATTTGTGTCTTTGAATTGACATTTATGTCATTTTCGTCCTCTCTAGGGTTATTTATGTCCAATTAGGGCTTTTAACCTATCTTGTGCATCCAAAAAGTTCATTTGTGTCTTTGAATTGACATTTATGTCATTTTCGTCCTCTCTAGGGTTATTTATGTGCAATTAAGGTTTTTAACCTATCTTGTGCATCGAACAAGTTCATTTGTGTCGTTGGATTAACATTTAGGTCATTTCCGTCCTCCCTAGGCTTATTCTTGTCCAATTAGGGTTTTTAACCAAACTTTTGCATCCAATAAGTTCATTTGTGTCATTGTATTAAAATTTAGGTCATTTTCGTCCTCCCTAGGGTTATTTGTGGGCAATTAAGGTTTTTAACCAATCTTGTGCATCCAATAAGTTCATTTGTGTCATTGGATTAACATTTAGGTCATTTTCGTCCTCCCTAGGCTTATTCTTGTGCAATTAGGGTTTTTAACCAATCTTGTGCATCCAATAAGTTTATTTGTGTCATTGGATTAACATTTAGGTCATTTTCGTCCTCCCTAGGGTTTTTTATGGGCAATTATGGTTTTTAACCAATCATGTGCATCCAATAAGTTCATTTGTGTCATTGGATTAACATTTATGTCATTTTCGTCCTCCCTAGGCTTATTCTTGTGGAATTAGGGTTTTTAACCAATCTTGTGCATCCAATAAGTTCATTTGTGTCATTGGATTAACATTTAGGTCATTTTCGTCCTCCCTAGGCTTATTCTTGTGCAATTAGGACTTTTAACCAATCTTGTGCATCCAAAACGTTCATTTGTGTCTTTGAATTGACATTTATGTCATTTTCGTCCTCTCTAGGGTTATTTATGTCCAATTAGGGCTTTTAACCTATCTTGTGCATCCAAAAAGTTCATTTGTGTCTTTGAATTGACATTTATGTCATTTTCGTCCTCTCTAGGGTTATTTATGTGCAATTAAGGTTTTTAACCTATCTTGTGCATCGAACAAGTTCATTTGTGTCGTTGGATTGACATTTAGGTCATTTCCGTCCTCCCTAGGCTTATTCTTGTGGAATTAGGGTTTTTAACCAATCTTGTGCATCCAATAAGTTCATTTGTGTCATTGGATTAACATTTAGGTCATTTTCGTCCTCCCTAGGCTTATTCTTGTGCAATTAGGACTTTTAACCAATCTTGTGCATCCAAAAAGTTCGTTTGTGTCTTTGAATTGACATTTATGTCATTTTCGTCCTCTCTAGGGTTATTTATGTCCAATTAGGGCTTTTAACCTATCTTGTGCATCCAAAAAGTTCATTTGTGTCTTTGAATTGACATTTATGTCATTTTCGTCCTCTCTAGGGTTATTTATGTGCAATTAAGGTTTTTAACCTATCTTGTGCATCGAACAAGTTCATTTGTGTCGTTGGATTAACATTTAGGTCATTTCCGTCCTCCCTAGGCTTATTCTTGTCCAATTAGGGTTTTTAACCAATCTTGTGCATCCAATAAGTTCATTTGTGTCATTGGATTAAAATTTAGGTCATTTTCGTCCTCCCTAGGGTTATTTGTGGGCAATTAAGGTTTTTAACCAATCTTGTGCATCCAATAAGTTCATTTGTGTCATTGGATTAACATTTAGGTCATTTTCGTCCTCCCTAGGCTTATTCTTATGCAATTAGGTTTTCTAACCAATCTTGTGCATCCAATAAGTTCATTTGTGTCATTGGATTAACATTTAGGTCATTTTCGTCCTCCCTAGGGTTTTTTATGGGCAATTATGGTTTTTAACCAATCATGTGCATCCAATAAGTTCATTTGTGTCATTGGATTAACATTTATGTCATTTTCGTCCTCCCTAGGCTTATTCTTGTGGAATTAGGGTTTTTAACCAATCTTGTGCATCCAATAAGTTCATTTGTGTCATTGGATTAACATTTATGTCATTTTCGTCCTCCCTAGGCTTATTCTTGTGGAATTAGGGTTTTTAACCAATCTTGTGCATCCAATAAGTTCATTTGTGTCATTGGATTAACATTTAGGTCATTTTCGTCCTCCCTAGGCTTATTCTTGTGCAATTAGGAATTTTAACCAATCTTGTGCATCCAAGAAGTTCATTTGTGTCTTTGAATTCACATTTATGTCATTTGCGTCCTCTCTAGGGTTATTTATGTCCAATTAGGGCTTTTAACCTATCTTGTGCATCCAAAAAGTTCATTTGTGTCTTTGAATTGACATTTATGTCATTTTCGTCCTATCTAGGGTTATTTATGTGCAATTAAGGTTTTTAACCTATCTTGTGCATCGAACAAGTTCATTTGTGTCGTTGGATTAACATTTAGGTCATTTCCGTCCTCCCTAGGCTTATTCTTGTCCAATTAGGGTTTTTAACCAAACTTGTGCATCCAATAAGTTCATTTGTGTCATTGGATTAAAATTTAGGTCATTTTCGTCCTCCCTAGGGTTATTTGTGGGCAATTAAGGTTTTTAACCAATCTTGTGCATCCAATAAGTTCATTTGTGTCATTGGATTAACATTTAGGTCATTTTCGTCCTCCATAGGCTTATTCTTGTGCAATTAGGGTTTTTAACCAATCTTGTGCATCCAATAAGTTTATTTGTGTCATTGGATTAACATTTAGGTCATTTTCGTCCTCCCTAGCGTTTTTTATGGGCAATTATGGTTTTTAACCAATCATGTGCATCCAATAAGTTCATTTGTGTCATTGGATTAACATTTATGTCATTTTCGTCCTCCCTAGGCTTATTCTTGTGGAATTAGGGTTTTTAACCAATCTTGTGCATCCAATAAGTTCATTTGTGTCATTGGATTAACATTTAGGTCATTTTCGTCCTCCCTAGGCTTATTCTTGTGCAATTAGGACTTTTAACCAATCTTGTGCATCCAAAAAGTTCATTTGTGTCTTTGAATTGACATTTATGTCATTTTCGTCCTCTCTAGGGTTATTTATGTGCAATTAAGGTTTTTAACCTATCTTGTGCATCGAACAAGTTCATTTGTGTCGTTGGATTAACATTTAGGTCATTTCCGTCCTCCCTAGGCTTATTCTTGTCCAATTAGGGTTTTTAACCAAACTTTTGCATCCAATAAGTTCATTTGTGTCATTGTATTAAAATTTAGGTCATTTTCGTCCTCCCTAGGGTTATTTGTGGGCAATTAAGGTTTTTAACCAATCTTGTGCATCCAATAAGTTCATTTGTGTCATTGGATTAACATTTAGGTCGTTTTCGTCCTCCCTAGTCTTATTCTTGTGCAATTAGGGTTTTTAACCAATCTTGTGCATCCAATAAGTTTATTTGTGTCATTGGATTAACATTTAGGTCATTTTCGTCCTCCCTAGGGTTTTTTATGGGCAATTATGGTTTTTAACCAATCATGTGCATCCAATAAGTTCATTTGTGTCATTGGATTAACATTTATGTCATTTTCGTCCTCCCTAGGCTTATTCTTGTGGAATTAGGGTTTTTAACCAATCTTGTGCATCCAATAAGTTCATTTGTGTCATTGGATTAACATTTAGGTCATTTTCGTCCTCCCTAGGCTTATTCTTGTGCAATTGGGACTTTTAACCAATCTTGTGCATCCAAAAAGTTCATTTGTGTCTTTGAATTGACATTTATGTCATTTTCGTCCTCTCTAGGGTTATTTATGTCCAATTAGGGCTTTTAACCTATCTTGTGCATCCAAAAAGTTCATTTGTGTCTTTGAATTGACATTTATGTCATTTTCTTCCTCTCTAGAGTTATTTATATGCAATTAAGGTTTTTAACCTATCTTGTGCATCGAACAAGTTCATTTGTGTCGTTGGATTAACATTTAGGTCATTTTCGTCCTCCCTAGGCTTATTCTTGTCCAATTAGGGTTTTTAACCAATCTTGTGCATCCATTAAGTTCATTTGTGTCATTGGATTAACATTTAGGTCATTTTCGTCCTCCCTAGGGTTTTTTATGGGCAATTATGGTTTTTAACCAATCATGTGCATCCAATAAGTTCATTTGTGTCATTGGATTAACATTTATGTCATTTTCGTCCTCCCTAGGCTTATTCTTGTGGAATTAGGGTTTTTAACCAATCTTGTGCATCCAATAAGTTTATTTGTGTCATTGGATTAACATTTAGGTCATTTTCGTCCTCCCTAGGCTTATTCTTGTGCAATTAGGACTTTTAACCAATCTTGTGCATCCAAAAAGTTCATTTGTGTCTTTGAATTGACATTTAGGTCATTTTCGTCCTCTCTAGGGTTATTTATGTCCAATTAGGGCTTTTAACCTATCTTGTGCATCCAAAAAGTTCATTTGTGTCTTTGAATTGACATTTATGTCATTTTTGTCCTCTCTAGGGTTATTTATGTGCAATTAAGGTTTTTAACCTATCTTGTGCATCGAACAAGTTCATTTGTCTCGTTGGATTAACATTTAGGTCATTTCCGTCCTCCCTAGGCTTATTCTTGTCCAATTAGGGTTTTTAACCAATCTTGTGCATCCAATAAGTTCATTTGTGTCATTGGATTAACATTTAGGTCATTTTCGTCCTCCCTAGGCTTATTCTTGTCCAATTAGGGTTTTTAACCAATCTTGTGTATCCAATAGGCGTGTTTGTGTCATTGGATGATCAATTAGGTCATTTTCGTCATCCCTAGGCTTATTCTTGTCCAATTAGGGTTTTTAACCAATCTTGAGCATCCAATAAGTTTGTTTGTTTCATTGAATTAATATTTAGGTCATTTTCGTCCTCCCTAGGCATATTCTTGTCCAATTAGGGTTTTTAACCAATCTTGTGCATCCAATAGGTGTGTTTGTGTCATTGGATGATCAATTAGGTCATTTTCGTCCTCCCTAGGTTTATTCTTGTCCAATTAGGGTTTTTAACCAATCATGTGCATCCAATAGGTGTGTTTGTGTCATTGGATGATCAATTAGGTCATTTTCGTCCTCCCTAGGTTTATTCTTGTCCAATTAGGGTTTTTAACCAATCTTGTGCATCCAATAGGTGTGTTTGTGTCATTGGATGATCAATTAGGTCATTTTCGTCCTCCCTAGGCTTATTCTTGTCCAATTAGGGTTTTTAACCAATCTTGTGCATCCAATAAGTTGAGTTGTATCATTGGATGAACATTTAGGTCATTTTCGTCCTCCCTAGGCTTATTCTTATCCAATTAGGGTTTTTAACCAATCTTGTGCAACCAATAGGTGTGTTTATGTCATTGGATGATCAATTAGGTCATTTTCGTCCTCCCTAGGCTTATTCTTGTCCAATTAGGGTTTTTAACCAATTTTGTGCATCCAATAGGTGTGTTTGTGTCATTTGATGATCAATTAGGTCATTTTCGTCCTCCCTAGGCATATTCTTGTCCAATTAGGGTTTTTAACCAATCTTGTGCATCCAATAGGTGTGTTTGTGTCATTGGATGATCAATTAGGTCATTTTCGTCCTCCCTAGGCATATTCTTGTCCAATTAGGGTTTTTAACCAATCTTGTGCATCCAATAGGTTGATTTGTGTCATTGGATTATCATTTAGGTCATTTTCGTCCTCCCTAGGCTTATTCTTGTCCAATTAGGGTTTTTAACCAATCTTGTGCATCCAATAAGTTGAGTTGTGTCATTGGATTAACATTTAGGTCATTTTCATTCTCCCTAGGCTTATTATTGTCGAATTAGGTTTTTAACCATTCTTGTGCATCCAATAAGTTTATTTGTGTCATAGGATGATCAATCAGGTCATTTTCCTCCTCCCTAGGCTTATTCTTGTCCAATTAGGGTCTTTAACCAATCTTGTGCATCCAATAACTTTGTTTGTGTCATTGAATTAATATTTAGGTCATTTTCGTCCTCCCTAGGCATATTCTTGTCCAATTAGGGTTTTTAACCAATCTTGTGCATCCAATAGGTGTGTTTGTGTCATTGGATGATCAATTAGGTCATTTTCGTCCTCCCTAGGCTTATTCTTGTCCAATTAGGGTTTTTAACCAATCTTGTGCATCCAATAAGTTCATTTGTGTCATTGGATTAACATTTAGGTCATTTTCGTCCTCCCTAGGCATATTCTTGTCCAATTAGGGTTTTTAACCAATCTTGTGCATCAAATAGGTGTGTTTGTGTCATAGGATGATCAATTGGGTCATTTTCGTGCTCCCTAGGCTTATTCTTGTCCAATTAGGGTTTTTAACCAATCTTGTGCATCCAATAAGTTCATTTGTGTTATTGGATGATCAATTAGGTCATTTTCGTCCTGCCTAGGCTTATTCTTGTCCAATTAGGGTTTTTAACCAATCTTGTGCATCCAATAAGTTGAGTTGTGTCATTGGATTAACATTTAGGTCATTTTCGTCCTCCCTAGGCTTATTCTTGTCCAATTAGGGTTTTTAACCAATCTTGTGCATCCATTAAGTTCATTTGTGTCATTGGATTAACATTTAGGTCATTTTCGTCCTCCCTAGGGTTATTTGTGGGCAATTAGGGTTTTTAACCAATCTTGTGCATCCAATAAGTTCATTTGTGTCATTGGATTAACATTTAGGTCATTTTCGTCCTCCCTAGGCTTATTTTTGTGCAATTAGGGTTTTTAACCAATCTTGTGCATTCAATAAGTTTATTTGTGTCATTGGATTAACATTTAGGTCATTTTCGTCCTCCCTAGGGTTTTTTATGGGCAATTATGGTTTTTAACCAATCATGTGCATCCAATAAGTTCATTTGTGTCATTGGATTAACATTTATGTCATTTTCGTCCTCCCTAGGCTTATTCTTGTGCTATTAGGGTTTTTAACCAATCTTGTGCATCCAATAAGTTCATTTGTGTCATTGGATTAACATTTAGGTCATTTTCGTCCTCCCTAGGCTTATCCTTGTGCAATTAGGGATTTTAACCAATCTTGTGCATCCAAAAAGTTCATTTGTGTCTTTGAATTGACATTTAGGTCTTTTTCGTCCTCTCTAGGGTTATTTATGTCCAATTAGGGTTTTTAACCAATCTTGTGCATCCAAAAAGTTCATTTGTGTCTTTGAATTGACATTTATGTCATTTTCGTCCTCTCTAGGGTTATTTATGTGCAATTAAGGTTTTTAACCTATCTTGTGCATCGAACAAGTTCATTTGTGTCGTTGGATTAACATTTAGGTCATTTCCGTCCTCCCTAGGCTTATTCTTGTGCAATTAGGGTTTTTAACCAATCTTGTGCATCCAATAAGTTCATTTGAGTCATTGGATTAACATTTAGGTCATTTTCGTCCTCCCTAGGCTTATTCTTGTGCAATTAAGACTTTTAACCAATCTTGTGCATCCAAAAAGTTCATTTGTGTCTTTGAATTGACATTTAGGTCATTTTCGTCCTCTCTAGGGTTATTTATGTCCAATTAGGGCTTTTAACCTATCTTGTGCATCCAAAAAGTTCATTTGTGTCTTTGAATTGACATTTATGTCATTTTCGTCCTCTCTAGGGTTATTTATGTGCAATTAAGGTTTTTAACCTATCTTGTGCATCGAACAAGTTCATTTGTGTCGTTGGATTAACATTTAGGTCATTTCCGTCCTCCCTAGGCTTATTCTTGTGCAATTAGGGTTTTTAACCAATCTTGTGCATCCAATAAGTTTATTTGTGTCATTGGATTAACATTTAGGTCATTTTCGTCCTCCCTAGGGTTATTTATGGGCAATTAGGGTTTTTAACCAATCTTGTGCATCCAATAAGTTCATTTGTGTCATTGGATTAACATTTAGGTCATTTTCGTCCTCCCTAGGCTTATTCTTGTGCAATTAGGGTTTTTAACCAATCTTGTGCATCCAATAAGTTTATTTGTGTCATTGGATTAACATTTAGGTCATTTTCGTCCTCCCTAGGGTTTTTTATGGGTAATTATGGTTTTTAACCAATCATGTGCATCCAATAATTTCATTTGTGTCATTGGATTAACATTTATGTCATTTTCGTCCTCCCTAGGCTTATTCTTGTGGAATTAGGGTTTTTAACCAATCTTGTGCATCCAATAAGTTCATTTGTGTCATTGGATTAACATTTAGGTCATTTTCGTCCTCCCTAGGCTTATTCTTGTGCAATTAGGACTTTTAACCAATCTTGTGCATCCAAAAAGTTCATTTGTGTCTTTGAATTGACATTTATGTCATTTTCGTCCTCTCTAGGGTTATTTATGTCCAATTAGGGCTTTTAACCTATCTTGTGCATCCAAAAAGTTCATTTGTGTCTTTGAATTGACATTTATGTCATTTTCGTCCTCTCTAGGGTTATTTATGTGCAATTAAGGTTTTTAACCTATCTTGTGCATCGAACAAGTTCATTTGTGTCGTTGGATTAACATTTAGGTCATTTCCGTCCTCCCTAGGCTTATTCTTGTCCAATAAGGGTTTTTAACCAATCTTGTGCATCCAATAAGTTCATTTGTGTCATTGGATTAACATTTAGGTCATTTCCGTCCTCCCTAGGCTTATTCTTGTCCAATTAGGGTTTTTCACCAATCTTGTGCATCCGATAAGTTCATTTGTGTCATTGGATTAACATTTAGGTCATTTTCGTCCTCCCTAGGCTTATTCTTGTGCAATTAGGACTTTTAACCAATCTTGTGCATCCAAAAAGTTCATTTGTGTCTTTGAATTGACATTTAGGTCATTTTCGTCCTCTCTAGGGTTATTTATGTCCAATTAGGGCTTTTAACCTATCTTGTGCATCCAAAAAGTTCATTTGTGTCTTTGAATTGACATTTATGTCATTTTTGTCCTCTCTAGGGTTATTTATGTGCAATTAAGGTTTTTAACCTATCTTGTGCATCGAACAAGTTCATTTGTGTCGTTGGATTAACATTTAGGTCATTTCCGTCCTCCCTAGGCTTATTCTTGTCCAATTAGGGTTTTTAACCAATCTTGTGCATCCGATAAGTTCATTTGTGTCATTGGATTAACATTTAGGTCATTTTCGTCCTCCCTAGGCTTATTCTTGTGCAATTAGGACTTTTAACCAATCTTGTGCATCCAAAAAGTTCATTTGTGTCTTTGAATTGACATTTAGGTCATTTTCGTCCTCTCTAGGGTTATTTATGTCCAATTAGGGCTTTTAACCTATCTTGTGCATCCAAAAAGTTCATTTGTGTCTTTGAATTGACATTTATGTCATTTTCGTCCTCTCTAGGGTTATTTAGGTGCAATTAAGGTTTTTAACCTATCTTGTGCATCGAACAAGTTCATTTGTGTCGTTGGATTAACATTTAGGTCATTTCCGTCCTCCCTAGGCTTATTCTTGTCCAATTAGGGTTTTTAACCAATCTTGTGCATCCAATAAGTTCATTTGTGTCATTGGATTAACATTTAGGTCATTTTCGTCCTCCCTAGGCTTATTCTTGTGCAATTAGGACTTTTAACCAATCTTGTGCATCCAAAAAGTTCATTTGTGTCTTTGAATTGACATTATGTCATTTTCGTCCTCTCTAGGGTTATTTATGTCCAATTAGGGCTTTTAACCTATCTTGTGCATCCAAAAAGTTCATTTGTGTCTTTGAATTGACATTTATGTCATTTTCGTCCTCTCTAGGGTTATTTATGTGCAATTAAGGTTTTTAACCTATCTTGTGCATCGAACAAGTTCATTTGTGTCGTTGGATTAACATTTAGGTCATTTCCGTCCTCCCTAGGCTTATTCTTGTGGAATTAGGGTTTTTAACCAATCTTGTGCATCCAATAAGTTCATTTGTGTCATTGGATTAACATTTAGGTCATTTTCGTCCTCCCTAGGCTTATTCTTGTGCAATTAGGACTTTTAACCAATCTTGTGCATCCAAAGAGTTCATTTGTGTCTTTGAATTGACATTTAGGTCATTTTCGTCCTCTCTAGGGTAATTTATGTCCAATTAGGGCTTTTAACCTATCTTGTGCATCCAAAAAGTTCATTTGTGTCTTTGAATTGACATTTATGTCATTTTCGTCCTCTCTAGGGTTATTTATGTGCAATTAAGGTTTTTAACCTATCTTGTGCATCGAACAAGTTCATTTGTGTCGTTGGATTAACATTTAGGTCATTTCCGTCCTCCCTAGGCTTATTCTTGTCCAATTAGGGTTTTTAACCAATCTTGTGCATCCAATAAGTTCATTTGTGTCATTGGATTAAAATTTAGGTCATTTTCGTCCTCCCTAGGCTTATTCTTGTGCAATTAGGACTTTTAACCAATCTTGTGCATCCAAGAAGTTTATTTGTGTCTTTGAATTGACATTTATGTCATTTTCGTCCTCTCTAGGGTTATTTATGTCCAATTAGGGCTTTTAACCTATCTTGTGCATCCAAAAAGTTCATTTGTGTCTTTGAATTGACATTTATGTCATTTTCGTCCTCTCTAGGGTTATTTATGTGCAATTAAGGTTTTTAACCTATCTTGTGCATCGAACAAGTTCATTTGTGTCGTTGGATTAACATTTAGGTCATTTCCGTCCTCCCTAGGCTTATTCTTGTCCAATTAGGGTTTTTAACCAAACTTTTGCATCCAATAAGTTCATTTGTGTCATTGTATTAAAATTTAGGTCATTTTCGTCCTCCCTAGGGTTATTTGTGGGCAATTAAGGTTTTTAACCAATCTTGTGCATCCAATAAGTTCATTTGTGTCATTGGATTAACATTTAGGTCATTTTCGTCCTCCCTAGGCTTATTCTTGTGCAATTAGGGTTTTTAACCAATCTTGTGCATCCAATAAGTTTATTTGTGTCATTGGATTAACATTTAGGTCATTTTCGTCCTCCCTAGGGTTTTTTATGGGCAATTATGGTTTTTAACCAATCATGTGCATCCAATAAGTTCATTTGTGTCATTGGATTAACATTTATGTCATTTTCGTCCTCCCTAGGCTTATTCTTGTGGAATTAGGGTTTTTAACCAATCTTGTGCATCCAATAAGTTCATTTGTGTCATTGGATTAACATTTAGGTCATTTTCGTCCTCCCTAGGCTTATTCTTGTGCAATTAGGACTTTTAACCAATCTTGTGCATCCAAAACGTTCATTTGTGTCTTTGAATTGACATTTATGTCATTTTCGTCCTCTCTAGGGTTATTTATGTCCAATTAGGGCTTTTAACCTATCTTGTGCATCCAAAAAGTTCATTTGTGTCTTTGAATTGACATTTATGTCATTTTCGTCCTCTCTAGGGTTATTTATGTGCAATTAAGGTTTTTAACCTATCTTGTGCATCGAACAAGTTCATTTGTGTCGTTGGATTGACATTTAGGTCATTTCCGTCCTCCCTAGGCTTATTCTTGTGGAATTAGGGTTTTTAACCAATCTTGTGCATCCAATAAGTTCATTTGTGTCATTGGATTAACATTTAGGTCATTTTCGTCCTCCCTAGGCTTATTCTTGTGCAATTAGGACTTTTAACCAATCTTGTGCATCCAAAAAGTTCGTTTGTGTCTTTGAATTGACATTTATGTCATTTTCGTCCTCTCTAGGGTTATTTATGTCCAATTAGGGCTTTTAACCTATCTTGTGCATCCAAAAAGTTCATTTGTGTCTTTGAATTGACATTTATGTCATTTTCGTCCTCTCTAGGGTTATTTATGTGCAATTAAGGTTTTTAACCTATCTTGTGCATCGAACAAGTTCATTTGTGTCGTTGGATTAACATTTAGGTCATTTCCGTCCTCCCTAGGCTTATTCTTGTCCAATTAGGGTTTTTAACCAATCTTGAGCATCCAATAAGTTCATTTGTGTCATTGGATTAACATTTATGTCATTTTCGTCCTCCCTAGGCTTATTCTTGTGCAATTAGGACTTTTAACCAATCTTGTGCATCCAAAAAGTTCATTTGTGTCTTTCAATTGACATTTAGGTCATTTTCGTCCTCTCTAGGGTTATTTATGTCCAATTAGGGCTTTTAACCTATCTTGTGTATCCAAAAAGTTCATTTGTGTCTTTGAATTGACATTTATGTCATTTTCGTCCTCTCTAGGGTTATTTATGTGCAATTAAGGTTTTTAACCTATCTTGTGCATCGAACAAGTTCATTTGTGTTGTTGGATTAACATTTAGGTCATTTCCGTCCTCCCTAGGCTTATTCTTGTCCAATTAGGGTTTTTAACCAATCTTGTGCATCCAATAAGTTCATTTGTGTCATTGGATTAACATTAAGGTCATTTTCGTCCTCCCTAGGGTTATTTATGAGCAATTTGGGTTTTTAACCAATCTTGTGCATCCAATAAGTTCATTTGTGTCATTGGATTAACATTTAGGTCATTTTCGTCCTCCCTAGGCTTATTCTTGTGCAATTAGGGTTTTTAACCAATCTTGTGCATCCAATAAGTTTATTTGTGTCATTGGATTAACATTTAGGTCATTTTCGTCCTCCCTAGGGTTTTTTATTGGAAATTATGGTTTTTAACCAATCATGTGCATCCAATTAGTTCATTTGTGTCATTGGATTAACATTTATGTCATTTTCGTCCTCCCTAGGCTTATTCTTGTGCAATTAGGGTTTTTAACCAATCTTGTGCATCCAATAAGTTCATTTGTGTCATTGGATTAACATTTAGGTCATTTTCGTCCTCCCTAGGCTTATTCTTGTGCAATTAGGACTTTTAACCAATCTTGTGCATCCAAAAAGTTCATTTGTGTCTTTCAATTTACATTTAGGTCATTTTCGTCCTCTCTAGGGTTATTTATGTCCAATTAGGGCTTTTAACCTATCTTGTGCATCCAAAAAGTTCATTTGTGTCTTTGAATTGACATTTATGTCATTTTCGTCCTCTCTAGGGTTATTTATGTGCAATTAAGGTTTTTAACCTATCTTGTGCATCGAACAAGTTCATTTGTGTCGTTGGATTAACATTTAGGTCATTTCCGTCCTCCCTAGGCTTATTCTTGTCCAATTAGGGTTTTTAACCAATCTTGTGCATCCAATAAGTTCGTTTGAGTCATTGGATTAACATTTAGGTCATTTTCGTCCTCCTTAGGCTTATTCTTGTGCAATTAGGGTTTTTAACCAATCTTGTGCATCCAATAAGTTCATTTGTGTCATTGGATTAACATTTAGGTCATTTTCGTCCTCCCTAGGCTTATTCTTGTGCAATTAGGGTTTTTAACCAATCTTGTGCATCCAATAAGTTTATTTGTGTCATTGGATTAACATTTAGGTCATTTTCGTCCTCCCTAGGGTTTTTTATGGGCAATTATGGTTTTGAACCAATCATGTGCATCCAATAAGTTCATTTGTGTCATTGGATTAACATTTATGTCATTTTCGTCCTCCCTAGGCTTATTCTTGTGGAATTAGGGTTTTTAACCAATCTTGTGCATCCAATAAGTTCATTTGTGTCATTGGATTAACATTTAGGTCATTTTCGTCCTCCCTAGGCTTATTCTTGTGCAATTAGGACTTTTAACCAATCTTGTGCATCCAAAAAGTTCATTTGTGTCTTTGAATTGACATTATGTCATTTTCGTCCTCTCTAGGGTTATTTATGTCCAATTAGGGCTTTTAACCTATCTTGTGCATCCAAAAAGTTCATTTGTGTCTTTGAATTGACATTTATGTCATTTTCGTCCTCTCTAGGGTTATTTATGTGCAATTAAGGTTTTTAACCTATCTTGTGCATCGAACAAGTTCATTTGTGTCGTTGGATTAACATTTAGGTCATTTCCGTCCTCCCTAGGCTTATTCTTGTGGAATTAGGGTTTTTAACCAATCTTGTGCATCCAATAAGTTCATTTGTGTCATTGGATTAACATTTAGGTCATTTTCGTCCTCCCTAGGCTTATTCTTGTGCAATTAGGACTTTTAACCAATCTTGTGCATCCAAAGAGTTCATTTGTGTCTTTGAATTGACATTTAGGTCATTTTCGTCCTCTCTAGGGTTATTTATGTCCAATTAGGGCTTTTAACCTATCTTGTGCATCCAAAAAGTTCATTTGTGTCTTTGAATTGACATTTATGTCATTTTCGTCCTCTCTAGGGTTATTTATGTGCAATTAAGGTTTTTAACCTATCTTGTGCATCGAACAAGTTCATTTGTGTCGTTGGATTAACATTTAGGTCATTTCCGTCCTCCCTAGGCTTATTCTTGTCCAATTAGGGTTTTTAACCAAACTTTTGCATCCAATAAGTTCATTTGTGTCATTGTATTAAAATTTAGGTCATTTTCGTCCTCCCTAGGGTTATTTGTGGGCAATTAAGGTTTTTAACCAATCTTGTGCATCCAATAAGTTCATTTGTGTCATTGGATTAACATTTAGGTCATTTTCGTCCTCCCTAGGCTTATTCTTGTGCAATTAGGGTTTTTAACCAATCTTGTGCATCCAATAAGTTTATTTGTGTCATTGGATTAACATTTAGGTCATTTTCGTCCTCCCTAGGGTTTTTTATGGGCAATTATGGTTTTTAACCAATCATGTGCATCCAATAAGTTCATTTGTGTCATTGGATTAACATTTATGTCATTTTCGTCCTCCCTAGGCTTATTCTTGTGGAATTAGGGTTTTTAACCAATCTTGTGCATCCAATAAGTTCATTTGTGTCATTGGATTAACATTTAGGTCATTTTCGTCCTCCCTAGGCTTATTCTTGTGCAATTGGGACTTTTAACCAATCTTGTGCATCCAAAAAGTTCATTTGTGTCTTTGAATTGACATTTATGTCATTTTCGTCCTCTCTAGGGTTATTTATGTCCAATTAGGGCTTTTAACCTATCTTGTGCATCCAAAAAGTTCATTTGTGTCTTTGAATTGACATTTATGTCATTTTCTTCCTCTCTAGAGTTATTTATATGCAATTAAGGTTTTTAACCTATCTTGTGCATCGAACAAGTTCATTTGTGTCGTTGGATTAACATTTAGGTCATTTTCGTCCTCCCTAGGCTTATTCTTGTCCAATTAGGGTTTTTAACCAATCTTGTGCATCCATTAAGTTCATTTGTGTCATTGGATTAACATTTAGGTCATTTTCGTCCTCCCTAGGGTTTTTTATGGGCAATTATGGTTTTTAACCAATCATGTGCATCCAATAAGTTCATTTGTGTCATTGGATTAACATTTATGTCATTTTCGTCCTCCCTAGGCTTATTCTTGTGGAATTAGGGTTTTTAACCAATCTTGTGCATCCAATAAGTTTATTTGTGTCATTGGATTAACATTTAGGTCATTTTCGTCCTCCCTAGGCTTATTCTTGTGCAATTAGGACTTTTAACCAATCTTGTGCATCCAAAAAGTTCATTTGTGTCTTTGAATTGACATTTAGGTCATTTTCGTCCTCTCTAGGGTTATTTATGTCCAATTAGGGCTTTTAACCTATCTTGTGCATCCAAAAAGTTCATTTGTGTCTTTGAATTGACATTTATGTCATTTTTGTCCTCTCTAGGGTTATTTATGTGCAATTAAGGTTTTTAACCTATCTTGTGCATCGAACAAGTTCATTTGTCTCGTTGGATTAACATTTAGGTCATTTCCGTCCTCCCTAGGCTTATTCTTGTCCAATTAGGGTTTTTAACCAATCTTGTGCATCCAATAAGTTCATTTGTGTCATTGGATTAACATTTAGGTCATTTTCGTCCTCCCTAGGCTTATTCTTGTCCAATTAGGGTTTTTAACCAATCTTGTGTATCCAATAGGCGTGTTTGTGTCATTGGATGATCAATTAGGTCATTTTCGTCATCCCTAGGCTTATTCTTGTCCAATTAGGGTTTTTAACCAATCTTGAGCATCCAATAAGTTTGTTTGTTTCATTGAATTAATATTTAGGTCATTTTCGTCCTCCCTAGGCATATTCTTGTCCAATTAGGGTTTTTAACCAATCTTGTGCATCCAATAGGTGTGTTTGTGTCATTGGATGATCAATTAGGTCATTTTCGTCCTCCCTAGGTTTATTCTTGTCCAATTAGGGTTTTTAACCAATCATGTGCATCCAATAGGTGTGTTTGTGTCATTGGATGATCAATTAGGTCATTTTCGTCCTCCCTAGGTTTATTCTTGTCCAATTAGGGTTTTTAACCAATCTTGTGCATCCAATAGGTGTGTTTGTGTCATTGGATGATCAATTAGGTCATTTTCGTCCTCCCTAGGCTTATTCTTGTCCAATTAGGGTTTTTAACCAATCTTGTGCATCCAATAAGGTGAGTTGTGTCATTGGATTAACATTTAGGTCATTTTCGTCCTCCCTAGGCTTATTCTTGTCCAATTAGGGTTTTTAACCAATCTTGTGCATCCAATAGGTGTGTTTGTGTCATTGGATGATCAATTAGGTCATTATCGTCCTCCATAGGCTTATTCTTGTCCAATTAGGGTTTTTAACCAATCTTGTGCATCCAATAAGTTGAGTTGTGTCATTGGATTAACATTTAGGTCATTTTCGTCCTCCCTAGGCTTATTCTTGTCCAATTAGGGTTTTTAACCAATCTCGTGCATCCAATAAGTTCATTTGTGTCATTGGATGATCAATTAGGTCATTTTCGTCCTCCCTAGGCATATTCTTGTCCAATTAGGGTTTTTAACCAATCTTGTGCATCCAATAGGTGTGTTTGTGTCATTGGATGATCAATTAGGTCATTTTCGTCCTCCCTAGGCATATTCTTGTCCAATTAGGGTTTTTAACCAATCTTGTGCATCCAATAGGTGTGTTTGTGTCATTGGATGATCAATTAGGTTATTTTCGTCCTCCCTAGGCTTATTCTTGTCCAATTAGGGTTTTTAACTAATCTTGTGCATCCAAAAGTTCATTTGTGTCATTGGATGATCAATTAGGTCATTTTCGTCCTCCCTAGGCATATTCTTGTCCAATTAGGGTTTTTAACCAATCTTGTGCATCCAATAGGTGTGTTTGTGTCATTGGATGATCAATTAGGTCATTTTCGTCCTCCCTAGGCATATTCTTGTCCAATTAGGGTTTTTAACCAATCTTGTGCATCCAATAGGTGTGTTTGTGGCAATGGTTGATCAATTAGGTCATTTTCGTCCTCCCTAGGCTTATTCTTGTCCAATTAGGTTTTTTAACAATTCTTGTGCATCCAATAGGTGTGTTTGTGTCATTGGATGATCAATTAGGCCATTTTTGTCCTCCCTAGGCTTATTCTTGTCCAATTAGGGTTTTTAACCAATCTTGTGCATCCAATAAGTTCATTTGTGTCATTGGATTAACATTTAGGTCATTTTCGTCCTCCCTAGGCTTATTCTTGTCCAATTAGGGTTTTTAACCAATCTTGTGCATCCATTAAGTTCATTTGTGTCATTGGATTAACATTTAGGTCATTTTCGTCCTCCCTAGGGTTATTTGTGGGCAATTAGGGTTTTTAACCAATCTTGTGCATCCAATAAGTTCATTTGTGTCATTGGATTAACATTTAGGTCATTTTCGTCCTCCCTAGGCTTATTTTTGTGCAATTAGGGTTTTTAACCAATCTTGTGCATTCAATAAGTTTATTTGTGTCATTGGATTAACATTTAGGTCATTTTCGTCCTCCCTAGGGTTTTTTATGGGCAATTATGGTTTTTAACCAATCATGTGCATCCAATAAGTTCATTTGTGTCATTGGATTAACATTTATGTCATTTTCGTCCTCCCTAGGCTTATTCTTGTGCAATTAGGGTTTTTAACCAATCTTGTGCATCCAATAAGTTCATTTGTGTCATTGGATTAACATTTTGGTCATTTTCGTCCTCCCTAGGCTTATTTATGTGCAATTAGGGTTTCTAACCAAATTTGTGCATCCAATAAGTTCATTTGTGTCATTGGATTAACATTTAGGTCATTTTCGTCCTCCCTAGGGTTATTTATGGGCAACTAGGGTTTCTAACCAATCTTGTGCATCCAATAAGTTCATTTGTGTCATTGGATTAACATTTAGGTCATTTTCGTCCTCCGTAGGGTTATTTATGGGAAATTAGGGTTTTTAACCAATCTTGTGCATCCAATAAGTTCATTTGTGTCATTGGATTAACATTTATGTCATTTTCGTCCTCCCTAGGCTTATTCTTGTGCAATTAGGGTTTTTAACCAATCTTGTGCATCCAATAAGTTCATTTGTGTCATTGGATTAACATTTTGGTCATTTTCGTCCTCCCTAGGCTTATTTATGTGCAATTAGGGTTTTTAACCAATCTTGTGCATCCAATAAGTTCATTTGTGTCATTGGATTAACATTTTGGTCATTTTCGTCCTCCCTAGGCTTATTCTTGTGCAATTAGGGTTTTTAACCAATCTTGTGCATCCAATAAGTTCATTTGTGTCATTGGATTAACATTTAGGTCATTTTCGTCCTCCCTAGGGTTATTTATGAGCAATTAGGGTTTTTAACCAATCTTGTGCATCCAATAAGTTCATTTGTGTCATTGGATTAACATTTAGGTCATTTTCGTCCTCCCTAGGCTTATTCTTGTGCAATTAGGGTTTTTAACCAATCTTGTCCATCCAATAAGTTTATTTGTGTCATTGGATTAACATTTAGGTCATTTTCGTCCTCCCTAGGGTTTTTTATTGGCAATTATGGTTTTTACCCAATCATGTGCATCCAATAAGTTCATTTGTGTCATTGGATTAACATTTATGTCATTTTCGTCCTCCCTAGGCTTATTCTTGTGGAATTAGGGTTTTTAACCAATCTTGTGCATCCAATAAGTTCATTTGTGTCATTGGATTAAAATTTAGGTCATTTTCGTCCTCCCTAGGCTTATTCTTGTGCAATTAGGACTTTTAACCAATCTTGTGCATCCAAGAAGTTTATTTGTGTCTTTGAATTGACATTTATGTCATTTTCGTCCTCTCTAGGGTTATTTATGTCCAATTAGGGCTTTTAACCTATCTTGTGCATCCAAAAAGTTCATTTGTGTCTTTGAATTGACATTTATGTCATTTTCGTCCTCTCTAGGGTTATTTATGTGCAATTAAGGTTTTTAACCTATCTTGTGCATCGAATAAGTTCATTTGTGTCGTTGGATTAACATTTAGGTCATTTCCGTCCTCCCTAGGCTTATTCTTGTCCAATTAGGGTTTTTAACCAATCTTGTGCATCCAATAAGTTCATTTGTGTCATTGGATTAACATTTAGGTCATTTTCATCCTCCCTAGGGTTATTTGTGGGCAATTAGGGTTTTTAACCAATCTTGTGCATCCAATAAGTTTATTTGTGTCATTGGATTAACATTTAGGTCATTTTCGTCCTCCCTAGGCTTATTCTTGTGCAATTAGGGTTTTTAACCAATCTTGTGCATCCAATAAGTTCATTTGTGTCATTGGATTAACATTTAGGTCATTTTCGTCCTCCCTAGGCTTATTCTTGTGCAATTAGGACTTTTAACCAATCTTGTGCATCCAATAAGTTCATTTGTGTCATTGGATTAACATTTAGGTCATTTTCGTCCTCCCTAGGCTTATTCTTGTGCAATTAGGGTTTTTAACCAATCTTGTGCATCCAATAAGTTTATTTGTGTCATTGGATTAACATTTAGGTCATTTTCGTCCTCCCTAGGCTTATTCTTGTGCAATTAGGGTTTTTAACCAATCTTGTGAATCCAATAAGTTTATTTGTGTCATTGGATTAACATTTAGGTCATTTTCGTCCTCCCTAGGGTTTTTTATGGGTAATTATGGTTTTTAACCTATCATGTGCATCCAATAAGTTCATTTGTGTCATTGGATTAACATTTATGTCATTTTCGTCCTCCCTAGGCTTATTCTTGTGGAATTAGGGTTTTTAACCAATCTTGTGCATCCAATAAGTTTATTTGTGTCATTGGATTAACATTTAGGTCATTTTCGTCCTCCCTAGGCTTATTCTTGTGCAATTAGGACTTTTAACCAATCTTGTGCATCCAAAAAGTTCATTTGTGTCTTTGAATTGACATTTATGTCATTTTCGTCCTCTCTAGGGTTATTTATGTCCAATTAGGGCTTTTAACCTATCTTGTGCATCCAAAAAGTTCATTTGTGTCTTTGAATTGACATTTATGTCATTTTCGTCCTCTCTAGGGTTATTTATGTGCAATTAAGGTTTTTAACCTATCTTGTGCATCGAACAAGTTCATTTGTGTCGTTGGATTAACATTTAGGTCATTTCCGTCCTCCCTATGCTTATTCTTGTCCAATTAGGGTTTTTAACCAATCTTTTGCATCCAATAAGTTCATTTGTGTCGTTGGATTAACATTTAGGTCATTTTCGTCCTCCCTAGGGTTATTTGTGGGCAATTAAGGTTTTTAACCAATCTTGTGCATCCAATAAGTTCATTTGTGTCATTGGATTAACATTTAGGTCATTTTCGTCCTCCCTAGGCTTATTCTTGTGCAATTAGGGTTTTTAACCAATCTTGTGCATCCAATAAGTTTATTTGTGTCATTGGATTAACATTTAGGTCATTTTCGTCCTCCCTAGGGTTTTTTATGGGCAATTATGGTTTTTAACCAATCATGTGCATCCAATAAGTTCATTTGTGTCATTGGATTAACATTTATGTCATTTTCGTCCTCCCTAGGCTTATTCTTGTGGAAGTAGGGTTTTTTACCAATCTTGTGCATCCAATAAGTTCATTTGTGTCATTGGATTAACATTTAGGTCATTTTCGTCCTCCCTAGGCTTATTCTTGTGCAATTAGGACTTTTAACCAATCTTGTGCATCCAAAAAGTTCATTTGTGTCTTTGAATTGACATTTATGTCATTTTCGTCCTCTCTAGGGTTATTTATGTCCAATTAGGGCTTTTAACCTATCTTGTGCATCCAAAAAGTTCATTTGTGTCTTTGAATTGACATTTATGTCATTTTCGTCCTCTCTAGGGTTATTTATGTGCAATTAAGGTTTTTAACCTATCTTGTGCATCGAACAAGTTCATTTGTGTCGTTGGATTGACATTTAGGTCATTTCCGTCCTCCCTAGGCTTATTCTTGTGGAATTAGGGTTTTTAACCAATCTTGTGCATCCAATAAGTTCATTTGTGTCATTGGATTAACATTTAGGTCATTTTCGTCCTCCCTAGGCTTATTCTTGTGCAATTAGGACTTTTAACCAATCTTGTGCATCCAAAGAGTTCATTTGTGTCTTTGAATTGACATTTAGGTAATTTTCGTCCTCTCTATGGTTATTTATGTCCAATTAGGGCTTTTAACCTATCTTGTGCATCCAAAAAGTTCATTTGTGTCTTTGAATTGACATTTATGTCATTTTCGTCCTCTCTAGGGTTATTTATGTGCAATTAAGGTTTTTAACCTATCTTGTGCATCGAACAAGTTCATTTGTGTCGTTGGATTAACATTTAGGTCATTTCCGTCCTCCCTATGCTTATTCTTGTCCAATTAGGGTTTTTAACCAATCTTTTGCATCCAATAAGTTCATTTGTGTCGTTGGATTAACATTTAGGTCATTTTCGTCCTCCCTAGGGTTATTTGTGGGCAATTAAGGTTTTTAACCAATCTTGTGCATCCAATAAGTTCATTTGTGTCATTGGATTAACATTTAGGTCATTTTCGTCCTCCCTAGGCTTATTCTTGTGCAATTAGGGTTTTTAACCAATCTTGTGCATCCAATAAGTTTATTTGTGTCATTGGATTAACATTTAGGTCATTTTCGTCCTCCCTAGGGTTATTTATGTGCAATTATGGTTTTTAACCAATCATGTGCATCCAATAAGTTCATTTGTGTCATTGGATTAACATTTATGTCATTTTCGTCCTCCCTAGGCTTATTCTTGTGCAATTAGGGTTTTTAACCAATCTTGTGCATCCAATAAGTTCATTTGTGTCATTGGATTAACATTTAGGTCATTTTCGTCCTCCCTAGGCTTATTCTTGTGCAATTAGGACTTTTAACCAATCTTGTGCATCCAAAAAGTTCATTTGTGTCTTTGAATTTACATTTAGGTCATTTTCGTCCTCTCTAGGGTTATTTATGTCCAATTAGGGCTTTTAACCTATCTTGTGCATCCAAAAAGTTCATTTGTGTCTTTGAATTGACATTTATGTCATTTTCGTCCTCTCTAGGGTTATTTATGTGCAATTAAGCTTTTTAATCTATCTTGTGCATCGAACAAGTTCATTTGTGTCGTTGGATTAACATTTAGGTCATTTCCGTCCTCCCTAGGCTTATTCTTGTCCAATTAGGGTTTTTAACCAATCTTGTGCATCCAATAAGTTCATTTGTGTCTTTGAATTGACATTTATGTCATTTTCGTCCTCTCTAGGGTTATTTATGTGCAATTAAGGTTTTTAACCTATCTTGTGCATCGAACAAGTTCATTTGTGTCGTTGGATTAACATTTAGGTCATTTCCGTCCTCCCTAGGCTTATTCTTGTGCAATTAGGGTTTTTAACCAATCTTGTGCATCCAATAAGTTTATTTGTGTCATTGGATTAACATTTAGGTCATTTTCGTCCTCCCTAGGGTTTTTTATTGGCAATTATGGTTTTTAACCAATCATGTGCATCCAATTAGTTCATTTGTGTCATTGGATTAACATTTATGTCATTTTCGTCCTCCCTAGGCTTATTCTTGTGCAATTAGGGTTTTTAACCAATCTTGTGCATCCAATAAGTTCATTTGTGTCATTGGATTAACATTTAGGTCATTTTCGTCCTCCCTAGGCTTATTCTTGTGCAATTAGGACTTTTAGCCAATCTTGTGCATCCAAAAAGTTCATTTGTGTCTTTGAATTTACATTTAGGTCATTTTCGTCCTCTCTAGGGTTATTTATGTCCAATTAGGGCTTTTAACCTATCTTGTGCATCCAAAAAGTTCATTTGTGTCTTTGAATTGACATTTATGTCATTTTCGTCCTCTCTAGGGTTATTTATGTGCAATTAAGGTTTTTAACCTATCTTGTGCATCGAACAAGTTCATTTGTGTCGTTGGATTAACATTTAGGTCATTTCCGTCCTCCCTAGGCTTATTCTTGTGCAATTAGGGTTTTTAACCAATCTTGTGCATCCAATAAGTTCATTTGAGTCATTGGATTAACATTTAGGTCATTTTCGTCCTCCCTAGGCTTATTCTTGTGCAATTAGGGTTTTTAACCAATCTTGTGCATCCAATAAGTTCATTTGTGTCATTGGATTAACATTTAGGCCATTTTCGTCCTCCCTAGGCTTATTCTTGTGCAATTAGGGTTTTTAACCAATCTTGTGCATCCAATAAGTTTATTTGTGTCATTGGATTAACATTTAGGTCATTTTCGTCCTCCCTAGGGTTATTTATGGGCAATTATGGTTTTTAACCAATCATGTGCATCCAATAAGTTCATTTGTGTCATTGGATTAACATTTATGTCATTTTCGTCCTCCCTAGGCTTATTCTTGTGCAATTAGGGTTTTTAACCTGTCTTGTGCATCCAATAAGTTCATTTGTGTCATTGGATTAACATTTAGGTCATTTTCGTCCTCCCTAGGCTTATTCTTGTGCAATTAGGACTTTTAACCAATCTTGTGCATCCAAAAAGTTCATTTGTGTCTTTGAATTGACATTTATGTCATTTTCGTCCTCTCTAGGGTTATTTATGTCCAATTAGGGCTTTTAACCTATCTTGTGCATCCAAAAAGTTCATTTGTGTCTTTGAATTGACATTTATGTCATTTTCTTCCTCTCTAGAGTTATTTATATGCAATTAAGGTTTTTAACCTATCTTGTGCATCGAACAAGTTCATTTGTGTCGTTGGATTAACATTTAGGTCATTTTCGTCCTCCCTAGGCTTATTCTTGTCCAATTAGGGTTTTTAACCAATCTTGTGCATCCATTAAGTTCATTTGTGTCATTGGATTAACATTTAGGTCATTTTCGTCCTCCCTAGGGTTTTTTATGGGCAATTATGGTTTTTAACCAATCATGTGCATCCAATAAGTTCATTTGTGTCATTGGATTAACATTTATGTCATTTTCGTCCTCCCTAGGCTTATTCTTGTGGAATTAGGGTTTTTAACCAATCTTGTGCATCCAATAAGTTTATTTGTGTCATTGGATTAACATTTAGGTCATTTTCGTCCTCCCTAGGCTTATTCTTGTGCAATTAGGACTTTTAACCAATCTTGTGCATCCAAAAAGTTCATTTGTGTCTTTGAATTGACATTTAGGTCATTTTCGTCCTCTCTAGGGTTATTTA
This sequence comes from Cicer pinnatifidum, assembly GCA_037974775.1. NCBI lineage: Eukaryota > Viridiplantae > Streptophyta > Magnoliopsida > Fabales > Fabaceae > Cicer > Cicer pinnatifidum. The sequence goes on along the minus strand of JBBPBR010000008.1, from coordinate 22,609,592 downwards.
TGTCCAATTAGGGCTTTTAACCTATCTTGTGCATCCAAAAAGTTCATTTGTGTCTTTGAATTGACATTTATGTCATTTTTGTCCTCTCTAGGGTTATTTATGTGCAATTAAGGTTTTTAACCTATCTTGTGCATCGAACAAGTTCATTTGTCTCGTTGGATTAACATTTAGGTCATTTCCGTCCTCCCTAGGCTTATTCTTGTCCAATTAGGGTTTTTAACCAATCTTGTGCATCCAATAAGTTCATTTGTGTCATTGGATTAACATTTAGGTCATTTTCGTCCTCCCTAGGCTTATTCTTGTCCAATTAGGGTTTTTAACCAATCTTGTGTATCCAATAGGCGTGTTTGTGTCATTGGATGATCAATTAGGTCATTTTCGTCATCCCTAGGCTTATTCTTGTCCAATTAGGGTTTTTAACCAATCTTGAGCATCCAATAAGTTTGTTTGTTTCATTGAATTAATATTTAGGTCATTTTCGTCCTCCCTAGGCATATTCTTGTCCAATTAGGGTTTTTAACCAATCTTGTGCATCCAATAGGTGTGTTTGTGTCATTGGATGATCAATTAGGTCATTTTCGTCCTCCCTAGGTTTATTCTTGTCCAATTAGGGTTTTTAACCAATCATGTGCATCCAATAGGTGTGTTTGTGTCATTGGATGATCAATTAGGTCATTTTCGTCCTCCCTAGGTTTATTCTTGTCCAATTAGGGTTTTTAACCAATCTTGTGCATCCAATAGGTGTGTTTGTGTCATTGGATGATCAATTAGGTCATTTTCGTCCTCCCTAGGCTTATTCTTGTCCAATTAGGGTTTTTAACCAATCTTGTGCATCCAATAAGGTGAGTTGTGTCATTGGATTAACATTTAGGTCATTTTCGTCCTCCCTAGGCTTATTCTTGTCCAATTAGGGTTTTTAACCAATCTTGTGCATCCAATAGGTGTGTTTGTGTCATTGGATGATCAATTAGGTCATTATCGTCCTCCATAGGCTTATTCTTGTCCAATTAGGGTTTTTAACCAATCTTGTGCATCCAATAAGTTGAGTTGTGTCATTGGATTAACATTTAGGTCATTTTCGTCCTCCCTAGGCTTATTCTTGTCCAATTAGGGTTTTTAACCAATCTCGTGCATCCAATAAGTTCATTTGTGTCATTGGATGATCAATTAGGTCATTTTCGTCCTCCCTAGGCATATTCTTGTCCAATTAGGGTTTTTAACCAATCTTGTGCATCCAATAGGTGTGTTTGTGTCATTGGATGATCAATTAGGTCATTTTCGTCCTCCCTAGGCATATTCTTGTCCAATTAGGGTTTTTAACCAATCTTGTGCATCCAATAGGTGTGTTTGTGTCATTGGATGATCAATTAGGTTATTTTCGTCCTCCCTAGGCTTATTCTTGTCCAATTAGGGTTTTTAACTAATCTTGTGCATCCAAAAGTTCATTTGTGTCATTGGATGATCAATTAGGTCATTTTCGTCCTCCCTAGGCATATTCTTGTCCAATTAGGGTTTTTAACCAATCTTGTGCATCCAATAGGTGTGTTTGTGTCATTGGATGATCAATTAGGTCATTTTCGTCCTCCCTAGGCATATTCTTGTCCAATTAGGGTTTTTAACCAATCTTGTGCATCCAATAGGTGTGTTTGTGGCAATGGTTGATCAATTAGGTCATTTTCGTCCTCCCTAGGCTTATTCTTGTCCAATTAGGTTTTTTAACAATTCTTGTGCATCCAATAGGTGTGTTTGTGTCATTGGATGATCAATTAGGCCATTTTTGTCCTCCCTAGGCTTATTCTTGTCCAATTAGGGTTTTTAACCAATCTTGTGCATCCAATAAGTTCATTTGTGTCATTGGATTAACATTTAGGTCATTTTCGTCCTCCCTAGGCTTATTCTTGTCCAATTAGGGTTTTTAACCAATCTTGTGCATCCATTAAGTTCATTTGTGTCATTGGATTAACATTTAGGTCATTTTCGTCCTCCCTAGGGTTATTTGTGGGCAATTAGGGTTTTTAACCAATCTTGTGCATCCAATAAGTTCATTTGTGTCATTGGATTAACATTTAGGTCATTTTCGTCCTCCCTAGGCTTATTTTTGTGCAATTAGGGTTTTTAACCAATCTTGTGCATTCAATAAGTTTATTTGTGTCATTGGATTAACATTTAGGTCATTTTCGTCCTCCCTAGGGTTTTTTATGGGCAATTATGGTTTTTAACCAATCATGTGCATCCAATAAGTTCATTTGTGTCATTGGATTAACATTTATGTCATTTTCGTCCTCCCTAGGCTTATTCTTGTGGAATTAGGGTTTTTAACCAATCTTGTGCATCCAATAAGTTCATTTGTGTCATTGGATTAACATTTAGGTCATTTTCGTCCTCCCTAGGCTTATTCTTGTGCAATTAGGGTTTTTAACCAATCTTGTGCATCCAATAAGTTCATTTGTGTCATTGGATTAACATTTAGGTCATTTTCGTCCTCCCTAGGGTTATTTATGTGCAATTAGGGTTTTTAACCAATCTTGTGCATCCAATAAGTTCATTTGTGTCATTGGATTAACATTTAGGTCATTTTCGTCCTCCCTAGGCTTATTCTTGTCCAATTAGGGTTTTTAACCAATCTTGTGCATCCAATACGTTCGTTTGTGTCATTGGATTAACATTTAGGTCATTTTCGTCCTCCCTAGGCTTATTCTTGTGCAATTAGGGTTTTTAACCAATCTTGTGCATCCAATAAGTTTATTTGTGTCATTGGATTAACATTTAGGTCATTTTCGTCCTCCCTAGGCTTATTCTTGTCCAATTAGGGTTTTTAACCAATCTTGTGCATCCAATAAGTTCGTTTGTGTCATTGGATTAACATTTAGGTCATTTTCGTCCTCCCTAGGCTTATTCTTGTGCAATTAGGGTTTTTAACCAATCTTGTGCATCCAATAAGTTTATTTGTGTCATTGGATTAACATTTAGGTCATTTTCGTCCTCCCTAGGGTTTTTTATGGGTAATTATGGTTTTTAACCTATCATGTGCATCCAATAAATTCATTTGTGTCATTGGATTAACATTTATGTCATTTTCGTCCTCCCTAGGCTTATTCTTGTGGAATTAGGGTTTTTAACCAATCTTGTGCATCCAATAAGTTCATTTGTGTCATTGGATTAACATTTAGGTCATTTTCGTCCTCCCTAGGCTTATTCTTGTGCAATTAGGACTTTTAACCAATCTTGTGCATCCAAAAAGTTCATTTGTGTCTTTGAATTGACATTATGTCATTTTCGTCCTCTCTAGGGTTATTTATGTCCAATTAGGGCTTTTAACCTATCTTGTGCATCCAAAAAGTTCATTTGTGTCTTTGAATTGACATTTATGTCATTTTCGTCCTCTCTAGGGTTATTTATGTGCAATTAAGGTTTTTAACCTATCTTGTGCATCGAACAAGTTCATTTGTGTCGTTGGATTAACATTTAGGTCATTTCCGTCCTCCCTAGGCTTATTCTTGTGGAATTAGGGTTTTTAACCAATCTTGTGCATCCAATAAGTTCATTTGTGTCATTGGATTAACATTTAGGTCATTTTCGTCCTCCCTAGGCTTATTCTTGTGCAATTAGGACTTTTAACCAATCTTGTGCATCCAAAGAGTTCATTTGTGTCTTTGAATTGACATTTAGGTCATTTTCGTCCTCTCTAGGGTAATTTATGTCCAATTAGGGCTTTTAACCTATCTTGTGCATCCAAAAAGTTCATTTGTGTCTTTCAATTGACATTTATGTCATTTTCGTCCTCTCTAGGGTTATTTATGTGCAATTAAGGTTTTTAACCTATCTTGTGCATCGAACAAGTTCATTTGTGTCGTTGGATTAACATTTAGGTCATTTCCGTCCTCCCTAGGCTTATTCTTGTCCAATTAGGGTTTTTAACCATTCTTGTGCATCCAATAAGTTCATTTGTGTCATTGGATTAACATTTAGGTCATTTTCGTCCTCCCTAGGGTTATTTATGAGCAATTAGGGTTTTTAACCAATCTTGTGCATCCAATAAGTTCATTTGTGTCATTGGATTAACATTTAGGTCATTTTCGTCCTCCCTAGGCTTATTCTTGTGCAATTAGGGTTTTTAACCAATCTTGTCCATCCAATAAGTTTATTTGTGTCATTGGATTAACATTTAGGTCATTTTCGTCCTCCCTAGGGTTTTTTATTGGCAATTATGGTTTTTACCCAATCATGTGCATCCAATAAGTTCATTTGTGTCATTGGATTAACATTTATGTCATTTTCGTCCTCCCTAGGCTTATTCTTGTGGAATTAGGGTTTTTAACCAATCTTGTGCATCCAATAAGTTCATTTGTGTCATTGGATTAAAATTTAGGTCATTTTCGTCCTCCCTAGGCTTATTCTTGTGCAATTAGGACTTTTAACCAATCTTGTGCATCCAAGAAGTTTATTTGTGTCTTTGAATTGACATTTATGTCATTTTCGTCCTCTCTAGGGTTATTTATGTCCAATTAGGGCTTTTAACCTATCTTGTGCATCCAAAAAGTTCATTTGTGTCTTTGAATTGACATTTATGTCATTTTCGTCCTCTCTAGGGTTATTTATGTGCAATTAAGGTTTTTAACTTATCTTGTGCATCGAACAAGTTCATTTGTGTCGTTGGATTAACATTTAGGTCATTTCCGTCCTCCCTAGGCTTATTCTTGTCCAATTAGGGTTTTTAACCAATCTTGTGCATCCAATAAGTTCATTTGTGTCATTGGATTAAAATTTAGGTCATTTTCGTCCTCCCTAGGGTTATTTGTGGGCAATTAAGGTTTTTAACCAATCTTGTGCATCCAATAAGTTCATTTGTGTCATTGGATTAAAATTTAGGTCATTTTCGTCCTCCCTAGGCTTATTCTTGTGCAATTAGGTTTTCTAACCAATCTTGTGAATCCAATAAGTTCATTTGTGTCATTGGATTAACATTTAGGTCATTTTCGTCCTCCCTAGGGTTTTTTATGGGCAATTATGGTTTTTAACCAATCATGTGCATCCAATAAGTTCATTTGTGTCATTGGATTAACATTTATGTCATTTTCGTCCTCCCTAGGCTTATTCTTGTGGAATTAGGGTTTTTAACCAATCTTGTGCATCCAATAAGTTCATTTGTGTCATTGGATTAACATTTAGGTCATTTTCGTCCTCCCTAGGCTTATTCTTGTGCAATTAGTACTTTTAACCAATCTTGTGCATCCAAAAAGTTCATTTGTGTCTTTGAATTGACATTATGTCATTTTCGTCCTCTCTAGGGTTATTTATGTCCAATTAGGGCTTTTAACCTATCTTGTGCATCCAAAAAGTTCATTTGTGTCTTTGAATTGACATTTATGTCATTTTCGTCCTCTCTAGGGTTATTTATGTGCAATTAAGGTTTTTAACCTATCTTGTGCATCGAACAAGTTCATTTGTGTCGTTGGATTAACATTTAGGTCATTTCCGTCCTCCCTAGGCTTATTCTTGTGGAATTAGGGTTTTTAACCAATCTTGTGCATCCAATAAGTTCATTTGTGTCATTGGATTAACATTTAGGTCATTTTCGTCCTCCCTAGGCTTATTCTTGTGCAATTAGGACTTTTAACCAATCTTGTGCATCCAAAGAGTTCATTTGTGTCTTTGAATTGACATTTAGGTCATTTTCGTCCGCTCTAGGGTTATTTATGTCCAATTAGGGCTTTTAACCTATCTTGTGCATCCAAAAAGTTCATTTGTGTCTTTGAATTGACATTTATGTCATTTTCGTCCTCTCTAGGGTTATTTATGTGCAATTAAGGTTTTTAACCTATCTTGTGCATCGAACAAGTTCATTTGTGTCGTTGGATTAACATTTAGGTCATTTCCGTCCTCCCTTTGCTTATTCTTGTCCAATTAGGGTTTTTAACCAATCTTTTGCATCCAATAAGTTCATTTGTGTCGTTGGATTAACATTTAGGTCATTTTCGTCCTCCCTAGGGTTATTTGTGGGCAATTAAGGTTTTTAACCAATCTTGTGCATCCAATAAGTTCATTTGTGTCATTGGATTAACATTTAGGTCATTTTCGTCCTCCCTAGGCTTATTCTTGTGCAATTAGGGTTTTTAACCAATCTTGTGCATCCAATAAGTTTATTTGTGTCATTGGATTAACATTTA
>JBBPBR010000008.1:22586866-22602925 GCA_037974775.1 Cicer pinnatifidum | reverse complement strand
CATTTAGGTCATTTTCGTCCTCCCTAGGCTTATTTATGTGCAATTAGGGTTTTTAACCAATCTTGTGCATCCAATAAGTTCATTTGTGTCATTGGATTAACATTTAGGTCATTTTCGTCCTCCCTAGGCTTATTCTTGTCCAATTAGGGTATTTAACCAATCTTGTGCATCCAATAAGTTCATTTGTGTCATTGGATTAACATTTAGGTCATTTTCGTCCTCCCTAGGCATATTCTTGTCCAATTAGGGTTTTTAACCAATCTTGTGCATCCAATAGGTGTGTTTGTGTCATTGGATGATCAATTAGGTTATTTTCGTCCTCCCTAGGCTTATTCTTGTCCAATTAGGGTTTTTAACCAATCTTGTGCATCCAATAGGTGTGTTTGTGTCATTGGATGACCAATTAGGTCATTTTCGTCCTCCCTAGGCATATTCTTGTCCAATTAGGGTTTTTAACCAATCTTGTGCATCCATTAGGTGTGTTTGTGGCAATGGATGATCAATTAGGTCATTTTCGTCTACCCTAGGCTTATTCTAGTCAAATTAGGGTTTTTAACTAGTCTTGTGCATCCAATAGGTGTATTTGTGTCATTGGATGATCAATTAGGTCATTTTCGTCCTCCCTAGGCTTATTCTTGTCCAATTAGGGTTTTTACCCAATCTTGTGCATCCAATAGGTGTGTTTATGTCATTCGATGATCAATTAGGTCATTTTCGTCCTCCCTAGGCTTATTCTTGTCCAATTAGGGTTTTTAACCAATCTTGTGCATCCAATAAGTTCATTTGTGTCATTGGATTAACATTTAGGTCATTTTCGTCCTCCCTAGGCATATTCTTGTCCAATTAGGGTTTTTAACCAATCTTGTGCATCCAATAGGTGTGTTTGTGTCATTGGATGATCAATTAGGTCATTTTCGTCCTCCCTAGGCATATTCTTGTCCAATTAGGGTTTTTAACCAATCTTGTGCTTCCAATAGGTGTGTTCGTGTCATTGGATGATCAATTAGGTCATTTTCGTCCTCCCTAGGCTTATTCTTGTCCAATTAGGATTTTTAACCAATCTTGTGCATCCAATAAGTTTGTTTGTGTCATTGAATTAATATTTAGGTCATTTTCGTCCTCCCTAGGCATATTCTTGTCCAATTAGGGTTTTTAACCAATCTTGTGCATCCAATAGGTGTGTTTGTGTCATTGGATGATCAATTAGGTCATTTTCGTCCTCCCTAGGCTTATTCTTGTCCAATTAGGGTTTTTAACCAATCTTGTGCATCCAATAAGTTGAGTTGTGTCATTGGATTAAGATTTAGGTCATTTTCGTTCTCCCTAGGCTTATTGTTGTCCAATTAGGGTTTTTAACCAATCTTTTGCATCCAATAAGTTCATTTGTGTTATTGGATTAACATTTAGGTCATATTCGTCCTCCCTAGGCATATTCTTGTCCAATTAGGGTTTTTAACCAATCTTGTGCATCCAATAGGTGTGTTTGTGTCATTGGATGATCAATTAGGTCATTTTCGTCCTCCCTAGGCATATTCTTGTCCAATTAGGGTTTTTAACCAATCTTGTGCATCCAATAGGTGTGTTTGTGTCATTGGATGATCAATTAGGTCATTTTCGTCCTCCCTAGGCTTATTCTTGTCCAATTAGGGTTTTTAACCAATCTTGTGCATCCAATAAGTTCATTAGTGTCATTGGATGATCAATTAGGTCATTTTCGTCCTCCCTAGGCATATTATTATCCAATTAGGGTTTTTAACCAATCTTGTGCATCCAATAAGTTTGTTTGTGTCATTGAATTAATATTTAGGTCATTTTCGTCCTCCCTAGGCATATTCTTGTCCAATTAGGGTTTTTAACCAATCTTGTGCATCCAATAGGTGTGTTTGTGTCATTGGATGATCAATTAGGTCATTTTCGTCCTCCCTAGGCATATTCTTGTCCAATTAGGGTTTTTAACCAATCTTGTGCATCCAATAGGTGTGTTTGTGTCATTGGATGATCAATTAGGTTATTTTCTTCCTCCCTATGCATATTCTTGTCCAATTAGGGTTTTTAACTAATCGTGTGCATCCGATAAGTTCATTTGTGTCATTGGATGATCAATTAGGTCATTTTCGTCCTCCCTAGGCATATTCTTGTCCAATTAGGGTTTTTAACCAATCTTGTGCATCCAATAGGTGTGTTTGTGTCATTGGATGATCAATTAGGTCATTTTCGTCCTCCCTAGGCATATTCTTGTCCAATTAGGGTTTTTAACCAATCTTGTGCATCCAATAGGTGTGTTTGTGTCATTGGATGATCAATTAGGTCATTTTCGTCCTCCCTAGGCATATTCTTGTCCAATTAGGGTTTTTAACCAATCTTGTGCATCCGATAAGTTTGTTTGTGTCATTGAATAAATATTTAGGTCATTTTCGTCCTCCCTAGGCATATTCTTGTCCAATTAGGGTTTTTAACCAATCTTGTGCATCCAATAGGTGTGTTTGTGTCATTGGATGATCAATTAGGTCATTTTTGTCCTCCCTAGGCCTATTCTTGTCCAATTAGGGTTTTTAACCAATCTTGTGCATCCAATAAGTTGAGTTGTTTCATTGGATTAACATTTAGGTCATTTTTGTCCCCCCTAGGCTTATTCTTGTCCAATTAGGGTTTTTAACCAATCTTGTGCATCCAATAAGTTCATTTGTGTCATTGGATTAACATTTAGGTCATTTTCGTCCTCCCTAGGCTTATTCTTGTCCAATTAGGGTTTTTAACCAATCTTGAGCATCCAATAAGTTCATTTGTGTCACTGGATTAAAATTTATGTCATTTTCTTCCTCCCTAGGCTTATTCTTGTGCAAATAGGGTTTTTAACCAATGTTCTGCATCCAATAAGTTCATTTGTGTCATTGGATTAACATTTAGGTCATTTTCGTCCTCCCTAGGCTTATTCTTGTCCAATTAGGGTTTTTACCCAATCTTGTGCATCCAATAAGTTCATTTGTGTCATTGGATTAACATTTAGGTCATTTTCGTCCTCCCTAGGCTTATTTATGTGCAATTAGGGTTTTTAACCAATCTTGTGCATCCAATAAGTTCATTTGTGTCATTGGATTAACATTTAGGTCATTTTCGTCCTCCCTAGGCTTATTCTTGTCCAATTAGGGTTTTTAACCAATCTTGTGCATCCAATAAATTCATTTGTGTCACTGGATTAAAATTTATGTTATTTTCGTCCTCCCTAGGCTTATTCTTGTGCAAATAGGGTTTTTAACCAATCTTGTGCATCCAATAAGTTCATTTGTGTCATTGGATTAACATTTAGGTCATTTTCGTCCTCCCAAGGCTTATTTATGTGCAATTAGGGTTTTTAACCAATCTTGTGCATCCAATAAGTTCATTTGTGTCATTGGATTAACATTTAGGTCATTTTCGTCCTCCCTAGGCTTATTTATGTGCAATTAGGGTTTTTAACCAATCTTGTGCATCCAATAAGTTCATTTGTGTCATTGGATTAACATTTAGGTCATTTTCGTCCTCCCTAGGCTTATTCTTGTGCAATCAAGGTTTTTAACCAATCTTGTGCATCCAAAAAGTTTATTTGTGTCATTGGATTAACATTTAGGTCATTATCGTCCTCTCTAGGCTTATTTATATGCAATTAGGGGTTATTAACCAATCTTGTGCATCCAAAAAGTTCATTTGTGTCTTTGAATTGACATTTAGGTCATTTTCGGTCTCTCTAGGGTTATTTATTGGCAATTTGGGTTTTTAACCAATCTTGTGCATCCAATAAGTTCATTTGTGTCATTGGATTAACATTTAGGTCATTTTCGTCCTCCCTAGGCTTATTTATGTGCAATTAGGGTTTTTAACCAATCTTGTGCATCCAATAAGTTCATTTGTGTCATTGGATTAACATTTAGGTCATTTTCGTCCTCCCTAGGCTTATTCTTGTCCAATTAAGGTTTTTAACCAATCTTGTGCATCCAATAAGTTCATTTGTGTCATTGGATTAACATTTAGGTCATTTTCGTCCTCCCTAGGCTTATTCTTGTCCAATTAGGGTTTTTAACCAATCTTGTGCAACCAATAAGTTCATTTGTGTCATTGGATTAAAATTTAGGTCATTTTCGTCCTCCCTAGGCTTATTCTTGTCCAATTAGGGTTTTTAACCAATCTTGTGCATCCAATAAGTTCATTTGTGTCATTGGATTAACATTTAGGTCATTTTCGTCCTCCCTAGGCTTATTCTTGTCCAATTAGGGTTTCTTACCAATCTTGTGCATCCAATAGGTGTGTTTAGTCATTTGATGAACATTTAGGTTATTTTCATCCTCCCTAGGCTTATTCTTGTCCAATTAGGGTTTTTAACCAATCTTGTGCATCCAATAAGTTCATTTGTGTCATTGGATTAACATTTAGGTCATTTTCGTCCTCCCTAGGCTTATTCTTGTCCAATTAGGGTTTTTAACCAATATTGTGCATCCAATAAGTTCATTTGTGTCACTGGATTAAAATTTATGTCATTTTCGTCCTCTCTAGGCTTATTCTTGTGCAAATAGGGTTTTTAACCAATCTTCTGCATCCAATAAGTTCATTTGTGTCATTGGATTAACATTTAGGTCATTTTCGTCCTCCCTAGGCTTATTCTTGTCCAATTAGGGTTTTTAACCAATCTTGTGCATCCAACAATAAGTTCATTTGTGTCATTGGATTAACATTTAGGTCATTTTCGTCCTCCCTAGGCTTATTCTTGTCCAATTAGGGTTTTTAACCAATCTTGTGCATCCAATAAGTTCATTTGCGTCATTGGATTAAAATTTAGGTCATTTTCGTCCTCCCTAGGCTTATTCTTGTGCAATCAAGGTTTTTAACCAATCTTGCGCATCCAAAAAGTTTATTTGTGTCATTGGATTAACATTTAGGTCATTATCGTCCTCTCTAGGCTTATTTATATGCAATTAGGGGTTATTAACCAATCTTGTGCATCCAAAAAGTTCATTTGTGTCTTTGAATTGACATTTAGGTCATTTTCGGTCTCTCTAGGGTTATTTATTGGCAATTAGGGTTTTTAACCAATCTTGTGCATCCAATAAGTTCATTTGTGTCATTGGATTAACATTTAGGTCATTTTCGTCCTCCCTAGGCTTATTTATGTGCAATTAGGGTTTTTAACCAATCTTGTGCATCCAATAAGTTCATTTGTGTCATTGGATTAACATTTAGGTCATTTTCGTCCTCCCTAGGCTTATTCTTGTCCAATTAGGGTATTTAACCAATCTTGTGCATCCAATAAGTTCATATGTGTCATTGGATTAACATTTAGGTCATTTTCGTCCTCCCTAGGCTTATTCTTGTCCAATTAGGGTTTTTAACCAATCTTGTGCATCCAATAAGTTCATTTGTGTCATTGGATTAAAATTTAGGTCATTTTCGTCCTCCCTAGGCTTATTCTTGTCCAATTAGGGTTTTTAACCAATCTTGTGCATCCAATAAGTTCATTTGTGTCATTGGATTAACATTTAGGTTATTTTCGTCCTCCCTAGGCTTATTCTTGTCCAATTAGGGTTTTTAACCAATCTTGTGCATCCAATAAGTTCATATGTGTAACTGGATTAAAATTTATGTCATTTTCGTCATCCCTAGGCTTATTCTTGTGCAAATAGGGTTTTTAACCAATCTTCTGCATCCAATAAGTTCATTTGTGTCATTGGATTAACATTTAGGTCATTTTCTTCCTCCCGAGGCTTATTCTTGTCCAATTAGGGTTTTTAACCAATCTTGTGCATCCAACAATAAGTTCATTTGTGTCATTGGATTAACTTTTAGGTCATTTTCGTCCTCCCTAGGCTTATTCTTGTCCAATTAGGGTTTTTAACCAATCTTGTGCATCCAATAAGTTCATTTGTGTCATTGGATTAAAATTTATGTCATTTTCGTCCTCCCTAGGCTTATTCTTGTGCAAATAGGGTTTTTAACCAATCTTGTGCATCCAATAAGTTCATTTGTGTCACTGGATTAAAATTTATGTCATTTTCGTCCTCTCTAGGCTTATTCTTGTGCAAATAGGGTTTTTAACCAATCTTCAGCATCCAATAAGTTCATTTGTGTCATTGGATTAACATTTAGGTCATTTTCGTCCTCCCTAGGCTTATTCTTGTCCAATTAGGGTTTTTAACCAATCTTGTGCATCCAATAAGTTCTTTTGTGTCATTGGATTAACATTTAGGTCATTTTCGTCCTCCCTAGGCTTATTCTTGTCCAATTAGGGTTTCTAACCAATCTTGTGCATCCAATAGGTGTGTTTGTGTCATTGGATGAACATTTAGGTCATTTTCGTCCTCCCTAGGCTTATTCTTTTCCAATTAGGGTTTCTAACAAATCTTGTGCATCCAATAAGTTCATTTGTGTCATTGGATTAACATTTAGGTCATTTTCGTCCTCCCTAGGCTTATTCTTGTCCAATTAGGGTTTTTAACCAATCTTGTGCATCCAATAAGTTCATTTGTGTCATTGGATTAACATTTAGGTCATTTTCGTCCCCCCTAGGCTTATTCTTGTCCAATTAGGGTTTTTAACCAATCTTGTGCATCCAATAAGTTTGTTTGTGTCATTGGATGTTCAATTAGGTCATTTTTGTCCTCCCTAGGCATATTCTTGTCCAACTAGGGTTTTTAACCAATCTTGTGCATCCAATAGGTGTGTTTGTGTCATTGGATGATCAATTAGGTCATTTTCGTCCTCCCTAGGCTTATTCTTGTCCAATTAGGGTTTTTAACCAATCTTGTGCATCCAATAAGTTCATTAGTGTCATTGGATGATCAATTAGGTCATTTTCGTCCTCCCTAGGCAGGTTCTTGTCCAACTAGGGTTTTTAACCCATCTTGTGCATCCAATAGGTGTGTTTGTATTATTGGATGATCAATTAGGTCATTTTCGTCCTCCCTAGGCATATTCTTGTCCAATTATGGTTTTTAACCAATCTTGTGCATCCAATAAGTTGAGTTGTGTCATTGGATTAACATTTAGGTCATTTTCGTTCTACCTAGGCTTATTCTTGTCCAATTAGGGTTTTTAACCAATCTTGTGCATCCAATAACTTTGTTTGTGTCATTGAATTAATATTTAGGTCATTTTCGTCCTCCCTAGGCATATTCTTGTCCAATTAGGGTTTTTAACCAATCTTGTGCATCCAATAGGTGTGTTTGTGTCATTGGATGATCAATTAGGTCATTTTCGTCCTCCCTAGGCTTATTCTTGTCTAATTAGGGTTATTAACCAATCTTGTGCATCCAATAGGTGTGTTTGTGTCATTGGATGATCAATTAGGTCATTTTCGTCCTCCCTAGGCTTATTCTTGTCCAATTAGGGTTTTTAACCAATCTTGTGCATCCAATAAGTTTGTTTGTTTAATTGAATTAATATTTAGGTCATTTTCGTCCTCCCTAGGCATATTCTTGTCCAATTAGGGTTTTTAACCAATCTTGTGCATCCAATAGGTGTGTTTGTGTCATTGGATGATCAATTAGGTCATTTTCGTCCTCCCTAGGCTTATTCTTGTCCAATTAGGGTTTTTAACCAATCTTGTGCATCCGATAAGTTTATTTGTGTCATTGAATTAATATTTAGGTCATTTTTGTCCTCCCTAGGCATATTCTTGTCCAATTAGGGTTTTTAACCAATCTTGTGCATCCAATAGGTGTGTTTGTGTCATTGGATGATCAATTAGGTCATTTTCGTCCTCCCTAGGCATATTCTTGTCCAATTAGGGTTTTTAACCAATCTTGTGCATCCAATAGGTGTGTTTGTGTCATTGGATGATCAATTAGGTCATTTTCGTCCTCCATAGGCTTATTCTTGTCCAATTAGGGTTTTTGACCAATCTTGTGCATCAAATAAGTTCATTTGTGTCATTGGATGATCAATTAGGTCATTTTCGTCCTCCCTAGGCATATTCTTGTCCAATTAGGGTTTTTAACCAATCTTGTGCATCCAATAGGTGTGTTTGTGTCATTGGATGATCAATTAGGTCATTTTCGTCCTCCCTAGGCTTATTCTTGTCCAATTAGGGTTTTTAACCAATCTTGTGCATCCAATAGCTTTGTTTGTGTCATTGAATTAACATTTAGGTCATTTTCGTCCTCCCTAGGCATATTCTTGTCCAATTAGGGTTTTTAACCAATCTTGTGCATCCAATAGGTGTGTTTGTGTCATTGGATGATCAATTAGGTCATTTTCGTCCTCCCTAGGCTTATTCTTGTCCAATTAGGGATTTTAACTAATCTTGTGCATCCAATAAGTTCATTTGTGTCATTGGATGATCAATTAGGTCATTTTCGTCCTCCCTAGGCTTATTCTAGTCCAACTAGGGTTTTTAACCAATCTTGTGCATCCAATAGGTGTGTTTGTGTCATTGGATGATCAATTAGGTCATTTTCGTCCTCCCTAGGCATATTCTTGTCCAATTAGGGTTTTTAACCAATCTTGTGCATCCAATAGGTGTGTTTGTGTCATTGGATGATCAATTAGGTCATTTTCGTCCTCCCTAGGCATATTCTTGTCCAATTAGGGTTTTTAACCAATCTTGTGCATCCAATAGGTGTGTTTGTGTCATTGGATGATCAATTAGGTCATTTACGTCCTCCCTAGGCCTATTCTTGTCAAATTAGGGTTTTTAACCAATCTTGTGCATCCAATAACTTTGTTTGTGTAATTGAATTAATATTTAGGTCATTTTCGTCCTCCCTAGGCATATTCTTGTCCAATTAGGGTTTTTAACCAATCTTGTGCATCCAATAGGTGTGTTTGTGTCATTGGATGATCAATTAGGTCATTTTCGTCCTCCCTAGGCATATTCTTGTCCAATTAGGGTTTTTAACCAATCTTGTGCATCCAATAGGTGTGTTTGTGTCATTGGATGATCAATTAGGTCATTTTCTTCCTCCCTAGGCATATTCTTGTCCAATTAGGGTTATTAACCAATCTTGTGCATCCAATAAGTTGAGTTGTGTCATTGGATTAACATTTATGTCATTTTCGTCCTCCCTAGGCTTATTCTTGTCCAATTAGGGTTTTTAACCAATCTTGTGCATCCAATAGGTGTGTTTGTATCATTGGATGATCAATTAGGTCATTTTCGTCCTCCCTAGGCTTATTCTTTCCAATTAGGGTTTTTAACCAATCTTGTGCATCCAATAAGTTGAGTTGTGTCATTGGATTAACATTTAGGTCATTTTCGTCCTCCCTAGGCTTATTCTTGTCCAATTAGGGTTTTTAACCAATCTTGTGCATCCAATAAGTTCATTTGTGTCATTGGATTAACATTTAGGTCATTTTGGTCCTCGCTAGGCATATTCTTGTCCAATTAGAGTTTTAGACCAATCTTGTGCATCCAATAGGTGTGTTTGTGTCATTGGATGATCAATTAGGTTATTATCGTCCTCCCTAGCCTTATTCTTGTCCATTTAGGGTTTTTAACTAATCTTGTGCATCCAATAAGTTCATTTGTGTCATTGGATGATCAATTAGGTCATTTTCGTCCTCCCTAGGCATATTCTTGTCCAATTAGGGTTTTTAACCAATCTTGTGCATCCAATAGGTGTGTTTGTGTCATTGGATGATCAATTAGGTCATTTTCGTCCTCCCTAGGCATATTCTTGTCCAATTAGGGTTTTTAACCAATCTTGTGCATCCAATAGGTGTGTTTGTGTCATTGGATGATCGATTAGGTCATTTTTGTCCTCCCTAGGCACATTCTTGTCCAATTAGGGTTTTTAACCAATCTTGTGCATCCAATAAGTTGAGTTGTGTCATTGGATTAACATTTAGGTCATTTTCGTCCTCCCTAGGCTTATACTTGTCCAATTAGGGTTTTTAACCAATCTTGTGCATCCGATAAGTTTGTTTGTGTCATTGAATTAATATTTAGGTCATTTTCGTCCTCCCTAGGCATATTCTTGTCCAATTAGGGTTTTTAACCAATCTTGTGCATCCAATAGGTGTGTTTGTGTCATTGGATGATCAATTAGGTCATTTTCGTCCTCCCTAGGCATATTCTTGTCCAATTAGGGTTTTAAACCAATCTTCTGCATCCAATAGGTGTGTTGTGTCATTGGATGATCAATTAGGTCATTTTCGTCCTCCCTAGGCTAATTATTCTTGTCCAATTAGGGTTTTTAACCAATCTTGTGCATCCAATAGGTGTGTTGTGTCATTGGATGATCAATTAGGTCATTTTCGTCCTCCCTAGGCATATTCTTGTCCAATTAGGGTTTTTAACCAATCTTGTGCATCCAATAGGTGTGTTTGTATCATTGGATAATCATTTAGGTCATTTTCGTCCTCCCTAGGCATATTCTTGTCCAATTAGGGTTTTTAACCAATCTTGTGCATCCAATAGGTGTGTTTGTGTCATTGGATGATCAATTAGGTCATTTTCGTCCTCCCTAGGCATATTCTTGTCCAATTAGGGTTTTTAGCCAATCTTGTGCATCCAATAAGTTGAGTTGTGTCATTGGATTAACATTTATGTCATTTTCGTCCTCCCTAGGCTTATTCTTGTCCAATTAGGGTTTTTAACCAATCTTGTGCATCCAATATGTGTGTTTGTGTCATTGGATGATCAATTAGGTCATTTTCGTCCTCCCTAAGCTTATTCTTGCCCAATTAGGATTTTTAACCAATCTTGTGCATCCAATAAGTTGAGTTGTGTCATTGGATTAACATTTAGGTCATTTTCGTCCTCCCTAGGCTTATTCTTGTCCAATTAGGGTTTTTAACCAATCTTGTGCATCCAATAAGTTCATTTGTGTCATTTGATGATCAATTAGGTTATTTTCGTCCTCCCTAGGCTTATTCTTGTCCAATTAGGGTTTTTAACTAATCTTGTGCATCCAATAAGTTCATTTGTGTCATTGGATGATCAATTAGGTCATTTTCGTCCTCCCTAGGCATATTCTTGTCTAATTAGGGTTTTTAACCAATCTTGTGCATCCAATAGGTGTGTTTGTGTCATTGGATGATCAATTAGGTCATTTTCGTCCTCCCTAGGCTTATTCTTGTCCTATTAGGGTTTTTAACCAATCTTGTGCATCCAATAGGTGTGTTTGTGTCATTGGATGATCAATTAGGTCATTTTCGTCCTCCATATGCTTATTCTTGTCCAATTATGGTTTTTAACCAATCTTGTGCATCCAATAAGTTGAGTTGTGTCATTGGATTAACATTTAGGTCATTTTCGTCCTCCCTAGGCTTATTCTTGTCCATTGTGCTTCCAATAAGTTCATTTGTGTCATTGGATTAACATTTAGGTCATTTTCGTCCTCCCTAGGCTTATTCTTGTCCAATTAGGGTTTTTAACCAATCTTGTGCATCCAATAAGTTCATTTGTGTCATTGGATGATCAATTAGGTCATTTTCGTCCTCCCTAGGCATATTCTTGTCCAATTAGGGTTTTTAACCAATCTTGTGCATCCAATAGGTGTGTTGTGTCATTGGATGATCAATTAGGTCATTTTCGTCCTCCCTAGGCATATTCTTGTCCAATTAGGGTTTTTAACCAATCTTGTGCATCCAATGAGTTTGTTTGTGTCATTGAATTAATATTTAGGTCATTTTCGTCCTCCCTAGGCATATTCTTGTCCAATTAGGGTTTTTAACCAATCTTGTGCATCCAATAGGTGTGTTTGTGGCAATGGATGATCAATTAGGTCATTTTCGTCCTCCCTAGGCTTATTCTTGTCCAATTAGGGTTTTTAACCAATCTTGTTCATCCAATAGGTGTGTTTGTGTCATTGGATGATCAATTAGGTCATTTTCGTCCTCCCTAGGCTTATTCTTGTCCAATTAGGGTTTTTAACCAATCTTGTGCATCCAACAGGTGTGTTTGTGCCATTGGATGATCAATTAGAACATTTTCGTCCTCCCTAGGTATATTCTTGTCCAATTAGGGTTTTTAACGAATCTTGTGCATCCAATAGGTGTGTTTGTGTCATTGGATGATCAATTAGGTCATTTTCGTCCTCCTTAGGCTTATTCCTGTCCAATTAGGGTTTTTCACCAATCTTGTGCATCCAATAAGTTCATTTGTGTCTTTGGATTAACATTTAGGTCATTTTCGTCCTCCCTAGGCATATTCTTGTCCAATTAGGGTTTTTAACCAATCTTGTGCTTCCAAAAGGTGTGTTTGTGTCATTGGATGATCAATTAGGTCATTTTCGTCCTCCCTAAGCTTATTCTTGTCCAATTAGGGTTTTTAACCAATCTTGTGCATCCAATAAGTTTGTTTGTGTCATTGAATTAATATTTAGGTCATTTTCGTCCTCCCTAGGCATATTCTTGTCTAATTAGGGTTTTTAACCAATCTTGTGCATCCAATAGGTGTGTTTGTGGCAATGGATGATCAATTAGGTCATTTTCGTCCTCCCTAGGCTTATTCTTGTCCAATTAGGGTTTTTAACCAATCTTGTGCATCCAATAGGTGTGTTTGTGTCATTGGATGATCAATTAGGTCGTTTTAGTCCTCCCTAGGCTTATTCTTGTCCACTTAGGGTTTTTAACCAATCTTGTGAATCCAATAAGTTAATTTGTGTCATTGGATGATCAATTAGGCCATTTTCGTCCTCCCTAGGCTTATTCTTGTCCAATTAGGGTTTCTAACCAATCTTGTGCATCCAATAGGTGTGTTTGTGTCATTGGATGACCAATTAGGTCATTTTCGTCCTCCCTAGGCATATTCTTGTCCAATTAGGGTTTTTAACCAATCTTGTGCATCCAATAGGTGTGTTTGTGGCATTAGATGAACAATTAGGTCATTTTCGTCCACCCTAGGCTTATTCTTGTCCAATTAGGGTTTCTAACCAATCTTGTGCATCCAATAGGTGTGTTTGTGTCATTGGATGATCAATTAGGTCATTTTCATCCTCCCTAGGCATATTCTAGTCCAACTAGGGTTTTTAACGAATCTTGTGCATCCAATAAATTCATTTGTGTCATTGGATTAACATTTAGGTCATTTTCGTCCTCCATAGGCATCTTCTTGTCCAATTAGGGTTTTTAACCAATCTTGTGCATCCAATAGGTGTGTTTGTGTCATTGGATGATCAATTAGGTCATTTTCGTCCTCCCTAGGCTTATTCTTGTCCAATTAGGGTTTTTAACCAATCTTGTGCATCCAATAAGTTTGGTTGTGTCATTGGATGATCAATTAGGTCATTTTCGTCCTCCCTAGGCATATTCTTGTCCAATTAGGGTTTTTAACCAATCTTGTGCATCCAATAGGTGTGTTTGTGTCATTGGATGATCAATTAGGTCATTTTCGTCCTCCCTAGGCATATTCTTGTCCAATTAGGGTTTTTAACGAATCTTGTGCATCCAGTAGGTGTGTTTGTTTCATTGGATGATCAATTAGGTCATTTTCGTCCTCCCTAGGCATATTCTTGTCCAATTAGGGTTTTTAACCAATCTTGTGCATCCAATAGGTGTGTTTGTGTCATTGGATGATCAATTAGGTCATTTTCGTCCTCCCTAGGCATATTCTTGTCCAATTAGGGTTTTTAACGAATCTTGTGCATCCAATAGGTGTGTTTGTGTCATTGGATGATCAATTAGGACATTTTCGTCCTCCCTAGGCATATTCTTGTCCAATTAGGGTTTTTAACCAATCTTGTGCATCCAATAGGTGTGTTTGTGTCATTGGATGATCAATTAGGTCATTTTCGTCCTCCCTAGGCATATTCTTGTCCAATTAGGGTTTTTAACCATACTTGTGCATCCAATAGGTGTGTTTGTGTCATTGGATGATCAATTAGGTCATTTTCGTCCTCCCTAGGCATATTCTTGTCCAATTAGGGTTTTTAACCAATCTTGTGCATCCAATAGGTGTGTTTGTGTCATTGGATGATCAATTACGTCATTTTCGTGCTCCCTAGGCATATTCTTGTCCAATTAGGGTTTTTAACCAATCTTGTGCATCCAATAGGTGTGTTTGTGTCATTGGATGATCAATTAGGTCATTTTCGTCCTCCCTAGGCATATTCTTGTCCAATTAGGGTTTTAAACCAATCTTGTGCATCCAATAGGTGTGTTTGTGTCATTGGATGATCAATTAGGTCATTTTCGTCCTCCCTAGGCATATACTTGTCCAATTAGGGTTTTTAACCAATCTTGTGCATCCAATAGGTGTGTTTATGTCATTGGATGATCAATTAGGTAATTTTCGTCCTCCCTAGGCATATTCTTGTCCAATTAGGGTTTTTAACCAATCTTGTGAATCCAATAGGTGTGTTTGTGGCAATGGATGATCAATTAGGTCATTTTCGTCCTCCCTAGGCATATTTTTGTCCAATTAGGGTTTTTAACCAATCTTGTGTATCCAATAAGTTGAGTTGTGTCATTGGGTTAACATTTTGGTCATTTTTGTCCTCCCTAGGCTTATTCTTGTCCAATTAGGGTTTTTAACCGATCTTGTGCATCCAATAGGTGTGTTTGTGTCATTGGATGATCAATTAGGTCATTTTCGTCCTCCCTAGGCATATTCTTGTCCAATTAGGGTTTTTAACCAATCTTGTGCATCCAATAGGTGTGTTTGTGTCATTGGATGATCAATTAGGTCATTTTCGTCCTCCCTAGGCTTATTCTTGTCCAATTACGGTTTTTAACCAATCTTGTGCATCCAATAGGTGTGTTTGTGTCATTGGATGACCAATTAGGTCATTTTCGTTCTCCCTAGGCATATTCTTGTCCAATTAGAGTTTTAGACCAATCTTGTGCATCCAATAGGTGTGTTTGTGTCATTGGATGATCAATTAGGTTATTTTCGTCCTCCCTAGGCTTATTCTTGTCCAATTAGGGTTTTTAACCAATCTTGTGCATCCAATAGGTGTGTTTGTGTCATTGGATGATCAATTAGGTCATTTTCGTCCTCCAGGCTTATTCTTGTCCAATTAGGGTTTTTAACCAATCTTGTGCATCCAATAAGTTGAGTTGTGTCATTGGATTAACATTTAGGTCATTTTCGTCCTCCCTAGGCTTATTCTTGTCCAGTTAGGCTTTTTAACCAATCTTGTGCATCCAATAAGTTCATTTGTGTCATTGGATTAACATTTAGGTCATTTTCGTCCTCCCTAGGCATATTCTTGTCCAATTAGAGTTTTAGACCAATCTTGTGCATCCAATAGGTGTGTTTGTGTAATTGGATGATCAATTAGGTTATTTTCGTCCTCCCTAGGCTTATTCTTGTCCAATTAGTGTTTTTAACTAATCTTGTGCATCCAATAAGTTCATTTGTGTCATTGGATGATCAATTAGGTCATTTTCGTCCTCCCTAGGCATATTCTTGTCTAATTAGGGTTTTTAACCAATCTTGTGCATCCAATAGGTGTGTTTGTGTCATTGGATGATCAATTAGGTCATTTTCGTCCTCCCTAGGCTTATTCTTGTCCTATTAGGGTTTTTAACCAATCTTGTGCATCCAATAGGTGTGTTTGTGTCATTGGATGATCAATTAGGTCATTTTCGTCCTCCATAGGCTTAATTTTGTCCAATTAGGGTTTTTAACCAATCTTGTGCATCCAATAAGTTGAGTTGTGTCATTGGATTAACATTTAGGTCATTTTCGTCCTCCCTAGGCTTATTCTTGTCCAATTAGGGTTTTTAACCAATCTTGTGCTTCCAATAAGTTCATTTGTGTCATTGGATTAACATTTAGGTCATTTTCGTCCTCCCTAGCCATATTCTTGTCCAATTAGGGTATTTAACCAATCTTGTGCATCCAATAGGTGTGTTTGTGTCATTGGATGATCAATTAGGTTATTTTCGTCCTCCCTAGGCTTATTCTTGTCCAATATGGTTTTTAACCAATCTTGTGCATCCAATAGGTGTGTTTGTGTCATTGGATGACCAATTAGGTCATTTTCGTCCTCCCTAGGCATATTCTTGTCCAATTAGGGTTTTTAACCAATCTTGTGCATCCAATAGGTGTGTTTGTGGCAATGGATGATCAATTAGGTCATTTTCGTCCTCCCTAGGCTTATTCTTGTCCAATTAGGGTTTTTAACCAATCTTGTGCATCCAATA
>JBBPBR010000008.1:22539092-22586366 GCA_037974775.1 Cicer pinnatifidum | reverse complement strand
CTAGGCTTATTCTTGTCCAATTAGGGTTTTTAACCAATCTTGTGCATCCAATAAGTTCATTTGCGTCATTGGAATAAAATTTAGGTCATTTTCGTCCTCCCTAGGCTTATTCTTGTGCAATCAAGGTTTTTAACCAATCTTGTGCATCCAAAAAGTTTATTTGTGTCATTGGATTAACATTTAGGTCATTTTCGTCCTCTCTAGGCTTATTTATATGCAATTAGGGTTATTAACCAATCTTGTGCATCCAAAAAGTTCATTTGTGTCTTTGAATTGACATTTAGGTCATTTTCGGTCTCTCTAGGGTTATTTATGTGCAATTAGGGTTTTTAACCAATCTTGTGCATCCAATAAGTTCATTTGTGTCATTGGATTAACATTTAGGTCATTTTCTTCCTCCCTAGGCTTATTCTTGTCCAATTAGGGTTTTTACCCAATCTTGTGCATCCAATAAGTTCATTTGTGTCATTGGATTAACATTTAGGTCATTTTCGTCCTCGCTAGTCTTATTCTTGTCCAATTAGGGTTTTTAACCAATCTTGTGCATCCAATAAGTTCATTTGTGTCATTGGATTAACATTTAGGTCATTTTCGTCCTCCCTAGGCTTATTCTTGTCCAATTAGGGTTTTTAACCAATCTTGTGCATCCAATAAGTTCATTTGTGTCACTGGATTAAAATTTATGTCATTTTCGTCCTCCCTTGGCTTATTCTTGTACAAATAGGGTTTTAACCAATCTTCTGCATCCAATAAGTTCATTTGTGTCATTGTATTAACATTTAGGTCATTTTCGTCCTCCCGAGACTTATTCTTGTCCAATTAGGGTTTTTAACCAATCTTGTGCATCCAACAATAAGTTCATTTGTGTCATTGGATTAACATTTAGGTCATTTTCGTCCTCCCTAGGCTTATTCTTGTCCAATTAGGGTTTTTAACTAATCTTGTGCATCCAATAAGTTCATTTGCGTCATGGAATAAAATTTAGGTCATTTTCGTCCTCCCTAGGCTTATTCTTGTGCAATCAAGGTTTTTAACCAATCTTGTGCATCCAAAAAGTGTATTTGTGTCATTGGATTAACATTTAGGTCATTTTCGTCCTCTCTAGGCTTATTTATATGCAATTAGGGTTATTAACCAATCTTGTGCATCCAAAAAGTTCATTTGTGTCTTTGAATTGACATTTAGGTCATTTTCGGTCTCTCTAGGGTTATTTATGTGCAATTAGGGTTTTTAACCAATCTTGTGCATCCAATAAGTTCATTTGTGTCATTGGATTAACATTTAGGTCATTTTCTTCCTCTCTAGGCTTATTCTTGTCCAATTAGGGTTTTTAACCAATCTTGTGCATCCAATAAGTTCATTTGTGTCATTGGATTAAAATTTATGTCATTTTCGTCCTCCCTAGGCTTATTCTTGTGCAAATAGGGTTTTTAACCAATATTGTGCATCCAATAAGTTCATTTGTGTCATTGGATTAACATTTAGGTCATTTTCGTCCTCCCTAGGCTTATTCTTGTCCAATTAGGGTTTTTAACCAATCTTGTGCATCCAATAAGTTCATTTGTGTCATTGGATTAATATTTAGGTCATTTTCGTCCTCCCTTGGCTTATTCTTGTGCAATCAAGGTTTTTAACCAATCTTGTGCATCCAAAAAGTTTATTTGTGTCATTGGATTAACATTTAGGTCATTTTCGTCCTCTCTAGGCTTATTTATATGCAATTAGGGTTATTAACCAATCTTGTGCATCCAAAAAGTTCATTTGTGTCTTTGAATTGACATTTAGGTCATTTTCGGTCTCTCTAGGGTTATTTATGTGCAATTAGGGTTTTTAACCAATCTTGTGCATCCAATAAGTTCATTTGTGTCATTGGATTAACATTTAGGTCATTTTCTTCCTCTCTAGGCTTATTCTTGTCCAATTAGGGTTTTTAACCAATCTTGTGCATCCAATAAGTTCATTTGCGTCATTGGAATAAAATTTAGGTCATTTTCGTCCTCCCTAGGCTTATTCTTGTGCAATCAAGGTTTTTAACCAATCTTGTGCATCCAAAAAGTTTATTTGTGTCATTGGATTAACATTTAGGTCATTTTC
Organism: Cicer pinnatifidum; assembly: GCA_037974775.1. Lineage (NCBI taxonomy): Eukaryota > Viridiplantae > Streptophyta > Magnoliopsida > Fabales > Fabaceae > Cicer > Cicer pinnatifidum. The sequence continues at coordinate 22,584,272 of JBBPBR010000008.1, read as the reverse complement.
GTCCTCTCTAGGCTTATTTATATGCAATTAGGGTTATTAACCAATCTTGTGCATCCAAAAAGTTCATTTGTGTCTTTGAATTGACATTTAGGTCATTTTCGGTCTCTCTAGGGTTATTTATGTGCAATTAGGGTTTTTAACCAATCTTGTGCATCCAATAAGTTCATTTGTGTCATTGGATTAACATTTAGGTCATTTTCGTCCTCTCTAGGCTTATTCTTGTCCAATTAGGGTTTTTAACCAATCTTGTGCATCCAATAAGTTCATTTGTGTCATTGGATTAACATTTAGGTCATTTTCGTCCTCCCTAGGCATATTCTTGTCCAATTAGGGTTTTTAACCAATCTTGTGAATCCAATAGGTGTGTTTGAGTCATTGGATGATCAATTAGGTCATTTTCGTCCTCCCTAGGCATATTCTTGTCCAACTAGGGTTTTTAACGAATCTTGTGCATCCAATTGGTGTGTTTGTGTCATTGGATGATCAATTAGGTCATTTTCGTCCTCCCTAGGCATATTCTTGTCCAATTAGGGTTTTTAACCAATCTTGTGCATCCAATAAGTTGAGTTGTGTCATTGGATTAACATTTAGGTCATTTTCGTCCTCCCTAGGCTTATTCTTGTCCAATTAGGGTTTTTAACCAATCTTGTGCATCCAATGAGTTCATTTGTGTCATTGGATTAACATTTAGGTCATTTTCGTCCTCCCTAGGCTTATTCTTGTCCAATTAGGGTTTTTAACCAATCTTGTGCATCCAATAAGTTCATTTGTGTCATTGGATTAACATTTAGGTGATTTTCGTCCTCCCTAGGCTTATTCTTGTCCAATTAGGGTTTTTAACCAATCTTGTGCATCCAATAAGTTCATTTGTGTCATTGGATTAACATTTAGGTCATTTTCGTCCTCCCTAGGCTTATTCTTGTCCAATTAGGGTTTTTAACCAATCTTGTGCATCCAATAAGTTCATTTGTGTCATTGGATTAAAATTTAGGTCATTTTCGTCCTCCCTAGGCTTATTCTTGTCCAATTACGGTTTTTAACCAATCTTGTGCATCCAATAAGTTCATTGGTGTCATTGGATTAACATTTAGGTCATTTTCGTCCTCCCTAGGCTTATTCTTGTCCAATTAGGGTTTTTAACCAATATTGTGCATCCAATAAGTTCATTTGTGTCACTGGATTAAAATTTATGTCATTTTCGTCCTCTCTAGGCTTATTCTTGTGCAAATAGGGTTTTTAACCAATCTTCTGCATCCAATAAGTTCATTTGTGTCATTGGATTAACATTTAGGTCATTTTCGTCCTCCCGAGGCTTATTCTTGTCCAATTAGGGTTTTTAACCAATCTTCTGCATCCAATAAGTTCATTTGTGTCATTGGATTAACATTTAGGTCATTTTCGTCCTCCCGAGGCTTATTCTTGTCCAATTAGGGTTTTTAACCAATCTTGTGCATCCAACAATAAGTTCATTTGTGTCATTGGATTAACATTTAGGTCATTTTCGTCCTCCCTAGGCTTATTCTTGTCCAATTAGGGTTTTTAACCAATCTTGTGCATCCAATAAGTTCATTTGTGTCATTGGATTAACATTTAGGTCATTTTAGTCCTCCCTAGGGTTATTTATTGGCAATTAGGGTTTTTAACCAATCTTGTGCATCCAATATGTTCATTTGTGTCATTGGATTAGCATTTAGGTCATTTTCTTCCACCCTAGGCTTATTTATGTGAGTTTAGGGTTTTTAACCAATCTTGTGCATCCAATAAGTTCATTTGTGTCATTGGATTAACATTTAGGTCATTTTCGTCCTCCCTAGGCTTATTCTTGTGCATTTAGGGTTTTTAACCAATCTTGTGCATACAATAAGTTCATTTGTGTCATTGGATTAACATTTAGGTCATTTTCGTCCTCCCTAGGCTTATTTATGTGCAATTAGGGTTTTTAACCAATCTTGTGCATCCAATAAGTTCATTTGTGTCATTGGATTAACATTTACGTCATTTTCGTCATCCCTAGGCTTATTCTTGTCCAATTAGGGTTTTTAACCAATCTTGTGCATCCAATAAGTTCATTTGTGTCATTGGATTAACATTTAGGTCATTTTCGTCCTCCCAAGGCTTATTCTTGTCCAATTAGGGTTTTTAACCAATCTTGTGCATCCAATAAGTTCATTTGTGTCATTGGATTATTATTTAGGTCATTTTCGTCCTCCCTAGGCTTATTCTTGTCCAATTAGGGTTTTTAACCAATCTTGTGCATCCAATAGGTGTGTTTGTGTCATTGGATGAACATTTAGGTCATTTTCATCCTCCCTAGGCTTATTCTTGTCCAATTAGGGATTTTAACGAATCTTGTGCATCCAATAGGTGTGTTTGTGTCATTGGATGAACATTTAGGTCATTTTCGTCGTCCCTAGGCTTATTCTTGTCCAATTAGGGTTTTTAACCAATCTTGTGCATCCAATAAGTTCATTTGTGTCATTGGATTAACATTTAGGTCATTTTCGTCCTCCCTAGGCTTATTCTTGTCCAATTAGGGTTTCTAACCAATCTTGTGCATCCAATAGGTGTGTTTGTGTCATTGGATGAACATTTAGGTCATTTTCGTCCTCCCTAGGCTTACTCTTTTCCAATTAGGGTTTCTAACCAATCTTGTGCATCCAATAAGTTCATTTGTGTCATTGGATTAACATTTAGGTCATTTTCGTCCTCCCTAGGCTTATTCTTGTCCAATTAGGGTTTTTAACCAATCTTGTGCATCCAATAAGTTCATTTGTGTCATTGGATTAACATTTAGGTCATTTTCGTCCTCCCTAGGCTTATTCTTGTCCAATTAGGGTTTCTAACCAATCTTGTGCATCCAATAGGTGTGCTTGTGTAATTGGATGAACATTTAGGTCATTTTGGTCCTCCCTAGGCTTATTCTTTTCCAATTAGGGTTTCTAACCAATCTTGTGCATCCAATAAGTTCATTTGTGTCATTGGATTAACATTTAGGTCATTTTCGTCCTCCCTAGGCTTATTCTTGTCCAATTAGGGTTTTTAACCAATCTTGTGCATCCAATAAGTTCATTTGTGTCATTGGATTAACATTTAGGTCATTTTCGTCCTCCCTAGGCTTATTCTTGTCCAATTAGGGTTGCTAACCAATCTTGTGCATCCAATAGGTGTGTTTGTGTCATTGGATGAACATTTAGGTCATTTTCGTCCTCCCTAGGCTTATTCTTGTCCAATTAGGGTTTTTAACCAATCTTGTGCATCCAATAAGTTAATTTGTGTTATTGGATGAACATTTAGGTCATTTTCGTCCTCCCAAGGCTTATTCTTGTCCAATTAGGGTTTCTAACGAATCTTGTGCATCCAATAGGTGTGTTTGTGTCATTGGATGAACATTTAGGTCATTTTCATCCTCCCTCGGCTTATTCTTGTCCAATTAGGGTTTTTAACCAATCTTGTGCATCCAATAGGTGTGTTTGTGTCATTGGATGAACATTTAGGTCATTTTCGTCCTCCCTAGGCTTATTCTTGTCCAATTAGGGTTTTTTCACCAATCTTGTGCATCCAATATGTTCATTTGTGTCATTGGATGAACATTTAGGTCATTTTCGTCCTCCCTAGGCTTATTCTTGTCCAATTAGGGTTTCTAAACAATCTTGTGCATCCAATAGGTGTGTTTGTGTTATTGGATGAACATTTAGGTAATTTTCGTCCTCCCTAGGCTTATTCTTGTCCAATTAGGGTTTTTAACCAATCTTGTGCATCCAATAAGTTCATTTGTGTCATTGGATTAACATTTAGGTCATTTTCGTCCTCCCTAGGCTTATTCTTGTCCAATTAGGGTTTTTAACCAATCTTGTGCATCCAATAGGTGTGTTTGTGTCATTGGATGAACATTTAGGTCATTTTCGTCCTCCCTAGGCTTATTCTTGTCCAATTAGGGATTTTAACCGATCTTGTGCATCCAATAAGTTCATTTGTGTCATTGGATTAACATTTAGGTCATTTTCGTCCTTCCTAGGCTTATTCTTGTCCAATTAGGGTTTCTAACCAATCTTGTGCATTCAATAGGTGTGTTTGTGTCATTGGATGAACATTTAGGTCATTTGCGTCCTCCCTAGTCTTATTCTTGTCCAATTAGGGTTTTTAACCAATCTTGTGCATCCAATAAGTTCATTTGTGTCATTGGATTAACATTTAGGTCATTTTCGTCCTCCCTAGGCTTATTCTTGTCCAATTAGGGTTTTTAACCAATCTTGTGCATCCAATAAGTTCATTTGTGTCACTGGATTAAAATTTATGTCATTTTCGTCCTCCCTTGGCTTATTCTTGTACAAATAGGGTTTTAACCAATCTTCTGCATCCAATAAGTTCATTTGTGTCATTGTATTAACATTTAGGTCATTTTCGTCCTCCCGAGACTTATTCTTGTCCAATTAGGGTTTTTAACCAATCTTGTGCATCCAACAATAAGTTCATTTGTGTCATTGGATTAACATTTAGGTCATTTTCGTCCTCCCTAGGCTTATTCTTGTCCAATTAGGGTTTTTAACTAATCTTGTGCATCCAATAAGTTCATTTGCGTCATGGAATAAAATTTAGGTCATTTTCGTCCTCCCTAGGCTTATTCTTGTGCAATCAAGGTTTTTAACCAATCTTGTGCATCCAAAAAGTGTATTTGTGTCATTGGATTAACATTTAGGTCATTTTCGTCCTCTCTAGGCTTATTTATATGCAATTAGGGTTATTAACCAATCTTGTGCATCCAAAAAGTTCATTTGTGTCTTTGAATTGACATTTAGGTCATTTTCGGTCTCTCTAGGGTTATTTATGTGCAATTAGGGTTTTTAACCAATCTTGTGCATCCAATAAGTTCATTTGTGTCATAGGATTAACATTTAGGTCATTTTCGTCCTCACTAGGCTTATTCTTGTCCAATTAGGGTTTTTAACCAATCTTGAGCATCCAATAAGTTCATTTGTGTCACTGGATTAAAATTTATGTCATTTTCTTCCTCCCTAGGCTTATTCTTGTGCAAATAGGGTTTTTAACCAATGTTCTGCATCCAATAAGTTCATTTGTGTCATTGGATTAACATTTAGGTCATTTTCGTCCTCCCTAGGCTTATTCTTGTCCAATTAGGGTTTTTACCCAATCTTGTGCATCCAATAAGTTCATTTGTGTCATTGGATTAACGTTGAGGTCATTTTCGTCCTCCCTAGGCTTATTCTTGTCCAATTAGGGTTTTTAACCAATCTTGTGCATCCAATAAGTTCATTTGTGTCATTGGATTAACATTTAGGTCATTTTCGTCCTCCCTAGGCTTATTCTTGTCCAATTAGGGTTTTTAACCAATCTTGTGCATCCAATAAGTTCATTTGTGTCATTGGATTAACATTTAGGTCATTTTCGTCCTCTTTAGGCTTATTCTTGTCCAATTAGGGTTTTTAACCAATCTTGTGCATCCAATAAGTTCATTTGTGTCATTGGATTAACAATTAGGTCATTTTCGTCCTCCCTAGGCTTATTCTTGTCCAATTAGGGTTTTTAACCAATCTTGTGCATCCAATAGGTGTGTTTGTGTCATTGGATGAACATTTAGGTCATTTTCATCCTCCCTAGGCTTATTCTTGTCCAATTAGGGTTTTTAACCAATCTTGTGCATCCAATAAGTTCATTTGTGTCATTGGGTGAACATTTATGTCATTTTCGTCCTCCCTAGGCTTATTCTTGTCCAATTAGGGTTTCTAACCAATCTTGTGCATCCAATAGGTGTGTTTAGTCATTTGATGAACATTTAGGTCATTTTCGTCCTCCCTAGGCTTATTCTTGTCCAATTAGGGTTTTTAACCAATCTTGTGCATCCAATATGTTCATTTGTGTCATTGGATGAACATTTAGGTTATTTTCGTCCTCCCAAGGCTTATTCTTGTCCAATTAGGGTTTCTAAACAATCTTGTGCATCCAATAGGTATGTTTGTGTCATTGGATGAACATTTAGGTCATTTTCGTCCTCCCTAGGCTTATTCTTGTCCAATTAGGGTTTTTAACCAATCTTGTGCATCCAATAAGTTCATTTGTGTCATTGGATTAACATTTAGGTCATTTTCGTCCTCCCTAGGCTTATTCTTGTCCAATTAGGGTTTCTAACCAATCTTGTGCATCCAATAGGTGTGTTTAGTCATTTGATGAACATTTAGGTCATTTTCGTCCTCTCTAGGCTTATTCTTGTCCAATTAGGGTTTTTAAGCAATCTTGTTTATCCAATAAGTTCATTTGTGTCATTGGCTGAACATTTAGGTCATTTTCGTCCTCCCTAGGCTTATTCTTGTCCAATTAGGGTTTTTAACCAATCTTGTGCATCCAATAGGTGTGTTTGTGTCATTGGATGAACATTTAGGTCATTTTCGTCCTCCCTAGGCTTATTCTTGTCCAATTAGGGTTTTTAACCAATCTTGTGCATCCAATAAGTTCATTTGTGTCATTGGATTAACATTTAGGTCATTTTCGTCCTCCCTAGGCTTATTCTTGTCCAATTAGGGTTTCTAACCAATCTTGTGCATCCAATAGTGTGTTTGTGTAATTGGATGAACATTTAGGTCATTTTCGTCCTCCCTAGGCTTATTCTTGTCCAATTAGGTTTTTAACCAATCTTGTGCATCCAATAAGTTCATTTGTGTCACTGGATTAACATTTAGGTCATTTTCGTCCTCCCTAGGCTTATTCTTGTCCAATTAGGGTTTCTAACCAATCTTGTGCATCCAATAGGTGTGTTTGTGTCATTGGATGAACATTTAGGTCATTTTCGTCCTCCCAATGCTTATTCTTATCCAATTAGGATTTTTAACCAATCTTGTGCATCCAATAGGTGTGTTTGTGTCATTGGATGAACATTTAGGTCATTTTCGTCCTCCCTAGGCTTATTCTTGTCCAATTAGGGTTTTTAACCAATCTTGTGCATCCAATAAGTTCCTTTGTGTCATTGGTTTAACATTTAGGTCATTTTCGTCCTCCCTAGGCTTATTCTTGTCCAATTAGGGTTTTTAACCAATCTTGTGCATCCAATAAGTTCATTTGTGTCATTGGATTAACATTTAGGTCATTTTCGTCCTCCCTAGGCTTATTCTTGTCCAATTAGGGTTTTTAACCAATCTTGTGCATCCAATAAGTTCATTTGTGTCATTGGATTAACATTTAGGACATTTTCGTCCTCCCTAGGCATATTCTTGTCCAATTAGGGTTTTTAACCAATCTTGTGCATCCAATAGGTGTGTTTGTGTCATTGGATGATCAATTAGGTTATTTTCGTCCTCCCTAGGCTTATTCTTGTCCAATTAGGGTTCTTAACCAATCTTGTGCATCCCATAGGTGTGTTCGTGTCATTGGATGATCAATTAGGTCATTTTCGTCCTCCATAGGCTTATTCTTGTCCAATTACGGTTTTTAACCAATCTTTTGCATCCAATAAGTTGAGTTGTGTCATTGGATTAACATTTAGGTCATTTTCGTCCTCCCTAGGCTTATTCTTGTCCAATTAGGGTTTTTAACCAATCTTGTGCATCCAATAAGTTCATTTGTGTCATTGGATTAACATTTAGGTCATTTTCGTCCTCCCTAGGCTTAGTCTTGTCCAATTAGGGTTTCTAACCAATCTTGTGCATCCAAGAGGTGTTTTTGTGTCATTGGATGAACATGTAGGTCATTTTCGTCCTCCCTATGCTTATTCTTGTCCAATTAGGGTTTTTAACCAATCTTGTGCATCTAATAAGTTCAATTGTGTCATTGGATGAACATTTAGGTCATTTTCGTCCTCCCTAGGCTTATTCTTGTCCAATTAGGGTTTTTAACCAATCTTGTGCATCCAATAAGTTCATTTGTGTCATTGGATTAACATTTAGGTCATTTTCGTCCTCCCTAGGCTTATTCTGGTCCAATTAGGGTTTCTAACCAATCTTGTGCATCCAATAGGTGTGTTTGTGTCATTGGATGAACATTTAGGTCATTTTCGTCCTCCCTAGGCTTATTCTTGTCCAATTAGGGTTTCTAACCAATCTTGTGCATCCAATAAGTGTGTTTGTGTCATTGGATGAACATTTAGGTCATTTTCGTCCTCCCTAGTCTTATTCTTTTCCAATTAGGGTTTCTAACCAATCTTGTGCATCCAATAAGTTCATTTGTGTCATTGGATTAACATTTAGGTCATTTTCGTCCTCCCTAGGCTTATTCTTGTCCAATTAGGGTTTTTAACCAATCTTGTGCATCCAATAAGTTCATTTGTGTCATTGGATTAACATTTAGGTCATTTTCGTCCTCCCTAGGCTTATTCTTGTCCAATTAGGGTTTCTAACCAATCTTGTGCATCCAATAGGTATATTTGTGTCATTGGATGAACATTTAGGTCATTTTCGTCCTCCCTAGGATTATTCTTGTCCAATTAGGGTTTTTAACCAATCTTGTGCATCCAATAGGTGTGTTTGTGTCATTGGATGAACATTTAGGTCATTTTCGTCCTCCCTAGGCTTATTCTTGTCCAATTAGGGTTTCTAACCAATCTTGTGCATCCAATAGGTGTGTTTGTGTCATTGGATTACCATTTAGGTCATTTTCGTCCTTCCTAGGCTTATTCTTGTCCAATTAGGGTTTTTAACCAATCTTGTGCATCCAATAAGTTCATTTGTGTCATTGGATGAACATTAAGGTCATTTTCGTCCTCCCTAGGCATATTCTTGTCCAATTAGGGTTTCTAACAAATCTTGTGCATCCAATAGGTGTGTTTGTGTCATTGGATGAACATTTAGGTCATTTTCGTCCTCCCTAGGCTTATTCTTTTCCAATTAAGGTTTCTAACCAATCTTGTGCATCCAATAAGTTCATTTGTGTCATTGGATTAACATTTAGGTCATTTTCGTCCTCCCTAGGCTTATTCTTGTCCAATTAGGGTTTTTAACCAATCTTGTGCATCCAATAAGTTCATTTGTGTCATTGGATTAACATTTAGGTCATTTTCGTCCTCCCTAGGCTTATTCTTGTCCAATTAGGGTTTTTAACCAATCTTGTGCATCCAATAAGTTCATTTGTGTCACTGGATTAAAATTTATGTCATTTTCGTCCTCCCTAGGCTTATTCTTGTGCAATTAGGGTTTTTAACCAATCTTCTGCATCCAATAAGTTCATTTGTGTCATTGGATTAACATTTAGGTCATTTTCGTCCTCCCGAGGCTTATTCTTGTCCAATTAGGGTTTTTAACCAATCTTGTGCATCCAACAATAAGTTCATTTGTGTCATTGGATTAACATTTAGGTCATTTTCGTCCTCCCTAGGCTTATTCTTGTCCAATTAGGGTTTTTAACCAATCTTGTGCATCCAATAAGTTCATTTGCGTCATTGGAATAAAATTTAGGTCATTTTCGTCCTCCCTAGGCTTATTCTTGTGCAATCAAGGTTTTTAACCAATCTTGTGCATCCAAAAAGTTTATTTGTGTCATTGGATTAACATTTAGGTCATTTTCGTCCTCTCTAGGCTTATTTATATGCAATTAGGGTTATTAACCAATCTTGTGCATCCAAAAAGTTCATTTGTGTCTTTGAATTGACATTTAGGTCATTTTCGGTCTCTCTAGGGTTATTTATGTGCAATTAGGGTTTTTAACCAATCTTGTGCATCCAATAAGTTCATTTGTGTCATTGGATTAACATTTAGGTCATTTTCTTCCTCTCTAGGCTTATTCTTGTCCAATTAGGGTTTTTAACCAATCTTGTGCATCCAATAAGTTCATTTGTGTCATTGGATTAAAATTTATGTCATTTTCGTCCTCCCTAGGCTTATTCTTGTGCAAATAGGGTTTTTAACCAATATTGTGCATCCAATAAGTTCATTTGTGTCATTGGATTAACATTTAGGTCATTTTCGTCCTCCCTAGGCTTATTCTTGTCCAATTAGGGTTTTTAACCAATCTTGTGCATCCAATAAGTTCATTTGTGTCATTGGATTAACATTTAGGTCATTTTCGTCCTCCCTAGGCTTATTCTTGTGCAAATAGGGTTTTAACCAATCTTGTGCATCCAATAAGTTCATTTGTGTCATTGTATTAACATTTAGGTCATTTTCGTCCTCCCGAGGCTTATTCTTGTCCAATTAGGGTTTTTAACCAATCTTGTGCATCCAATAAGTTCATTTGAGTCTTTGGATAAACATTTAGGTCATTTTCGTCCTCTCTAGGGTTATTTATGTGCAATTAGGGTTTTTAACCAATCTTGTGCATCCAAAAAGTTCATTTGTGTCATTGGATTAACATTTAGGTCATATTCGTCCTCTCTAGGCTTATTCTTGTCCAATTAGGGTTTTTAACCAATCTTGTGCATCCAATAAGTTCATTTGTGTCATTTAATGAACATTTAGGTCATTTTCGTTCTCCCTATGCTTATTTATGTGCAATTAGGGTTTTTAACCAATCTTGTGCATCCAATATTATCATTTGTGTCATTGGATAAACATTTAGGTCATTTTCGTTCTCCCTAGGCTTATTTATGTGCAATTAGGGTTTTAACCAATCTTGTGCATTCAATATTATCATTTGTGTCATTGGAGTAACATTTAGGTCATTTTTGTCCTCCCTGGGCTTATTCTTGTCGAATTAGGGTTTTTAACCAATCTTGTGCATCCAAAAAGTTCATTTGTGTCTTTGGATTAACATTTAGTTCATTTTCATCCTCTCTAGGGTTATTTATGTGCAATTAAGGTTTTTAACCAATCTTGTGCATTAATGAGTTCATTTGTGTCTTTGAATTGACATTTAGGTCATTTTCGTCCTCCCTAAGCTTATCCTTGTACAATTAGGGTTTTTAACCAATCTTCTACATCCAAAAAGTTCATTTGTGTCATTGGATTAACATTTATGGCATTTTCGTCCTCCCTAGGCTTATTCTTGTGCAATTAGGGTTTTTAACCAATGTTGTGCATCCAAAAAGTTCATTTGTGTCATTGGATTAACATTTAGGTCATTTTCGTCCTCCCTAGGGTTATTTATGGGCAATTAGGGTTTTTAACCAATCTTGTGCATCCAATGAGTTCATTTGTGTCTTTGGATTAACATTTAGGTCATATTCGTCCTCTCTAGGCTTATTCTTGTCCAATTAGGGTTTTTAACAAATCTTGTGCATCCAATAAGTTCATTTGTGTTATTGGATGAACATTTAGGTCATTTTCGTCCTCCCTAGGCTTTTTCTTGTGCAATTAGGGTTTTTAACCAATCTTGGGCATCCAATAAGTTCATTTGTGTCATTGGGTTAAAATTTAGGTCATATTCGTCCTCTCTAGGCTTATTCTTGTCCAATTAGGGTTTTTAACCAATCTTGTGCATCCAATAAGTTCATTTGTGTCATTGGATTAAAATTTATGTCATTTTCGTCCTCCCTAGGCTTATTCTTGTGCAAATAGGGTTTTTAACCAATATTGTGCATCCAATAAGTTCATTTGTGTCATTGGATTAACATTTAGGTCATTTTCGTCCTCCCTAGGCTTATTCTTGTCCAATTAGGGTTTTTAACCAATCTTGTGCATCCAATAAGTTCATTTGTGTCATTGGATTAACATTTAGGTCATTTTCGTCCTCCCTAGGCTTATTCTTGTGCAAATAGGGTTTTAACCAATCTTGTGCATCCAATAAGTTCATTTGTGTCATTGTATTAACATTTAGGTCATTTTCGTCCTCCCGAGGCTTATTCTTGTCCAATTAGGGTTTTTAACCAATCTTGTGCATCCAATAAGTTCATTTGTGTCATTGGATTAACATTTAGGTCATTTTCGTCCTCCCTAGGCTTATTCTTGTCCAATTAGGGTTTTTAACCAATCTTGTGCATCCAATAAGTTCTTTTGTGTCATTGGATTAACATTTAGGTCATTTTCGTCCTCCCTAGGCTTATTCTTGGCCCATTAGGGTTTTTAACCAATCTTGTGCATCCAATAAGTTCATTTGTGTCATTGGATTAACATTTAGGTCATTTTCGTCCTCCCAAGGCTTATTTATGTGCAATTAGGGTTTTTAACCAATCTTGTGCATCCAATAAGTTCATTTGTGTCATTGGATTAACATTTAGGTCATTTTCGTCCTCCCTAGGCTTATTCTTGTCCAATTAGGGTTTTTAACCAATCTTGTGCATCCAATAAGTTCATTTGTGTCACTGGATTAAAATTTATGTCATTTTCGTCCTCCCGAGGCTTATTCTTGTCCAATTAGGGTTTTTAACCAATCTTGTGCATCCAATAAGTTCATTTGTGTCATTGGATTAACATTTAGGTCATTTTCGTCCTCCCTAGGCTTATTCTTGTGCAAATAGGGTTTTTAACCAATCTTCTGCATCCAATAAGTTCATTTGTGTAATTGGATTAACATTTAGGTCATTTTCGTCCTCCCTAGGCTTATTCTTGTCCAATTAGGGTTTTTAACCAATCTTGTGCATCCAATAAGTTCATTTGTGTCATTGGATAAACATTTAGGTCATTTTCGTCCTCCCTAGGCTTATTCTTGTCCAATTAGGGTTTTTAACCAATCTTGTGCATCCAATAAGTTCATTTGTGTCACTGGATTAAAATTTATGTCATTTTCGTCCTCCCGAGGCTTATTCTTGTCCAATTAGGGTTTTTAACCAATCTTGTGCATCCAATAAGTTCATTTGTGTCATTGGATTAACATTTAGGTCATTTTCGTCCTCCCAAGGCTTATTTATGTGCAATTAGGGTTTTTAACCAATCTTGTGCATCCAATAAGTTCATTTGTGTCATTGGATTAACATTTAGGTCATTTTCGTCCTCCCAAGGCTTATTCTTGTCCAATTAGGGTTTTTAACCAATCTTGTGCATCCAATAAGTTCATTTGTGTCATTGGATTAAAATTTATGTCATTTTCGTCCTCCCTAGGCTTATTCTTGTGCAAATAGGGTTTTTAACCAATCTTCTGCATCCAATAAGTTCATTTGTGTCATTGGATTAACATTTAGGTCATTTTCGTCCTCCCTAGGCTTATTCTTGTCCAATTAGGGTTTTTAACCAATCTTGTGCATCCAACAATAAGTTCATTTGTGTCATTGGATTAACTTTTAGGTCATTTTCGTCCTCCCTAGGCTTATTCTTGTCCAATTAGGGTTTTTAACCAATCTTGTGCATCCAATAAGTTCATTTGTGTCATTGGATTAAAATTTATGTCATTTTCGTCCTCCCTAGGCTTATTCTTGTGCAAATAGGGTTTTTAACCAATCTTGTGCATCCAATAAGTTCATTTGTGTCACTGGATTAAAATTTATGTCATTTTCGTCCTCTCTAGGCTTATTCTTGTGCAAATAGGGTTTTTAACCAATCTTCAGCATCCAATAAGTTCATTTGTGTCATTGGATTAACATTTAGGTCATTTTCGTCCTCCCTAGGCTTATTCTTGTCCAATTAGGGTTTTTAACCAATCTTGTGCATCCAATAAGTTCTTTTGTGTCATTGGATTAACATTTAGGTCATTTTCGTCCTCCCTAGGCTTATTCTTGTCCAATTAGGGTTTTTAACCAATCTTGTGCATCCAATAGGTGTGTTTGTGTCATTGGATGATCAATTAGGTCATATGCGTCCTCCCTAGGCATATTCTTGTCCAATTAGGATTTTTAACCAATCTTGTGCATCCAATAGGTGTGTTTGTGTCATTGGATGATCAATTAGGTCATTTTCGTCCTCCCTAGGCATATTCTTGTCCAATTAGGGTTTTTAACCAATCTTGTGCATCCAATAGGTGTGTTTGTGTCATTGGATGATCAATTAGGTCATTTTCGTCCTCCCTAGGCATATTCTTGTCCAATTAGGGTTTTTAACCAATCTTGTGCATCCAATAGGTGTGTTTGTGTCATTGGATGATCAATTAGGTCATTTTCGTCCTCCATAGGCTTATTCTTGTCCAATAAGAGTTTTTAACCAATCTTCTGCATCCAATAAGTTGAGTTGTGTCATTGGATTAACATTTAGGTCATTTTCGTCCTCCCTAGGCTTATTCTTGTCCAATTAGGGTTTTTAACCAATCTTGTGCATCCAATAAGTTCATTTGTGTCATTGGATTAAAATTTAGGTCATTTTCGTCCTCCCTAGGCTTATTCTTGTGCAATCAAGGTTTTTAACCAATCTTGTGCATCCAAAAAGTTTATTTGTGTCATTGGATTAACATTTAGGTCATTATCGTCCTCTCTAGGCTTATTTATATGCAATTAGGGGTTATTAACCAATCTTGTGCATCCAAAAAGTTCATTTGTGTCTTTGAATTGACATTTAGGTCATTTTCGGTCTCTCTAGGGTTATTTATTGGCAATTAGGGTTTTTAACCAATCTTGTGCATCCAATAAGTTCATTTGTGTCATTGGATTTACATTTAGGTCATTTTCGTCCTCCCTAGGCTTATTCTTGTCCAATTAGGGTTTTTAACCAATCTTGAGCATCCAATAAGTTCATTTGTGTCACTAGATTAAAATTTATGTCATTTTCTTCCTCCCTAGGCTTATTCTTGTGCAAATAGGGTTTTTAACCAATGTTCTGCCTCCAATAAGTTCATTTGTGTCATTGGATTAATATTTAGGTCATTTTCGTCCTCCCTAGGCTTATTCTTGTCCAATTAGGGTTTTTACCCAATCTTGTGCATCCAATAAGTTCATTTGTGTCATTGGATTAACATTTAGGTCATTTTCGTCCTCCCTAGTCTTATTCTTGTCCAATTAGGGTTTTTAACCAATCTTGTGCGTCCAATAAGTTCATTTGTGTCATTGGATTAACATTTAGGTCATTTTCATCCTCCCTAGGCTTATTCTTGTCCAATTAGGGTTTTTAACCAATCTTGTGCATCCAATAAGTTCATTTGTGTCACTGGATTAAAATTTATGTCATTTTCGTCCTCCCTAGGCTTATTCTTGTGCAAATAGGGTTTTAACTAATCTTCTGCATCCAATAAGTTCATTTGTGTCATTGTATTAACATTTAGGTCATTTTCGTCCTCCCGAGGCTTATTCTTGTCCAATTAGGGTTTTTAACCAATCTTGTGCATCCAATAAGTTCATTTGTGTCATTGGATTAACATTTAGGTCATTTTCGTCCTCCCTAGGCTTATTCTTGTCCAATTAGGGTTTTTAACCAATCTTGTGCATCCAATAAGTTCATTTGTGTCACTGGATTAAAATTTATGTCATTTTCGTCCTCCCTAGGCTTATTCTTGTGCAATTAGGGTTTTTAACCAATCTTCTGCATCCAATAAGTTCATTTGTGTCATTGGATTAACATTTAGGTCATTTTCGTCCTCCCGAGGCTTATTCTTGTCCAATTAGGGTTTTTAACCAATCTTGTGCATCCAACAATAAGTTCATTTGTGTCATTGGATTAACATTTAGGTCATTTTCGTCCTCCCTAGGCTTATTCTTGTCCAATTAGGGTTTTTAACCAATCTTGTGCATCCAATAAGTTCATTTGCGTCATTGGAATAAAATTTAGGTCATTTTCGTCCTCCCTAGGCTTATTCTTGTGCAATCAAGGTTTTTAACCAATCTTGTGCATCCAAAAAGTTTATTTGTGTCATTGGATTAACATTTAGGTCATTTTCGTCCTCTCTAGGCTTATTTATATGCAATTAGGGTTATTAACCAATCTTGTGCATCCAAAAAGTTCATTTGTGTCTTTGAATTGACATTTAGGTCATTTTCGGTCTCTCTAGGGTTATTTATGTGCAATTAGGGTTTTTAACCAATCTTGTGCATCCAATAAGTTCATTTGTGTCATTGGATTAACATTTAGGTCATTTTCTTCCTCTCTAGGCTTATTCTTGTCCAATTAGGGTTTTTAACCAATCTTGTGCATCCAATAAGTTCATTTGTGTCATTGGATTAAAATTTATGTCATTTTCGTCCTCCCTAGGCTTATTCTTGTGCAAATAGGGTTTTTAACCAATATTGTGCATCCAATAAGTTCATTTGTGTCATTGGATTAACATTTAGGTCATTTTCGTCCTCCCTAGGCTTATTCTTGTCCAATTAGGGTTTTTAACCAATCTTGTGCATCCAATAAGTTCATTTGTGTCATTGGATTAACATTTAGGTGATTTTCGTCCTCCCTAGGCTTATTCTTGTCCAATTAGGATTTTTAACCAATCTTGTGCATCCAATAAGTTCATTTGTGTCATTGGATTAATATTTAGGTCATTTTCGTCCTCCCTTGGCTTATTCTTGTGCAATCAAGGTTTTTAACCAATCTTGTGCATCCAAAAAGTTTATTTGTGTCATTGGATTAACATTTAGGTCATTTTCGTCCTCTCTAGGCTTATTTATATGCAATTAGGGTTATTAACCAATCTTGTGCATCCAAAAAGTTCATTTGTGTCTTTGAGTTGACATTTAGGTCATTTTCGGTCTCTCTAGGCTTATTTATGTGCATTTAGGGTTTTTAACCAATCTTGTGCATCCAAAAAGTTTATTTGTGTCACTGGATTAACATTTAGGTCATTTTCATCCTCTTTAGGCTTATTTATATGCAATTAGGGTTATTAACCAATCTTGTGCATCCAAAAAGTTCATTTGTGTCTTTGAATTGACATTTAGGTCATTTTCGGTCTCTCTAGGGTTATTTATGTGCAATTAGGGTTTTTAACCAATCTTGTGCATCCTATAAGTTCATTTGTGTCATTGGATTAACATTTAGGTCATTTTCGTCCTCCCTAGGCTTATTTATGTGCAATTAGGGTTTTTAACCAATCTTGTGCATCCAATAAGTTCATTTGTGTCATTGGATTAACATTTACGTCATTTTCGTCATCCCTAGGCTTATTCTTGTCCAATTAGGGTTTTTAACCAATCTTGTGCATCCAATAAGTTCATTTGTGTCATTGGATTAACATTTAGGTCATTTTCGTCCTCCCAAGGCTTATTCTTGTCCAATTAGGGTTTTTAACCAATCTTGTGCATCCAATAAGTTCATTTGTGTCATTGGATTATTATTTAGGTCATTTTCGTCCTCCCTAGGCTTATTCTTGTCCAATTAGGGTTTTTAACCAATCTTGTGCATCCAAAAAGTTCATTTGGGTCGTTGGATTAACATTTAGGTCATTTTCGTCCATCGAAGGCTTATTCTTGTGCAATTAGGGTTTTTAACCAATCTTGTGCATCCAATATGTTCTTTTATATCATTGGATTAACATTTAGGTCATTTTCGTCCTCCCTAGGCTTATTCTTGTCCAATTAGGGTTTTTAACCAATCTTGTGCATCCAATAAGTTCATTTGTGTCATTGGATTAACATTTAGGTCATTTTCGTCCTCCCTAGGGTTATTTATGGGCAATTAGGGTTTTTAACCAATCTTGTGCATCCAATAAGTTCATTTGTGTCATTGGATTATTATTTAGGTCATTTTCGTCCTCCCTAGGCTTATTCTTGTCC
Organism: Cicer pinnatifidum; assembly: GCA_037974775.1. Taxonomy (NCBI): domain Eukaryota; kingdom Viridiplantae; phylum Streptophyta; class Magnoliopsida; order Fabales; family Fabaceae; genus Cicer; species Cicer pinnatifidum. The sequence continues at coordinate 22,566,841 of JBBPBR010000008.1, read as the reverse complement.
AATTAGGGCTTTTAACCAATCTTGTGCATCCAAAAAGTTCATTTGTGTCTTTGAATTGACATTTTGGTCATTTTCGTCCTCCCTAGGCTTATTTATGAGCAATTAGGGTTTTTAACCAATCTTGTGCATCCAATAAGTTCATTTGTGTCATTGGATTAACATTTAGGTCATTTTCGTCCTCCCTAGGCTTATTCTTGTCCAATTAGGGTTTTTAACCAATCTTGTGCATCCAATAAGTTCATTTGTGTCATTGGATTAACATTTAGGTCATTTTCGTCCTCCCTAGGCTTATTCTTGTCCAATTAGGGTTTTTAACCAATCTTGTGCATCCAATAAGTTCATTTGTGTCATTGGATTAACATTTAGGTCATTTTCGTCCTCCCTAGGCTTATTTATGTGCAATTAGGAATTTTTACCAATCTTATGCATCCAAAAAGTTCTTTTTAGTCATTGGATTAACATTTAGGTCATTTTTGTCCTCCCTAGGGTTATTTATGGGCAGTTACCGTTTTTAACCAATCTTGTGCATCCAATAAGTTCATTTGTGTCATTGGATTATTATTTAGGTCATTTTTGTCCTCCCTAGTCTTATTCTTGTCCAATTAGGGTTTTTACCCAATCTTGTGCATCCAAAAAGTTAATTTGTGTCATTGGATTAACATTTAGGTCATTTTCGTCCTCTCTAGGATTATTTATGTGCAATTAGGGTTTTTAACCAATCTTGTGCATCCAATAAGTTCATTTGTGTCATTGGATTAGCATTTAGGTCATTTTCGTCCTCCCTAGGCTTATTCTTGTCCAATTAGGGTTTTTAACCAATCTTGTGCAACCAAAAAGTTCATTTGTGTCATTGGATTAACATTTAGGTCATTTTCGTCCTCCCTAGGCTTATTCTTGTCCAATTAGGGTTTTTAACCAATCTTGTGCATCCAATAAGTTCATTTGTGTCATTGGATTAACATTTAGGTCATTTTCGTCCTGCCTAGGCATATTCTTGTCCAATTAGGGTTTTTAACCAATCTTGTGCATCCAATAGGTGTGTTTGTGTCATTGGATGATCAATTAGGTTAGTTTCGTCCTCCCTAGGCTTATTCTTGTCCAATTAGGGTTTCTAACCAATCTTGTGCATCCAATAAGTTGAGTTGTGTCATTGGATTAACATTTAGGTCATTTTCGTCCTCCCTAGGCTTATTCTTGTCCAATTAGGGTTTTTAACCAATCTTGTGCATCCAATAAGTTCATTTGTGTCATTGGATTAACATTTAGGTCATTTTCGTCCTCCCTAGGCTTATTCTTGTCCAATTAGGGTTTTTAACCAATCTTGTGCATCCAATAGGATTGTTTGTGTCATTGGATGATCAATTAGGTCATTTTCGTCCTCCCTAGGCTTATTCTTGTCCAATTAGGGTTTTTAACCAATCTTGTGCATCCAATAAGTTCATTTGTGTCATTGGATTAACATTTAGGTCATTTTCGTCCACCCTAGGCATATTATTGTCCAATTAGGATTTTTAACCAATCTTGTGTATCCAATAGGTGTGTTTGTGTCATTGGATGGTCAATTAGGTCATTTTCGTCCTCCCTAGGCTTATTCTTGTCCAATTAGGGTTTTTAACCAATCTTGTGCATCCAATAGGTGTGTTTGTGTCATTGGATGATCAATTAGGTCATTTTCGTCCTCCCTAGGCTTATTCTTGTCCAATTAGGGTTTTTAACCAATCTTGTGCATCCAATAAGTTCATTTGTGTCATTGGATTAACATTTAGGTCATTTTCGTCCTCCCTAGGCTTATTCTTGTCCAATTAGGGTTTTTAACCAATCTTGTGCATCCAATAGGTGTGTTTATGTCATTGGATGATAAATTATGTCATTTTCTTCGTCCCTAGGCTTATTCTTGTCCAATTAGGGTTTTTAACCAATCTTGTGCATCCAATAGGTGTGTTTGTGTCATTGGATGATTAATTACGTCATTTTGATCTTCCCTAGGCTTATTCTTGTCCAATTAGGGTTTTTAACCAATCTGGTGCATCCAATAGGTGTGTTTGTGTCATTGGATGATCAATTAGGTCATTTTCGTCCTCCCTAGGCTTATTCTTGTTCAATTAGGGTTTTTAACCAATCTTGTGCATCCAATACGTTTGTTTGTATCATTGGATGATCAATTTGGTCATTTTCGTCCTCCCTAGGCTTATTCTTGTCCAATTAGGGTTTTTAACCAATCTTGTGCATCCAATAGGTGTGTTTGTGTCATTGGATGATCAATTAGGTCATTTTCGTCCTCCCTAGGCTTATTCTTGTCCAATATGGGTTTTTAACCAATCTTGTGCATCCAATAGGTGTGTTTGTGTCATTGGATGATCAATTAGGTCATTTTCGTCCTCCCTAGGCTTATTCTTGTCCAATTAGGGTTTTTAACCAATCTTGTGCATCCAATAAGTTCATTTGTGTCATTGGATGATCAATTAGGTCGTTTTCGTCCTCCCTAGGCATATTCTTGTCCAATTAGGGTTTTTAACCAATCTTGTGCATCCAATAGGTGTGTTTGTGTCATTGGATGATCAATTAGGTCATTTTCGTCCTCCCTAGGCTTATTCTTGTCCAATTAGGGTTTTTAACCAATCTTGTGCATCCAATAGGTGTGTTTGTGTCATTGGATGATCAATTAGGTCATTTACGTCCTCATTAGGCTTATTCTTGTCCAATTAGGGTTTTTAACCAATCTTGTGCATCCAATAGGTGTGTTTGTGTCATTGGATGATCAATTAGGTCATTTTCGTCCTCCCTAGGCATATTCTTGTCCAATTAGGGTTTTTAACCAATCTTGTGCATCCAATAGGTGTGTTTGTGTCATTAGATGATCAATTTGGTCATTTTCGTCCTCCCTAGGCTTATTCTTGTCCAATTAGGGTTTTTAACCAATCTTGTACATCCAATAATTTCATTTGTGTCATTGGATTAACATTTAGGTCATTTTCGTCCTCCCTAGGCATATTCTTGTCTAATTAGGATTTTTAACCAATCTTGTGCATCCAATAGGTGTGTTTGTGTCATTGGATGATCAATTAGGTTATTTTCGTCCTCCCTAGGCTTATTCTTGTCCAATTAGGGTTTTTAACCAATCTTGTGCATCCAATAGGTGTGTTTTTGTCATTGGATGACCAATTAGGTCATTTTCGTCCTCCCTAGGCATATTCTTGTCCAATTAGGGTTTTTAACCAATCTTGTGCATCCAATAGGTGTGTTTATGTCATTGGATGATCAATTAGGTCATTTTCGTCCTCCCTAGGCTTATTCTTGTCCAATTAGGGTTTTTAACCAATCTTGTGCATCCAATAAGTTCATTTGTGTCATTGGATGATCAATTAGGTCATTTTTGTCCTCCCTAGGTATATTCTTGTCCAACTAGGGTTTTTAACCAATCTTGTGCATCCAATAGATGTGTTTGTGTCTTTGGATGATCAATGAGGTCATTTTCTTCCTCCCTAGGCTTATGCTTGTCCAATTAGGGTTTTTAATCAATCTTGTGCATCCAATAAGTTCATTTGTGTCATTGGATTAACATTTAGGTCATTTTCGTCCTCCCTAGGCATATTCTTGAACAATTAGGGTTTTTAACCAATCTTGTGCTTCCAATAGGTGTGTTTGTGTCATTGGATGATCAATTAGGTCATTTTCGTCCTCCCTAGGCTTATTCTTGTCCAATTAGGGTTTTTAACCAATCTTGTGCATCCAATAAGTTCATTTGTGTCATTGGATGATCAATTAGGTCATTTTCGTCCTCCCTATGTATATTCTTGTCCAACTAGGGTTTTTAACCAATCTTGTGCATCCAATAGATGTATTTGTGTCTTTGGATGATCAATTAGGTCATTTTCGTCCTCCCTAGGCTTATTCTTGTCCAATTAGGGTTTTTAATCAATCTTGTGCATCCAATAAGTTCATTTGTGTCATTGGATTAACATTTAGGTCATTTTCGTCCTCCCTAGGCATATTCTTGTCCAATTAGGGTTTTTAACCAATCTTGTGCTTCCAATAGGTGTGTTTGTGTCATTGGATGATCAATTAGGTCATTTTCGTCCTCCCTAGGCTTATTCTTGTCCAATTAGGGTTTTTAACCAATCTTGTGCATCCAATAAGTTCATTTGTGTCATTGGATGATCAATTAGGTCATTGTCGTCCTCCCTAGGTATATTCTTGTCCAACTAGGGTTTTTAACCAATCTTGTGCATCCAATAGATGTGTTTCTATCTTTGGATGATCAATTAGGTCATTTCCGTCCTCCCTAGGCTTATTCTTGTCCAATTAGGGTTTTGAACGAATCTTGTGCATCCAATAGGTGTGTTTGTGTCATTGGATGATCAATTAGGTCATTTTCGTCCTCCCTAGGCTTATTCTTGTCCAATTAGGGTTTTTAACCAATCTTGTGCATCCAATAAGTTCATTTGTGTCATTGGATGATCAATTATGTCATTTTCGTCCTCCCTAGGCATATTCTTGTCCAACTAGGGTTTTTAACCAATCTTGTGCTTCCAACAGGTATGTTTGTGTCATTGGATGATCAATTAGGTCATTTTCGTCCTTCCTAGGCTTATTCTTGTCCAATTAGGGTTTTTAACCAATCTTGTGCATCCAATAAGTTCATTTGTGTCATTGGATTAACATTTAGGTCATTTTCGTCCTCCCTAGGCATATTCTTGTCCAATTAGGGTTTTTAACCAATCTTGTGCATCCAATAGGTGTGTTTGTGTCATTGGATGATCAATTAGGTCATTTTCGTCCTCCCTAGGCTTATTCTTGTCCAATTAGGGTTTTTAACCAATCTTGTGCATCCAATAAGATGAGTTGTGTCATTGGATTAACATTTAGGTCATTTTCATTCTCCCTAGGCATATTCTTGTCCAATTAGGGTTTTTAACCAATCTTGTGCATCCAATAGGTGTGTTTATCTCATTGGATGATCAATTAGGTCACTTTGATCCTCCCTAGGCTTATTCTTGTCCAATTAGGTTTTTAACCAATCATGTGCATCCAATAAGTTCATTTGTGTTATTGGTTTAACATTTAGGTCATATTCGTCCTCCCTAGGCATATTGTTGTCCAATTAGGGTTTTTAACCAATCTTGTGCATCCAATAGGTGTGTTTGTGTCATTGGATGATCAATTAGGTCATTTTCGTCCTCCCTAGGCATATTCTTGTCCAATTAGGGTTTTTAACCAATCTTGTGCATCCAATAGGTGTGTTTGTGTCATTGGATGATCAATTAGGTCATTTTCGTCCTCCCTATGCTTTTTCTTGTCCAATTACGGTTTTTAACCAATCTTGTGCATCCAATAAGTTCATTTGTGTCATTGGATGATCAATTAGGTCATTTTCGTCCTCCCTAGGCATGTTCTTGTCCAACTAGGGTTTTTAACCAATCTTGTGCATCCAATAGGTGTGTTTGTGTCATTGGATGATCAATTAGATCATTTTCGTCCTCCCTAGGCTTATTCTTGTCGAATTATGGTTTTTAACCAGTCTTGTGCATCCAATAGGTGTGTTTGTGTCATTGGATGATCAATTAGGTCATTTTCGTCCTCCCTAGGCATATTCTTGTCCAATTATGGTTTTTAACCAATCTTGTGCATCCAATAGGTGTGTTTGTGTCATTGGATGATCAATTAGGTCATTTTCGTCCTCCCTAGGCTTATTCTTGTCCAATTAGGGTTTTTAACCAATCTTGTGCATCCAATATGTGTGTTTGTGTCATTGGATGATCAATTAGGTCATTTTCGTCCTCCCTAAGCTTATTCTTGTCCAATTAGGGTTTTTAACCAATCTTGTGCATCCAATAAGTTCATTTGTGTCATTGGATTAACATTTAGGTCATTTTCGTCCTCCCTAGGCTTATTCTTGTCCAATTAGGGTTTTTAACCAATCTTGTGCATCCAATAAGTTCATTTGTGTCATTGGATTAACATTTAGGTCATTTTCGTCCTCCCTAGGCTTATTCTTGTCCAATTAGGGTTTTTAACCAATCTTGTGCATCCAATAAATTCATTTGTGTCACTGGATTAAAATTTATGTCATTTTCGTCCTCCCTAGGCTTATTCTTGTGCAAATAGGGTTTTTAACCAATCTTCTGCTTCCAATAAGTTCATTTGTGTAATTGGATTAACATTTAGGTCATTTTCGTCCTCCCTAGGCTTATTCTTGTCCAATTAGGGTTTTTAACCAATCTTGTGCATCCAATAAGTTCATTTGTGTCATTGGATTAACATTTAGGTCATTTTCGTCCTCCCTAGGCTTATTCTTGTCCAATTAGAGTTTTTAACCAATCTTGTGCATCCAATAAGTTCATTTATGTCATTGGATTAAAATTTAGGTCATTTTCGTCCTCCCTAGGCTTATTCTTGTGCAATCAAGGTTTTTAACCAATCTTGTGCATCCAAAAAGTTTATTTGTGTCATTGGATTAACATTTAGGTCATTATCGTCCTCTCTAGGCTTATTTATATGCAATTAGGGGTTATTAACCAATCTTGTGCATCCAAAAAGTTCATTTGTGTCTTTGAATTGACATTTAGGTCATTTTCGGTCTCTCTAGGGTTATTTATTGGCAATTAGGGTTTTTAACCAATCTTGTGCATCCAATAAGTTCATTTGTGTCACTGGATTAACATTTAGGTCATTTTCGTCCTCCCTAGGCTTATTTATGTGCAATTAGGGTTTTTAACCAATCTTGTGCATCCAATAAGTTCATTTGTGTCATTGGATTAACATTTAGGTCATTTTCGTCCTCCCTAGGCTTATTCTTGTCCAATTAGGGTTTTTAACCAATCTTGTGCATCCAATAAATTCATTTGTGTCACTGGATTAAAATTTATGTTATTTTCGTCATCCCTAGGCTTATTCTTGTGCAAATAGGGTTTTTAACCAATCTTGTGCATCCAATAAGTTCATTTGTGTCATTGGATTAACATTTAGGTCATTTTCGTCCTCCCAAGGCTTATTTATGTGCAATTAGGGTTTTTAACCAATCTTGTGCATCCAATAAGTTCATTTGTGTCATTGGATTAACATTTAGGTCATTTTCGTCCTCCCTAGGCTTATTTATGTGCAATTAGGGTTTTTAACCAATCTTGTGCATCCAATAAGTTCATTTGTGTCATTGGATTAACATTTAGGTCATTTTCGTCCTCCCTAGGGTTATATATGGGCAAATAGGGTTTTTAACCAATCTTGTGCATCCAATAAGTTCATTTGTGTCATTGGATTAACATTTAGGTCATTTTCGTCCTCCCTAGGCTTATTTATGTGCAATTAGGGTTTTTAACCAATCTTGTGCATCCAATAAGTTCATTTGTGTCATTGGATTAACATTTAGGTCATTTACGTCCTCCCTTGGCTTATTTATGTGCAATTAGGGTTTTTAACCAATCTTGTGCATCCAAATAGTTCATTTGTGTCATAGGATTAACATTTAGGTCATTTTCATCCTCCCTAGGGTTATTTATGGGCAATTAAGGTTTTTAACCAATCTTGTGCATCCAATAAGTTCATTTGTGTCATTGGATTAACATTTAGGTCATTTTCATCCTCTCTAGGGTTATTTATGTGCAATTAGGGTTTTTAACCAATCTTGTGCATCCAATAAGTTCATTTGTGTCATTGGATTAACATTTAGGTCATTTTCGTCCTCCCTACGCTTATTCTTGTGCAATTAGGGCTTTGAACAAATCTTGTGCATCTAAAAAGATCATTTGTGTCTTTGAATTGACATTTAGGTCATTTTCGTCCTCTCTAGGGTATTTTATGTGCAATTAGGGTATTTAACCAATCTTGTGCATCCAAAAAGTTCATTTGTGTCTTTGAATTGACATTTAGGTCATTTTCGTCCTCTCTAGGGTTATTTATGTGCAATTAGGGTTTTTAACCATTCTTGTTCATCCAATAAGTTCATTTGTGTCATTGGATTAACATTTAGGTCATTTTCGTCCTCCCTAGGCTTATTCTTGTGCAATTAGGGTTTTTAACCAATCTTGTGCATCCAATAAGTTCATTTGTGTCATTGGATTAACATTTAGGTCATTTTCGTCCTCCCTAGGCTTATTCTTGTCCAATTAGGGTTTTTAACCAATCTTGTGCATCTAAAAAGTTCATTTGTGTCTTTGGATTTACATTTACGTCATTTTCGTCCGCTCTAGGGTTATTTATGTGCAATTAGGGTTTTTAACCAATCTTGTGCATCCAATGAGTTCATGTGTGTCATTGGATTAACATTTAGGTCATTTTCGTCCTCCCTAGGCTTATCCTTGTGCAATTAGGGTTTTTAACCAATCTTGTGCATCCAATAAGTTCATTTGTGTCATTGGATTAACATTTAGGTCATTTTCGTCCTCCGTAGGGTTATTTATGGGCAATTAGGGTTTTTAACCAATCTTGTGCATCCAATAAGTTCATTTGTGTCATTGGATTAACATTTAGGTCATTTTCGTCCTCCCTAGGCTTATTTTTGTGCAATTAGGGTTTTTAACCAATCTTGTGCATCCAATAAGTTCATTTGTGTCATTGGATTAACATTTAGGTCATTTTCGTCCTCTCTAGGGTATTTTATGTGCAATTAGGGTTTTTAACCAATCTTGTGCATCCAATAAGTTCATTTGTGTCATTGGATTAACATTTAGGTCATTTTCGTCCTCTCTAGGGTATTTTATGTGCAATTAGGGTTTTTAACCAATCTTGTGCATCCAATAAGTTCATTTGTGTCATTGGATTAACATTTAGGTCATTTTCGTCCTCCCTAGGCTTATTTATGTGCAATTAGGGTTTTTAACCAATCTTGTGCATCCAATAAGTTCATTTGTGTCATTGGATTAAAATTTAGGTCATTTTCGTCCTCCCTAGGCTTATTCTTGTGCAATCAAGGTTTTTAACCAATCTTGCGCATCCAAAAAGTTTATTTGTGTCATTGGATTAACATTTAGGTCATTATCGTCCTCTCTAGGCTTATTTATATGCAATTAGGGGTTATTAACCAATCTTGTGCATCCAAAAAGTTCATTTGTGTCTTTGAATTGACATTTAGGTCATTTTCGGTCTCTCTAGGGTTATTTATTGGCAATTAGGGTTTTTAACCAATCTTGTGCATCCAATAAGTTCATTTGTGTCATTGGATTAACATTTAGGTCATTTTCGTCCTCCCTAGGCTTATTTATGTGCAATTAGGGTTTTTAACCAATCTTGTGCATCCAATAAGTTCATTTGCGTCATTGGATTAACATTTAGGTCATTTTCGTCCTCCCTAGGCTTATTCTTGTCCAATTAGGGTTTTTAACCAATCTTGTGCATCCAATAAGTTCATTTGTGTCATTGGATTAACATTTAGGTCATTTTCGTCCACCCTAGGCATATTCTTGTTCAATTAGGGTTTTTAACCAATCTTGTGCATCCAATAAGTTCATTTGTGTCATTGGATTAACATTTAGGTCATTTTCGTCCTCCCTAGGCTTATTCTTGTCCAATTAGGGTTTTTAACCAATCTTGTGCATCCAATAAGTTCATTTGTGTCACTGGATTAAAATTTATGTCATTTTCGTCCTCCCTAGGCTTATTCTTGTGCAAATAGGGTTTTTAACCAATCTTCTGCATCCAATAAGTTGATTTGTGTCATTGGATTAACATTTAGGTCATTTTCGTCCTCCCTAGGCTTATTCTTGTCCAATTAGGGTTTTTAACCAATCTTGTGCATCCAATAAGTTCATTTGTGTCATTGGATTAACATTTAGGTCATTTTCGTCATCCCTAGGCTTATTCTTGTCCAATTAGGGTTTTTAACCAATCTTCTGCAACCAAAAAGTTCATTTGTGTCATTGGATGAACATTTAGGTCATTTTCGTCCTCCGTAGCCTTATTTATGTGCAATTAGGGTTTATAACCAATCTTATACATCCAATAAGTTCATTTGTTTCATTGGATTAACATTTAGGTCATTTTCGTCCTCTCTAGGGTTATTTATGTGCAATTAGGGTTTTTAACCAAACTTGTGCATCCAATAAGTTCATTTGTGTCATTGGATTAACATTTAGGTCATTTTCGTCCTCCCTAGGCTTATTCTTGTCCAATTAGGGTTTTTAACCAATCTTGTGCATCCAATAAGTTCATTTGTGTCATTGGATTAACATTTAGGTCATTTTCGTCCTCCCTAGGCTTATTCTTGTGCAAATAGGGTTTTAACCAATCTTCTGCATCCAATAAGTTCATTTGTGTCATTGTATTAACATTTAGGTCATTTTCGTCCTCCCGAGGCTTATTCTTGTCCAATTAGGGTTTTTAACCAATCTTGTGCATCCAATAAGTTCATTTGTGTCATTGGATTAACATTTAGGTCATTTTCGTCCTCCCTAGGCTTATTCTTGTCCAATTAGGGTTTTTAACCAATCTTGTGCATCCAATAAGTTCTTTTGTGTCATTGGATTAACATTTAGGTCATTTTCGTCCTCCCTAGGCTTATTCTTGGCCCATTAGGGTTTTTAACCAATCTTGTGCATCCAATAAGTTCATTTGTGTCATTGGATTAACATTTAGGTCATTTTCGTCCTCCCAAGGCTTATTTATGTGCAATTAGGGTTTTTAACCAATCTTGTGCATCCAATAAGTTCATTTGTGTCATTGGATTAACATTTAGGTCATTTTCGTCCTCCCTAGGCTTATTCTTGTCCAATTAGAGTTTTTAACCAATCTTGTGCATCCAATAAGTTCATTTGTGTCATTGGATTAAAATTTAGGTCATTTTCGTCCTCCCTAGGCTTATTCTTGTGCAATCAAGGTTGTTAACCAATCTTGTGCATCCAAAAAGTTTATTTGTGTCATTGGATTAACATTTAGGTCATTATCGTCCTCTCTAGGCTTATTTATATGCAATTAGGGGTTATTAACAAATCTTGTGCATCCAAAAAGTTCATTTGTGTCTTTGAATTGACATTTAGGTCATTTTCGGTCTCTCTAGGGTTATTTATTGGCAATTAGGGTTTTTAACCAATCTTGTGCATCCAATAAGTTCATTTGTGTCATTGGATTAACATTTAGGTCATTTTCGTCCTCCCTAGGCTTATTTATGTGCAATTAGGGTTTTTAACCAATCTTGTGCATCCAATAAGTTCATTTGTGTCATTAGATTAACATTTAGGTCATTTTCGTCCTCCCTAGGCTTATTCTTGTCCAATTAGGGTTTTTAACCAATCTTGTGCATCAAATAAATTCATTTGTGTCACTGGATTAAAATTTATGTTATTTTCGTCCTCCCTAGGCTTATTCTTGTGCAAATAGGGTTTTTAACCAATCTTGTGCATCCAATAAGTTCATTTGTGTCATTGGATTAACATTTAGGTCATTTTCGTCCTCCCAAGGCTTATTTATGTGCAATTAGGGTTTTTAACCAATCTTGTGCATCCAATAAGTTCATTTGTGTCATTGGATTAACATTTAGGTCATTTTCGTCCTCCCAAGGCTTATTCTTGTCCAATTAGGGTTTTTAACCAATCTTGTGCATCCAATAAGTTCATTTGTGTCATTGGATTAAAATTTATGTCATTTTCGTCCTCCCTAGGCTTATTCTTGTGCAAATAGGGTTTTTAACCAATCTTCTGCATCCAATAAGTTCATTTGTGTCATTGGATTAACATTTAGGTCATTTTCGTCCTCCCTAGGCTTATTCTTGTCCAATTAGGGTTTTTAACCAATCTTGTGCATCCAATAAGTTCATTTGCGTCATTGGAATAAAATTTAGGTCATTTTCGTCCTCCCTAGGCTTATTCTTGTGCAATCAAGGTTTTTAACCAATCTTGTGCATCCAAAAAGTTTATTTGTGTCATTGGATTAACATTTAGGTCATTTTCGTCCTCTCTAGGCTTATTTATATGCAATTAGGGTTATTAACCAATCTTGTGCATCCAAAAAGTTCATTTGTGTCTTTGAATTGACATTTAGGTCATTTTCGGTTCTCTAGGGTTATTTATGTGCAATTAGGGTTTTTAACCAATCTTGTGCATCCAATAAGTTCATTTGTGTCATTGGATTAACATTTAGGTCATTTTCGTCCTCACTAGGCTTATTCTTGTCCAATTAGGGTTTTTAACCAATCTTGAGCATCCAATAAGTTCATTTGTGTCACTGGATTAAAATTTATGTCATTTTCTTCCTCCCTAGGCTTATTCTTGTGCAAATAGGGTTTTTAATCAATGTTCTGCATCCAATAAGTTCATTTGTGTCATTGGATTAACATTTAGGTCATTTTCGTCCTCCCTAGGCTTATTCCTGTCCAATTAGGGTTTTTACCCAATCTTGTGCATCCAATAAGTTCATTTGTGTCATTGGATTAACATTGTGGTCATTTTCGTCCTCCCTAGGCTTATTCTTGTCCAATTAGGGTTTTTAACCAATCTTGTGCATCCAATAAGTTCATTTGTGTCATTGGATTAACATTTAGGTCATTTCCGTCCTCCCTAGGCTTATTCTTGTCCAATTAGGGTTTTTAACCAATCTTGTGCATCCAATAAGTTCATTTGTGTCATTGGATTAACATTTAGGTCATTTTCGTCCTCCCTAGGCTTATTCTTGTGCAAATAGGGTTTTAACCAATCTTCTGCATCCAATAAGTTCATTTGTGTCATTGTATTAACATTTAGGTCATTTTCGTCCTCCCGAGGCTTATTCTTGTCCAATTAGGGTTTTTAACCAATCTTGTGCATCCAATAAGTTCATTTGTGTCATTGGATTAACATTTAGGTCATTTTCGTCCTCCCTAGGCTTATTCTTGTCCAATTAGGGTTTTTAACCAATCTTGTGCATCCAATAAGTTCATTTGCGTCATTGGAATAAAATTTAGGTCATTTTCGTCCTCCCTAGGCTTATTCTTGTGCAATCAAGGTTTTTAACCAATCTTGTGCATCCAAAAAGTTTATTTGTGTCATTGGATTAACATTTAGGTCATTTTCGTCCTCTCTAGGCTTATTTATATGCAATTAGGGTTATTAACCAATTTTGTGCATCCAAAAAGTTCATTTGTGTCTTTGAATTGACATTTAGGTCATTTTCGGTTCTCTAGGGTTATTTATGTGCAATTAGGGTTTTTAACCAATCTTGTGCATCCAATAAGTTCATTTGTGTCATTGGATTAACATTTAGGTCATTTTCGTCCTCACTAGGCTTATTCTTGTCCAATTAGGGTTTTTAACCAATCTTGAGCATCCAATAAGTTCATTTGTGTCACTGGATTAAAATTTATGTCATTTTCTTCCTCCCTAGGCTTATTCTTGTGCAAATAGGGTTTTTAACCAATGTTCTGCATCCAATAAGTTCATTTGTGTCATTGGATTAACATTTAGGTCATTTTCGTCCTCCCTAGTCTTATTCTTGTCCAATTAGGGTTTTTACCCAATCTTGTGCATCCAATAAGTTCATTTGTGTCATTGGATTAACGTTGAGGTCATTTTCGTCCTCCCTAGGCTTATTCTTGTCCAATTAGGGTTTTTAACCAATCTTGTGCATCCAATAAGTTCATTTGTGTCATTGGATTAACATTTAGGTCATTTTCGTCCTCCCTAGGCTTATTCTTGTCCAATTAGGGTTTTTAACCAATCTTGTGCATCCAATAAGTTCATTTGTGTCATTGGATTAAAATTTAGGTCATTTTCGTCCTCCCTAGGCTTATTCTTGTCCAATTACGGTTTTTAACCAATCTTGTGCATCCAATAAGTTCATTGGTGTCATTGGATTAACATTTAGGTCATTTTCGTCCTCCCTAGGCTTATTCTTGTCCAATTAGGGTTTTTAACCAATATTGTGCATCCAATAAGTTCATTTGTGTCACTGGATTAAAATTTATGTCATTTTCGTCCTCTCTAGGCTTATTCTTGTGCAAATAGGGTTTTTAACCAATCTTCTGCATCCAATAAGTTCATTTGTGTCATTGGATTAACATTTAGGTCATTTTCGTCCTCCCGAGGCTTATTCTTGTCCAATTAGGGTTTTTAACCAATCTTCTGCATCCAATAAGTTCATTTGTGTCATTGGATTAACATTTAGGTCATTTTCGTCCTCCCGAGGCTTATTCTTGTCCAATTAGGGTTTTTAACCAATCTTGTGCATCCAACAATAAGTTCATTTGTGTCATTGGATTAACATTTAGGTCATTTTCGTCCTCCCTAGGCTTATTCTTGTCCAATTAGGGTTTTTAACCAATCTTGTGCATCCAATAAGTTCATTTGCGTCATTGGAATAAAATTTAGGTCATTTTCGTCCTCCCTAGGCTTATTCTTGTGCAATCAAGGTTTTTAACCAATCTTGTGCATCCAAAAAGTTTATTTGTGTCATTGGATTAACATTTAGGTCATTTTCGTCCTCTCTAGGCTTATTTATATGCAATTAGGGTTATTAACCAATCTTGTGCATCCAAAAAGTTCATTTGTGTCTTTGAATTGACATTTAGGTCATTTTCGGTCTCTCTAGGGTTATTTATGTGCAATTAGGGTTTTTAACCAATCTTGTGCATCCAATAACTTCATTTGTGTCATTGGATTAACATTTAGGTCATTTTCGTCCTCCCTAGGCTTATTTATGTGCAATTAGGGTTTTTAACCAATCTTGTGCATCCAATAAGTTCATTTGTGTCATTGGATTAACATTTAGGTCATTTTCGTCCTCCCTAGGCTTATTCTTGTCCAATTAGGGTTTTTAACCAATCTTGCGCATCCAATAAGTTCATTTGTGTCATTGGATTAACATTTAGGTCATTTTCGTCCTCCCTAGGCTTATTCTTGTCCAATTAGGGTTTTTAACCAATCTTGTGCATCCATTAAGTTCATTTGTGTCATTGGATTAACATTTAGGTCATTTTCGTCCTCCCTAGGCTTATTCTTGTCCAATTAGGGTTTTTAACCAATCTTGTGCATCCAATAAGTTCATTTGTGTCATTGGATTAAAATTTAGGTCATTTTCGTCCTCCCTAGGCTTATTCTTGTCCAATTAGGGTTTTTAACCAATCTTGTGCATCCAATAAGTTCATTTGTGTCAATGGATTAACATTTTGGTCATTTTCGTCCTCCCTAGGCTTATTCTTGTCCAATTAGGGTTTTTAACCAATATTGTGCATCCAATAAGTTCATTTGTGTCACTAGATTAAAATTTATGTCATTTTCGTCCTCTCTAGGCTTATTCTTGTGCAAATAGGGTTTTTAACCAATCTTCTGCATCCAATAAGTTCATTTGTGTCATTGGATTAACATTTAGGTCATTTTCGTCCTCCCGAGGCTTATTCTTGTCCAATTAGGGTTTTTAACCAATCTTCTGCATCCAATACGTTCATTTGTGTCATTGGATTAACATTTAGGTCATTTTCGTCCTCCCGAGGCTTATTCTTGTCCAATTAGGGTTTTTAACCAATCTTGTGCATCCAACAATAAGTTCATTTGTGTCATTGGATTAACATTTAGGTCATTTTCGTCCTCCCTAGGCTTATTCTTGTCCAATTAGGGTTTTTAACCAATCTTGTGCATCCAATAAGTTCATTTGTGTCATTGGATTAAAATTTAGGTCATTTTCGTCCTCCCTAGGCTTATTCTTGTCCGATTAGGGTTTTTAACCAATCTTGTGCATCCAATAAGTTCATTTGTGTCATTGGATTAACATTTAGGTCATTTTCGTCCTCCCTAGGCTTATTCTTGTCCAATTAGGGTTTTTAACCAATCTTGTGCATCCAATAAGTTCATTTGTGTCACTGGATTAAAATTTATGTCATTTTCGTCCTCCCGAGGCTTATTCTTGTCCAATTAGGGTTTTTAACCAATCTTGTGCATCCAATAAGTTCATTTGTGTCATTGGATTAACATTTAGGTCATTTTCGTCCTCCCTAGGCTTATTCTTGTGCAAATAGGGTTTTTAACCAATCTTCTGCATCCAATAAGTTCATTTGTGTAATTGGATTAACATTTAGGTCATTTTCGTCCTCCCTAGGCTTATTCTTGTCCAATTAGGGTTTTTAACCAATCTTGTGCATCCAATAAGTTCATTTGTATCATTGGATTAAAATTTAGGTCATTTTCGTCCTCCCGAGGCTTATTCTTGTGCAATCAAGGTTTTTAACCAATCTTATGCATCCAAAAAGTTTATTTGTGTCATTGGATTAACATTTAGGTCATTATCGTCCTCTCTAGGCTTATTTATATGCAATTAGGGGTTATTAACCAATCTTGTGCATCCAAAAAGTTCATTTGTGTCTTTGAATTGACATTTAGGTCATTTTCGGTCTCTCTAGGGTTATTTATTGGCAATTAGGGTTTTTAACCAATCTTGTGCATCCAATAAGTTCATTTGTGTCATTGGATTTACATTTAGGTCATTTTCGTCCTCCCTAGGCTTATTCTTGTCCAATTAGGGTTTTTAACCAATCTTGAGCATCCAATAAGTTCATTTGTGTCACTAGATTAAAATTTATGTCATTTTCTTCCTCCCTAGGCTTATTCTTGTGCAAATAGGGTTTTTAACCAATGTTCTGCCTCCAATAAGTTCATTTGTGTCATTGGATTAATATTTAGGTCATTTTCGTCCTCCCTAGGCTTATTCTTGTCCAATTAGGGTTTTTACCCAATCTTGTGCATCCAATAAGTTCATTTGTGTCATTGGATTAACATTTAGGTCATTTTCGTCCTCCCTAGTCTTATTCTTGTCCAATTAGGGTTTTTAACCAATCTTGTGCGTCCAATAAGTTCATTTGTGTCATTGGATTAACATTTAGGTCATTTTCATCCTCCCTAGGCTTATTCTTGTCCAATTAGGGTTTTTAACCAATCTTGTGCATCCAATAAGTTCATTTGTGTCACTGGATTAAAATTTATGTCATTTTCGTCCTCCCTAGGCTTATTCTTGTGCAAATAGGGTTTTAACTAATCTTCTGCATCCAATAAGTTCATTTGTGTCATTGTATTAACATTTAGGTCATTTTCGTCCTCCCGAGGCTTATTCTTGTCCAATTAGGGTTTTTAACCAATCTTGTGCATCCAATAAGTTCATTTGTGTCATTGGATTAACATTTAGGTCATTTTCGTCCTCCCTAGGCTTATTCTTGTCCAATTAGGGTTTTTAACCAATCTTGTGCATCCAATAAGTTCATTTGTGTCACTGGATTAAAATTTATGTCATTTTCGTCCTCCCTAGGCTTATTCTTGTGCAATTAGGGTTTTTAACCAATCTTCTGCATCCAATAAGTTCATTTGTGTCATTGGATTAACATTTACGTCATTTTCGTCATCCCTAGGCTTATTCTTGTCCAATTAGGGTTTTTAACCAATCTTGTGCATCCAATAAGTTCATTTGTGTCATTGGATTAACATTTAGGTCATTTTCGTCCTCCCTAGGCTTATTCTTGTCCAATTAGGGTTTTTAACAAATCTTGTGCATCTAATAGGTGTGTTTGTGTCATTGGATGAACATTTAGGTCATTTTCGTCCTCCCTAGGCTTATTCTTGTCCAATTAGGGTTTTTAACCAATCTTGTGCATCCAATAGGTGTGTTTGTGTCATTGGATGAACATTTAGGTCATTTTCGTCCTCCTTAGGCTTATTCTTGTCCAATTAGGGTTTTTAACCAATCTTGTGCATCCAATAAGTTCATTTGTGTCATAGGATGAACATTTAGGTTATTTTCGTCCTCCCTAGGCTTATTCTTGTCCAATTAGGGTTTTTAACCAATCTTGTGCATCCAATAAGTTCATTTGTGTCATTGTATTAACATTTAGGTCATTTTCGTCCTCCCTAGGCTTATTCTTGTCCAATTAGGGTTTCTTACAAATCTTGTGCATCCATTAGGTGTGTTTGTGTCATTAGATGAACATATAGGTCATTTTCGTCTTCCCTAGGCTTATTCATGTCCAATTAGGGTTTTTAACCAATCTTGGGCATCCAATAAGTTCATTTGTGTCATTGGATGAACATTTACGTCATTTTCGTCCTCCCAAGGCATATTCTTGTCCAATTAGGGTTTCTAACCAATCTTGTGAATCCAATAGGTGTGTTTGTGTCATTGGATGAACATTTAGGTCATTTTCGTCCTCCCTAGTCTTATTCTTGTCCAATTAGGGTTTTTAACCAATCTTGTGCATCCAATAAGTTCATTTGTGTCATTGGATGAACATTTAGGTCATTTTCGTCCTCCCTATGCTTATTCTTGTCCAATTAGGGTTTTTAACCAATCTTGTGCATCCAATAGGTGTGCTTGTGTCATTGGATGAACATTTAGGTCATTTTCGTCCTCCCTAGGCTTATTCTTGTCCAATTAGGGTTTTTAACCAATCTTGTGCATCCAATAGGTGTGTTTGTGTCATTGGATGAACATTTAGGTCATTTTCGTCCTCCCTGGGCTTATTCTTGTCCAATTAGGATTTTTAACCAATCTTGTGCATCCAATAAGTTCATTTGTGTCATTGGATGAACATTTAGGTCATTTTCGTCCTCCCTAGAATTATTCTTGTCCAATTAGGGTTTCTAACCAATCTTGTGCATCCAATAAGTTTATTTGTGTCATTGGATGAACATTTAGGTCATTTTCGTCCTCCCTAGGCTTATTCTTGTCTAATTAGGGTTTTTAAGCAATCTTGTGCATCCAATAAGTTCATTTGTGTCATTGGATGAACATTTAGGTCATTTATGTCCTCCCTAGGCTTATTCTTGTCCAATTATGGTTTTTAACCAATCTTGTGCATCCAATAGGTGTATTTGTGTCATTGGATGAACATTTAGGTCATTTTCGTCCTGCCTAGGCTTATTTTGGTCCAATTAGGGTTTTTAAGCAATCTTGTGCATCCAATAAGTTCATTTGTGTCATTGGATGAACATTTAGGTCATTTTCGTCCTCCCTAGGCTTATTCTTGTCTAATTAGGGTTTTTAAGCAATCTTGTGCATCCAATAAGTTCATTTGTGTCATTGGATGAACATTTAGGTCATTTATGTCCTCCCTAGGCTTATTCTTGTCCAATTATGGTTTTTAACCAATCTTGTGCATCCAATAGGTGTGTTTGTGTCATTGGATGAACATTTAGGTCATTTTAGTCCTCCCTAGGCTTATTCTTGTCCAATTACGGTTTCTAACCAATCTTGTGCATCCAATAGGTGTATTTGTGTCATTGGATGAACATTTAGGTCATTTTCGTCCTCCCTAGTCTTATTCTTGTCCAATTAGGGTTTTAAGCAATCTTGTGCATCCAATAAGTTCATTTGTGTCATTGGATTAAGATTTAAGTCATTTTCGTCCTCCCTAGGCTTATTCTTGTTCAATTAGGGTTTCTAACCAATCTTGTGCATCCAATAAGTTCATTTGTGTCATTGGATCAACATTTAGGTCATTTTCGTCCCCCCTAGAATTATTCTTGTCCAATTAGGGTTTCTAACCAATCTTGTGCATCCAATAAGTTCATTTGTGTCATTGGATGAACATTTAGGTCATTTTCGTCCTCCCTAGGCTTATTCTTGTCTAATTAGGGTTTTTAAGCAATCTTGTGCATCCAATAAGTTCATTTGTGTCATTGGATGAACATTTAGGTCATTTATGTCCTCCCTAGGCTTATTCTTGTCCAATTATGGTTTTTAACCAATCTTGTGCATCCAATAGGTGTGTTTGTGTCATTGGATGAACATTTAGGTCATTTTCGTCCTACCTAGGCTTATTCTTGTCCAATTAGGGTTTCTAACCCATCTTGTGCATCCAATAGGTGTATTTGTGTCATTGGATGAACATTTAGGTCATTTTCGTCCTCCCTAGGCTTATTCTTGTCCAATTAGGGTTTTTAAGCAATCTTGTGCATCCAATAAGTTCATTTGTGTCATTGGATGAACATTTTGGTCATTTTCGTCCTCCCTAGGCTTATTCTTGTCCAATTAGGGTTTCTAACCAAACTTGTGCATCCAATAAGTTCATTTGTGTCATTGGATGAACATTTAGGTCATTTTCGTCCTCCCTAGGCTTATTCTTGTCCAATTAGGGTTTTTAACCAATCTTGTGCATCCAATAAGTTCATTTGTGTCATTGGATTAAAATTTAGGTCATTTTCGTCCTCCCTAGGCTTATTCTTGTCCAATTAGGGTTTTTAACCAATCTTGTGCATCCAATAGGTGTGTTTGTGTCATTGGATGATCAATTAGGTCATTTTCGTCCTCCCTGGGATTATTCTTGCCCAATTAGGGTTTTTAACCAATCTTGTGCATCCAATAAGTTGAGTTGTGTCATTGGATTAACATTTAGGTCATTTTCGTCCTCCCTAGGCTTATTCTTGTCCAATTAGGGTTTTTAACCAATCTTGTGCCTCCAATAGGTGTGTTTGTGTCATTGGATGACCAATTAGGTCATTTTCGTCCTCCCTAGGCATATTCTTGTCCAATTAGGGTTTTTAACCAATCTTGTGCATCCAATAGCTGTGTTTGTGGCAATGGATGATCAATTAGGTCATTTTCGTCCTCCCTAGGCTTATTCTTGTCCAATTTGGGTTTTTATCCAATCTTGTGCATCCAATAGGTGTGTTTGTGTCATTGGATGATCAATTAGGTCATTTTCGTCCTCCCTAGGCATATTCTTGTCCAATTAGGGTTTTTAACCAATCTTGTGCATCCAATAGGTGTGTTTGTGTCATTGGATGATCAACTAGGTCATTTTCGTCCTCCCTAGGCTTATTCTTGTCCAATAAGGGTTTTTAACCAATCTTGTGCATCCAATCAGTTGAGTTGTGTCATTGGATTAACATTTAGGTCATTTTCGTCCTCCCTAGGCTTATTCTTGTCCAATTAGGGTTTTTAACCAATCTTCTGCATCCGATAAGTTTGTTTGTGTCATTGAATTAATATTTAGGTCATTTTTGTCCTCCCTAGGAATATTCTTGTCCAATTAGTGTTTTTAACCAATCTTGTGCATCCAATAGGTGTGTTTGTGTCATTGGATGATCAATTAGGTCATTTTCGTCCTCCCTAGGCATATTCTTGTCCAATTAGGGTTTTTAACCAATCTTGTGCATCCAATAGGTGTGTTTGTGTCATTGGATGATCAATTAGGTCATTTTCGTCCTCCCTAGGCTTATTCTTGTCCAATTAGGGTTTTTAACCAATCTTGTGCATCCAATAGGTGTGTTTGTGTCATTGGATGATCAATTAGGTCATTTTTTTCCTCCCTAGGCTTATTCTTGTCCAATTAGGGTTTTTAACCAATCTTGTGCATCCAATAAGTTCATTTGTGTTATTGGATTAACATTTAGGTCATATTCGTCCTCCCTAGGCATATTCTTGTCCAATTAGTGTTTTTAAGCAATCTTGTGCATCCAATAGGTGTGTTTGTGTCATTGGATGATCAATTAGGTCATTTTCGTCCTCCCTAGGCATATTCTTGTCCAATTAGGGTTTTTAACCAATCTTGTGCATCCAATAGGTGTGTTTTTGTCAATGGATGATCAATTAGGTCATTTTCATCCTTCCTAGTCTTATTCTTGTCCAATTAGGGTTTTTAACCAATCTTGTGCATCC
Organism: Cicer pinnatifidum; assembly: GCA_037974775.1. NCBI lineage: Eukaryota > Viridiplantae > Streptophyta > Magnoliopsida > Fabales > Fabaceae > Cicer > Cicer pinnatifidum. The sequence goes on along the minus strand of JBBPBR010000008.1, from coordinate 22,545,307 downwards.
AACAAGTTCATTTGTGTCATTGGATTAACATTTAGGTCATTTTCGTCCTCCGTAGGCTTATTCTTGTCCAATTAGGGTTTTTAACCAATCTTGTGAATGCAATAACTTCATTAGTGTCATTGGATGATCAATTAGGTCATTTTTGTCTTCCCTAGGCTTATTCTTGTCCAATTAGGGTTTTTAACCAATCTTGTGCATCCAATAGGTGTGTTTGTGTCATTGGATGATCAATTAGGTCATTTTCGTCCTCCCTAGGCATATTCTTGTCCAATTAGGGTTTTTAACCAATCTTGTGCATCCAATAGGTGTGTTTTGTGTCATTGGATGATCAATTAGGTCATTTTCGTCCTCCCTAGGCTAATTGTTGTCCAATTAGGGTTTTTAACCAATCTTGTGCATCCAATAGGTGTGTTTGTGTCATTGGATTATCAATTAGGTCATTTTCGTCCTCCCTAGGCATATTCTTGTCCAATTAGGGTTTTTAACCAATCTTGTGCATCCAATAGGTGTGTTTGTGTCATTGGATTATCAATTAGGTCATTTTCGTCCTCCTTAGGCTTATTCTTGTCCAATTAGGGTTTTTAATCAATCTTGTGCATCCAATAGGTGTGTTTGTGTCATTGGATGATCAATTAGGTCATTTTCGTCCTCCCTAGGCTTATTCTTGTCCAATTAGGGTATTTAACCAATCTTGTGCATCCAATAAGTTCATTTGTGTCATTGGATTAACATTTAGGTCATTTTCGTTCTCCCTAGGCATATTCTTGTCCAATTAGGGTTTTTAACCAATCTTGTGCAAACAATAGGTGTGTTTGTGTCATTGGATGATCAATTTAGGTCATTTTCGTTCTCCCTAGGCATATTCTTGGCCAATTAGGGTTTTTAATCAATCTTGTGCATCCAATAGGTGTGTTTGTGTCATTGGATGATCAATTAGGTCATTTTCGTCCTCCCTAGGCATATTCTTGTCCAATTAGGGTTTTTAACCAATCTTGTGCATCCAATAGGTGTGTTTGTGTCATTGGATGATCAATTAGGTCATTTTCGTCCTCCCTATGCTTATTCTTGTCCAATTAGGGTTTTTAACCAATCTTGTGCATCCAATAAGTTGAGTTGTGTCATTTGATTAACATTTTGGTCATTTTTGTCCTCCCTAGGCTTATTCTTGTCCAATTAGGGTTTTTAACCAATCTTGTGCATCCAATAGGTGTGTTTGTGTCATTGGATGATCAATTAGGTCATTTTCGTCCTCCCTAGGCATATTCTTGTCCAATTAGGGTTTTTAACCAATCTTGTGCATCCAATAGGTGTGTTTGTGTCATTGGATGATCAATTAGGTCATTTTCGTCCTCCCTAGGCTTATTCTTGTCCAATTAGGGTTTTTAACCAATCTTGTGCATCCAATAAGTTGAGTTGTGTCATTGGATTAATATTTAGGTCATTTTCGTTCTCCCTACGCTTATTTTTGTCCAATTAGGGTTTTTAACCAATCTTGTGCATCCAATAGGTGTGTTTGTGTCATTGGATGATCAATTAGGTCATTTTCGTCCTCCCTAGGCATATTCTTGTCCAATTAGGGTTTTTAACCAATCTTGTGCATCCAATAGGTGTGTTTGTGTCATTGGATGATCAATTAGGTCATTTTCGTCCTCCCTAGGCATATTCTTGTCCAATTAGGGTTTTTAACCAATCTTGTGCATCCAATAGGTGTGTTTGTGGCAATGGATGATCAATTAGGTCATTTTCGTCCTCCCTAGGCTTATTCTTGTCCAATTAGGGTTTTTAACCAATCTAGTGCATCCAATAGGTGTGTTTGTGTCATTGGATGATCAATTAGGTCATTTTCGTCCTCCCTATGCTTATTCTAGCCCAATTAGGGTTTTTAACCAATCTTGTGCATCCAATAAGTTGAGTTGTGTCATTGGATTAGCATTTAGGTCATTTTCGTCCTCCCTAGGCTTATTCTTGTCCAATTAGGGTTTTTAACCAATCTTGTGCATCCAATAAGTTCATTTGTGTCATTGGATTAACATTTAGGTCATTTTCGTCCTCCATAGGCTTATTCTTGTCCAATTAGGGTTTTTAACCAATCTTGTGCATCCAATAGGTGTGTTTATGTCATTGGATGAACATTTTTGTCATTTTCGTCCTACCTAGGCTTATTCTTGTCCAATTAGGGTTTTTAACTAATCTTGTGCATCCAATAAGTTCATTTGTGTCATTGGATTAACATTTAAGTCATTTTCGTCCTCCTTAGGCTTATTCTTGTGCAATTTGGGTTTTTAACCAATCTTGTGCATCCAATAAGTTCATTTGTGTTATTGGATTAACATTTTGGTCGTTTTCGTCCTCCCTAGGCATATTCTTGTCCGATTAGGATTTTTAACCAATCTTGTGCATCCAATAAGTTCATTTGTGACATTGGATTAACATTTAGGTCATTTTCGTCCTCCCTAGGCTTATACTTGTCCAATTAGGGTTTTTAACCAATCTTGTGCATCCAATAGGTGTGTTTATGTCATTGGATGAACATTTATGTCATTTTCATCCTCCCAAGGCTTATTCTTTTGCAATTAGGGTTTTTAACCAATCTTGGGCATCCAATACGTGTGTTTGTGTTATTGGAGGAACAATTAGGTCATTTTCGTCCACCCTATGCTTATTCTTAAGCAATTAGGGTTTTTAATCAATCTTGTGCATCCAATAAGTTCATTTGTGTCATTGGATTAACATTTAGGTCATTTTCGTCCTCCCTAGGCTTATTCTTGTCCAATTAGGGTTTTTAACCAATCTTGTGCATCCAATAAGTTCATTTGTGTCATTGGATTAACATTTAGGTCATTTTCGTCATCCCTAGGCTTATTCTTGTCCAATTAGGGTTTTTAACCAATCTTCTGCAACCAAAAAGTTCATTTGTGTCATTGGATGAACATTTAGGTCATTTTCGTCCTCCGTAGCCTTATTTATGTGCAATTAGGGTTTATAACCAATCTTATACATCCAATAAGTTCATTTGTTTCATTGGATTAACATTTAGGTCATTTTCGTCCTCTCTAGGGTTATTTATGTGCAATTAGGGTTTTTAACCAAACTTGTGCATCCAATAAGTTCATTTGTGTCATTGGATTAACATTTAGGTCATTTTCGTCCTCCCTAGGCTTATTCTTGTCCAATTAGGGTTTTTAACCAATCTTGTGCATCCAATAAGTTCATTTGTGTCATTGGATTAACATTTAGGTCATTTTCGTCCTCCCTAGGCTTATTCTTGTGCAAATAGGGTTTTAACCAATCTTCTGCATCCAATAAGTTCATTTGTGTCATTGTATTAACATTTAGGTCATTTTCGTCCTCCCGAGGCTTATTCTTGTCCAATTAGGGTTTTTAACCAATCTTGTGCATCCAATAAGTTCATTTGTGTCATTGGATTAACATTTAGGTCATTTTCGTCCTCCCTAGGCTTATTCTTGTCCAATTAGGGTTTTTAACCAATCTTGTGCATCCAATAAGTTCTTTTGTGTCATTGGATTAACATTTAGGTCATTTTCGTCCTCCCTAGGCTTATTCTTGGCCCATTAGGGTTTTTAACCAATCTTGTGCATCCAATAAGTTCATTTGTGTCATTGGATTAACATTTAGGTCATTTTCGTCCTCCCAAGGCTTATTTATGTGCAATTAGGGTTTTTAACCAATCTTGTGCATCCAATAAGTTCATTTGTGTCATTGGATTAACATTTAGGTCATTTTCGTCCTCCCTAGGCTTATTCTTGTCCAATTAGAGTTTTTAACCAATCTTGTGCATCCAATAAGTTCATTTGTGTCATTGGATTAAAATTTAGGTCATTTTCGTCCTCCCTAGGCTTATTCTTGTGCAATCAAGGTTGTTAACCAATCTTGTGCATCCAAAAAGTTTATTTGTGTCATTGGATTAACATTTAGGTCATTATCGTCCTCTCTAGGCTTATTTATATGCAATTAGGGGTTATTAACAAATCTTGTGCATCCAAAAAGTTCATTTGTGTCTTTGAATTGACATTTAGGTCATTTTCGGTCTCTCTAGGGTTATTTATTGGCAATTAGGGTTTTTAACCAATCTTGTGCATCCAATAAGTTCATTTGTGTCATTGGATTAACATTTAGGTCATTTTCGTCCTCCCTAGGCTTATTCTTGTCCAATTAGAGTTTTTAACCAATCTTGTGCATCCAATAAGTTCATTTGTGTCATTGGATTAAAATTTAGGTCATTTTCGTCCTCCCTAGGCTTATTCTTGTGCAATCAAGGTTGTTAACCAATCTTGTGCATCCAAAAAGTTTATTTGTGTCATTGGATTAACATTTAGGTCATTATCGTCCTCTCTAGGCTTATTTATATGCAATTAGGGGTTATTAACAAATCTTGTGCATCCAAAAAGTTCATTTGTGTCTTTGAATTGACATTTAGGTCATTTTCGGTCTCTCTAGGGTTATTTATTGGCAATTAGGGTTTTTAACCAATCTTGTGCATCCAATAAGTTCATTTGTGTCATTGGATTAACATTTAGGTCATTTTCGTCCTCCCTAGGCTTATTTATGTGCAATTAGGGTTTTTAACCAATCTTGTGCATCCAATAAGTTCATTTGTGTCATTGGATAAACATTTAGGTCATTTTCGTCCTCCCTAGGCTTATTCTTGTCCAATTAGGGTTTTTAACCAATCTTGTGCATCCAATAAGTTCATTTGTGTCACTGGATTAAAATTTATGTCATTTTCGTCCTCCCGAGGCTTATTCTTGTCCAATTAGGGTTTTAAACCAATCTTGTGCATCCAATAAGTTCATTTGTGTCATTGGATTAACATTTAGGTCATTTTCGTCCTCCCTAGGCTTATTCTTGTGCAAATAGGGTTTTTAACCAATCTTCTGCATCCAATAAGTTCATTTGTGTAATTGGATTAACATTTAGGTCATTTTCGTCCTCCCTAGGCTTATTCTTGTCCAATTAGGGTTTTTAACCAATCTTGTGCATCCAATAAGTTCATTTGTGTCATTGGATTAAAATTTAGGTCATTTTCGTCCTCCCGAGGCTTATTCTTGTGCAATCAAGGTTTTTAACCAATCTTATGCATCCAAAAAGTTTATTTGTGTCATTGGATTAACATTTAGGTCATTATCGTCCTCTCTAGGCTTATTTATATGCAATTAGGGGTTATTAACCAATCTTGTGCATCCAAAAAGTTCATTTGTGTCTTTGAATTGACATTTAGGTCATTTTCGGTCTCTCTAGGGTTATTTATTGGCAATTAGGGTTTTTAACCAATCTTGTGCATCCAATAAGTTCATTTGTGTCATTGGATTTACATTTAGGTCATTTTCGTCCTCCCTAGGCTTATTCTTGTCCAATTAGGGTTTTTAACCAATCTTGAGCATCCAATAAGTTCATTTGTGTCACTAGATTAAAATTTATGTCATTTTCTTCCTCCCTAGGCTTATTCTTGTGCAAATAGGGTTTTTAACCAATGTTCTGCCTCCAATAAGTTCATTTGTGTCATCGGATTAACATTTAGGTCATTTTCGTCCTCCCTAGGCTTATTCTTGTCCAATTAGGGTTTTTACCTAATCTTGTGCATCCAATAAGTTCATTTGTGTCATTGGATTAACATTTAGGTCATTTTCGTCCTCCCTAGTCTTATTCTTGTCCAATTAGGGTTTTTAACCAATCTTGTGCGTCCAATAAGTTCATTTGTGTCATTGGATTAACATTTAGGTCATTTTCGTCCTCCCTAGGCTTATTCTTGTCCAATTAGGGTTTTTAACCAATCTTGTGCATCCAATAAGTTCATTTGTGTCACTGGATTAAAATTTATGTCATTTTCGACCTCCCTAGGCTTATTCTTGTGCAAATAGGGTTTTAACTAATCTTCTGCATCCAATAAGTTCATTTGTGTCATTGTATTAACATTTAGGTCATTTTCGTCCTCCCCAGGCTTATTCTTGTCCAATTAGGGTTTTTAACCAATCTTGTGCATCCAATAAGTTCATTTGTGTCATTGGATTAACATTTAGGTCATTTTCGTCCTCCCTAGGCTTATTCTTGTCCAATTAGGGTTTTTAACCAATCTTGTGCATCCAATAAGTTCATTTGTGTCATTGGATTAACATTTAGGTCATTTTCGTCCTCCCTAGGCTTATTCTTGTCCAATTAGGGTTTTTAACCAATCTTGTGCATCCAATAAGTTCATT
>JBBPBR010000008.1:22491827-22531304 GCA_037974775.1 Cicer pinnatifidum | reverse complement strand
TGTGTCATTGGATTAACATTTAGGTCATTTTCGTCCTCCCTAGGCTAATTCTTGTCCAATTAGGGTTTTTAACCAATCTTGTGCATCCAATAAGTTCATTTGTGTCATTGGATTAAAATTTAGGTCATTTTCGTCCTCCCTAGGCTTATTCTTGTCCAATTAGGGTTTTTAACCAATCTTGTGCATCCAATAAGTTCATTTGTGTCATTGGATTAACATTTAGGTCATTTTCGTCCTCCCTAGGCTTATTCTTGTCCAATTAGGGTTTTTAACCAATCTTGTGCATGCAATAAGTTCATATGTGTAACTGGATTAAAATTTATGTCATTTTCGTCATCCCTAGGCTTATTCTTGTGCAAATAGGGTTTTTAACCAATCTTCTGCATCCAATAAGTTCATTTGTGTCATTGGATTAACATTTAGGTCATTTTCTTCCTCCCGAGGGTTATTCTTGTCCAATTAGGGTTTTTAACCAATCTTGTGCATCCAACAATAAGTTCATTTGTGTCATTGGATTAACTTTTAGGTCATTTTCGTCCTCCCTAGGCTTATTCTTGTCCAATTAGGGTTTTTAACCAATCTTGTGCATCCAATAAGTTCATTTGTGTCATTGGATTAAAATTTATGTCATTTTCGTCCTCCCTAGGCTTATTCTTGTGCAAATAGGGTTTTTAACCAATCTTGTGCATCCAATAAGTTCATTTGTGTCACTGGATTAAAATTTATGTCATTTTCGTCCTCTCTAGGCTTATTCTTGTGCAAATAGGGTTTTTAACCAATCTTCAGCATCCAATAAGTTCATTTGTGTCATTGGATTAACATTTAGGTCATTTTCGTCCTCCCTAGGCTTATTCTTGTCCAATTAGGGTTTTTAACCAATCTTGTGCATCCAATAAGTTCTTTTGTGTCATTGGATTAACATTTAGGTCATTTTCGTCCTCCCTAGGCTTATTCTTGTCCAATTAGGGTTTTTAACCAATCTTGTGCATCCAATAAGTTCATTTGTGTCATTGGATTAACATTTAGGTCATTTTCGTCCTCCCTAGGCTTATTCTTGTCCAATTAGGGTTTTTAACCAATCTTGTGCATCCAATAAGTTCATTTGTGTCTTTCGATTAACATTTAGGTCATTTTCGTCCTCCAAAGGCTTATTCTTGTGCAATTAGGGTTTTAAACCAATCTTGTGCATCCAATAAGTTCATTTGTGTCATTGGATGAATATTTAGGTCATTTTCGTCCTCCCTAGGCTTATTCTTGTGCAATTAGGGTTTTTAAACAATCTTGTGCATCCAAAAAGTACATTTGTTTCATTGGATAAACATTTAGCACATTTTCGTCCTCCCTAGGCTTATTTATGTGCAATTAGGGTTTTTAACCAATCTTGTGCATCCAATAAGTTCATTTGTGTCATTGGATTAACATTTAGGTTATTTTCGTCCTCCTTAGGCTTATTCTTGTCCAATTAGGGTTTTTAACTATTTTTCTGCATCCAATAAGATCATTTGTGTCATTGGATTAACATTTAGGTCATTTTCGTCCTCCAAAGACTTCTTGTTGTCCAATTAGGGTTTTTAACCAATTTGGTGCATCCAATAGGTGTGTTTATGTCATTGGATGAACATTTAGGTCATTTTCGTCCTCCCAAGGCTTATTCTTGTGCAATTAGGGTTTTTAACCAATCTTGTGCATCAAATAAGTTCTTTTGTGTCATTGGATTAACATTTAGGTCATTTTCGTCCTCCCTAGGTTTATTCTTGTCCAATTAGAGTTTTTAACAATTCTTCTGCATCCAATAAGTTCATTTGTGTCATTGGATTAACATTTAGGTCATTTTCGTCCTCCCTAGGCTTATTCTTGTCCAATTAGGGTTTTTAACCAATCTTGTGCATCCAATAAGTTCATTTGTGTCATTGGATTAACATTTAGGTCATTTTCGTCCTCCCTAGGCTTATTCTTGTCCAATTAGGGTTTTTAACCAATCTTGTGGTTCCAATAGGTGTGTTTGTGTCATTCGATGAACATTTAGGTCATTTTCGTCCTCCCTATGCTTATTCTTGTCCAATTAGGGTTTTTAACCAATCTTGTGCATCCAATAGGTGTGTTTGTGTCATTGGATGAACATTTAGGTCATTTTCGTCCTCCCTAGGCTTATTCTTGTCCAATTAGGGTTTTTAACCAATCTTGTGCATCCAATAAGTTCATTTGTGTCATTGGATGAATAGTTAGGTCATTTTCGTCCTCCCTAGGCTTATTCTTGTCCAATTAGGGTTTATAACCAATCTTGTGCATCCAATTGGTGTGTTTAGTCATTTGATGAACATTTAGGTTATTTTCGTCCTCCCTAGGCTTATTCTTGTCCAATTAGGGTTTTTAACCAATCTTGTGCATCCAATAAGTTCATTTGTGTCATTGGATTAACATTTAGGTCATTTTCGTCCTCCCTAGGCTTATTCTTGTCCAATTAGGGTTTCTAACCAATCTTGTGCGTCCAATAGGTGTGTTTGTGACATTGGATGAACATTTAGGTCATTTTCGTCCTCCCTAACCTTATTCTTGTCCCATTAGGGTTTTTAACCAATCTTGTGCATCCAATAAGTTCAATTGTGTCATTGGATGAACATTTAGGTCATTTTCGTCCTCCCAAAGCTTATTCTTGTCCAATTAGGGTTCTTAACCAATCTTGTGCATCCAATATGTTCATTTGTGTCATTGGATGAACATTTAGGTCATTTTCGTCCACCCTAGGCTTATTCTTGTCCAATTAGGGTTTCTAAACAATCTTGTGCATCCAATAGGTGTGTTTGTGACATTGGATAAACATTTAGGTCATTTTCGTCCTCCCTAGGCTTATTCTTGTCCAATTAGGGTTTTTAACCAATCTTGTGCATCCAATAAGTTCATTTGTGTCATTGGATTAACATTTAGGTCATTTTCGTCCTCCCTAGGCTTATTCTTGTCCAATTAGGGTTTTTAACCAATCTTGTGCATCCAATAAGTTCATTTGTGTCAATGGATTAAAATTTATGTCATTTTCATTCTCCCTAGGCTTATTCTTGTGCAAATAGGGTTTTTAACCAATCTTGTGCATCCAATAAGTTCATTTGTGTCATTGGATTAACATTTAGGTCATTTTCGTCCTCCCTAGGCTTATTCTTGTCCAATTAGGGTTTTTAACCAATCTTGTGCATCCAATAAGTTCATTTGTGTCACTGGATTAAAATTTATGTCATTTTCGTCCTCCCTAGGCTTATTCTTGTGCAAATAGGGTTTTTAACCAATCTTCTGCATCCAATAAGTTCATTTGTGTAATTGGATTAACATTTAGGTCATTTTCGTCCTCCCTAGGCTTATTCTTGTCCAATTAGGGTTTTTAACCAATCTTGTGCATCCAATAAGTTCATTTGTGTCATTGGATTAACATTTAGGTCATTTTCGTCCTCCCTAGGCTTATTCTTGTCCAATTAGGGTTTTTAACCAATCTTGTGCATCCAATAAGTTCATTTGTGTCATTGGATTAAAATTTAGGTCATTTTCGTCCTCCCTAGGCTTATTCTTGTGCAATCAAGGTTTTTAACCAATCTTATGCATCCAAAAAGTTTATTTGTGTCATTGGATTAACATTTAGGTCATTATCGTCCTCTCTAGGCTTATTTATATGCAATTAGGGGTTATTAACCAATCTTGTGCATCCAAAAAGTTCATTTGTGTCTTTGAATTGACATTTAGGTCATTTTCGGTCTCTCTAGGGTTATTTATTGGCAATTAGGGTTTTTAACCAATCTTGTGCATCCAATAAGTTCATTTGTGTCATTGGATTAACATTTAGGTCATTTTCGTCCTCCCTAGGCTTATTTATGTGCAATTAGGGTTTTTAACCAATCTTGTGCATCCAATAAGTTCATTTGCGTCATTGGATTAAAATTTAGGTCATTTTCGTCCTCCCTAGGCTTATTCTTGTGCAATCAAGGTTTTTAACCAATCTTGCGCATCCAAAAAGTTTATTTGTGTCATTGGATTAACATTTAGGTCATTATCGTCCTCTCTAGGCTTATTTATATGCAATTAGGGGTTATTAACCAATCTTGTGCATCCAAAAAGTTCATTTGTGTCTTTGAATTGACATTTAGGTCATTTTCGGTCTCTCTAGGGTTATTTATTGGCAATTAGGGTTTTTAACCAATCTTGTGCATCCAATAAGTTCATTTGTGTCATTGGATTAACATTTAGGTCATTTTCGTCCTCCCTAGGCTTATTTATGTGCAATTAGGGTTTTTAACCAATCTTGTGCATCCAATAAGTTCATTTGTGTCCTTGGATTAACATTTAGGTCATTTTCGTCCTCCCTAGGCTTATTCTTGTCCAATTAGGGTTTTTAACCAATCTTGTGCATCCAATAAGTTCATTTTTGTCAATGGATTAAAATTTATGTCATTTTCGTCCTCCCTAGGCTTATTCTTGTGCAAATAGGGTTTTTAACCAATCTTGTGCATCCAATAAGTTCATTTGTGTCATTGGATTAACATTTAGGTCATTTTCCTCCTCCCTAGGCTTATTCTTGTCCTATTAGGGTTTTTAACCAATCTTGTGCATCCAATAAGTTCATTTGTGTCATTGGATTAAAATTTAGGTCATTTTCGTCCTCCCTAGGCTTATTCTTGTCCAATTAGGGTTTTTAACCAATCTTGTGCATCCAATAAGTTCATTTGTGTCATTGGATTAACATTTAGGTCATTTTCGTCCTCCCTAGGCTTATTCTTGTCCAATTAGGGTTTTTAACCAATCTTGTGCATCCAATAAGTTCATATGTGTAACTGGATTAAAATTTATGTCATTTTCGTCATCCCTAGGCTTATTCTTGTGCAAATAGGGTTTTTAACCAATCTTCTGCATCCAATAAGTTCATTTGTGTCATTGGATTAACATTTAGGTCATTTTCTTCCTCCCGAGGCTTATTCTTGTCCAATTAGGGTTTTTAACCAATCTTGTGCATCCAACAATAAGTTCATTTGTGTCATTGGATTAACTTTTAGGTCATTTTCGTCCTCCCTAGGCTTATTCTTGTCCAATTAGGGTTTTTAACCAATCTTGTGCATCCAATAAGTTCATTTGTGTCATTGGATTAAAATTTATGTCATTTTCGTCCTCCCTAGGCTTATTCTTGTGCAAATAGGGTTTTTAACCAATCTTCTGCATCCAATAAGTTCATTTGTGTCATTGGATTAACATTTAGGTCATTTTCGTCCTCCCTAGGCTTATTCTTGTCCAATTAGGGTTTTTAACCAATCTTGTGCATCCAACAATAAGTTCATTTGTGTCATTGGATTAACATTTAGGTCATTTTGGTCGTCCCTAGGCTTATTCTTGTCCAATTAGGGTTTTTAACCAATCTTGTGCATCCAATAAGTTCATTTGCGTCATTGGATTAAAATTTAGGTCATTTTCGTCCTCCCTAGGCTTATTCTTGTGCAATCAAGGTTTTTAACCAATCTTGCGCATCCAAAAAGTTTATTTGTGTCATTGGATTAACATTTAGGTCATTTTCGTCCTCTCTAGGCTTATTTATATGCAATTAGGGTTATTAACCAATCTTGTGCATCCAAAAAGTTCATTTGTGTCTTTGAATTGACATTTAGGTCATTTTCGGTCTCTCTAGGGTTATTTATGTGCAATTAGGGTTTTTAACCAATCTTGTGCATCCAATAAGTTCATTTGTGTCATTGGATGAACATTTAGGTCATTTTCGTCCTCCCTAGGCTTATTTATGTGCAATTAGGGTTTTTAACCAATCTTGTGCATCCAATAAGTTCATTTGTGTCCTTGGATTAACATTTAGGTCATTTTCGTCCTCCCTAGGCTTATTCTTGTCCAATTAGGGTTTTTAACCAATCTTGTGCATCCAATAAGTTCATTTGTGTCAATGGATTAAAATTTATGTCATTTTCGTCCTCCCTAGGCTTATTCTTGTGCAAATAGGGTTTTTAACCAATCTTGTGCATCCAATAAGTTCATTTGTGTCATTGGATTAACATTTAGGTCATTTTCGTCCTCCCTAGGCTTATTCTTGTCCAATTAGGGTTTTTAACCAATCTTGTGCATCCAATAAGTTCATTTGTGTCAATGGATTAAAATTTATGTCATTTTCATTCTCCCTAGGCTTATTCTTGTGCAAATAGGGTTTTTAACCAATCTTGTGCATCCAATAAGTTCATTTGTGTCATTGGATTAACATTTAGGTCATTTTCGTCCTCCCTAGGCTTATTCTTGTCCAATTAGGGTTTTTAACCAATCTTGTGCATCCAATAAGTTCATTTGTGTCACTGGATTAAAATTTATGTCATTTTCGTCCTCCCTAGGCTTATTCTTGTGCAAATAGGGTTTTTAACCAATCTTCTGCATCCAATAAGTTCATTTGTGTAATTGGATTAACATTTAGGTCATTTTCGTCCTCCCTAGGCTTATTCTTGTCCAATTAGGGTTTTTAACCAATCTTGTGCATCCAATAAGTTCATTTGTGTCATTGGATTAACATTTAGGTCATTTTCGTCCTCCCTAGGCTTATTCTTGTCCAATTAGGGTTTTTAACCAATCTTGTGCATCCAATAAGTTCATTTGTGTCATTGGATTAAAATTTAGGTCATTTTCGTCCTCCCTAGGCTTATTCTTGTGCAATCAAGGTTTTTAACCAATCTTATGCATCCAAAAAGTTTATTTGTGTCATTGGATTAACATTTAGGTCATTATCGTCCTCTCTAGGCTTATTTATATGCAATTAGGGGTTATTAACCAATCTTGTGCATCCAAAAAGTTCATTTGTGTCTTTGAATTGACATTTAGGTCATTTTCGGTCTCTCTAGGGTTATTTATTGGCAATTAGGGTTTTTAACCAATCTTGTGCATCCAATAAGTTCATTTGTGTCATTGGATTAACATTTAGGTCATTTTCGTCCTCCCTAGGCTTATTTATGTGCAATTAGGGTTTTTAACCAATCTTGTGCATCCAATAAGTTCATTTGTGTCATTGGATTAACATTTAGGTCATTTTCGTCCTCCCTAGGCTTATTCTTGTCCAATTAGGGTTTTTAACCAATCTTGTGCATCCAATAAGTTCATATGTGTCATTGGATTAACATTTAGGTCATTTTCGTCCTCCCTAGGCTTATTCTTGTCCAATTAGGGTTTTTAACCAATCTTGTGCATCCAATAGGTGTGTTTGTGTCATTGGATGATCAATTAGGTCATTTTCGTCCTCCATCGGCTTATTCTTGTCCAATTAGGGTTTTTAACCAATCTTGTGCATCTAATAGGTGTGTTTGTGTCATTGGATGATCAATTAGGTCATTTTCGTCCTCCCTAGGCTTATTCTTGTCCAATTAGGGTTTTTAACCAATCTTGTGCATCCAATAGGTGTGTTTGTGTCATTGGATGATCAATTAGGTTATTTTCGTCCTCCCTAGGCTAATTCTTGTCCAATTAGTGTTTTTAACCAATCTTGTGCATCCAATAAGTTGAGTTGTTTCATTGGATTAACATTTAGGTCATTTTCGTCCTCCCTAGGCATATTCTTGTCCAATTAGGGTTTTTAACCAATCTTGTGCATCCAATAGGTGTGTTTGTGTCATTGGATGATCAATTAGGTTATTTTCTTCCTTCCTAGGCATATTCTTGTCCAATTAGGGTTTTTAACCAATCTTGTGCATCCAATAGGTGTGTTTGTGTCATTGGATGATCAATTAGGTCATTTTCGTCCTCCCTAGGCATATTCTTGTCCAATTAGGGTTTTTAACCAATCTTGTGCGTCCAATAGGTGTGTTTGTGTCATTGGATGATCAATTAGGTCATTTACGTCCTCCCTAGGCATATTCTTGTCCAATTAGGGTTTTTAACCAATCTTGTGCATCTAATAGGTGTGTTTGTGTCATTGGATGATCAATTAGGTCATTTTCGTCCTCCCTAGGCTTATTCTTGTCCAATTAGGGTTTTTAACCAATCTTGTGCATCCAATAGGTGTGTTTGTGTCATTGGATGATCAATTAGGTCATTTTCGTCCTCCCTAGGCTTATTCTTGTCCAATTAGGGTTTTTAACCAATCTTGTGCATCCAATAAGTTCATTTGTGTCATTGGATGATCAATTAGGTCATTTTCATCCTCCCTAGGCTTATTCTTGTCCAATTACGGTTTTTAACCAATCTTGTGCATCCAATAGGTGTGTTTGTGTCATTGGATGATCAATTAGGTCATTTTCGTCCTCCCTAGGCTTATTCTTGTCCAATTAGGGTTTTTAACCAATCTTGTGCATCCAATAGGTGTGTTTGTGTCATTGGATGATCAATTAGGTCATTTTCGTCCTCCCTAGGCTTATTCTTGTCCAATTAGGGTTTTTAACCAATCTTGTGCATCCAATAGGTGTTTTTGTGTCATTGGATGATCAATTAGGTTATTTTCGTCCTCCCTAGGCTTATTCTTGTCCAATTAGGGTTTGTAACCAATCTTGTGCATCCAATAGGTGTGTTTGTGGCAATGGATGATCAATTAGGTCATTTTCGTCCTCCCTAGGCTTATTCTTGTCCAATTAGGGTTTTTAACCAATCTTGTGCATCCAATAGGTGTGTTTGTGTCATTGGATGATCAATTAGGTCATTTTTGTCCTCCCTAGGCATATTCTTGTCCAACTTGGGTTTTTAACCAATCTTGTGCCTCCAATAGGTGTGTTTGTGTCATTGGATGATCAATTAGGTCATTTTCGTCCTCCCTAGGCTTATTCTTGTCCAATTAGGGTTTTTAACCAATCTTGTGCATCCAATAGGTGTGTTTGTGTCATTGGATGATCAATTAGGTCATTTTCGTCCTCCCTAGGCTTATTCTTGTCCAATTAGGGTTTTTAACCAATCTTGTGCATCCAATAAGTTTGTTTGTGTCATTGAATTAATATTTAGGTCATTTTCATGCTCCCTAAGCATATTCTTGTCCAATTAGGGTTTTTAACCAATCTTGTGCATCCAATAGGTGTGTTTGTGTCATTGGATGATCAATTAGGTCATTTTCGTCCTCCCTAGGCTTATTCTTGTCCAATTAGGGTTTTTAACCAATCTTGTGCATCCAATAGGTGTGTTTGTGTCATTGGATGATCAATTAGGTCATTTTCGTCCTCCTTAGGCTTATTCTTGACCAATTAGGGTTTTTAACCAATCTTGTGCATCCAATAAGTTGAGTTGTGTCATTGGATTAGCATTTAAGTCATTTTCGTCCTCCCTAGGCTTATTCTTGTCCAATTAGGGTTTTTAACCAATCTTGTGCATCCAATAAGTTGAGTTGTGTCATTGGATTAGCATTTAGGTCATTTTCGTCCTCCCTAGGCATATTCTTGTCCAATTAGGGTTTTGAACCAATCTTGTGCTTCCAATAGGTGTGTTTGTGTCATTGGATGATCAATTAGGTCATTTTCGTCCTCCCTAGGCTTATTCTTGTCCAATTAGGGTTTTTAACCAATCTTGTGCATCCAATAAGTTCATTTGTGTGATTGGATTAACATTTAGGTCATATCCGTCCTCCCTAGGCATATTCTTGTCCAATTAGGGTTTTTAACCAATTTTGTGCATCCAATAAGTTCATTTGTGTTATTGGATTAACATTTAGGTCATATTCGTCCTCCCTAGGCATATTCTTGTCCAATTAGGGTTTTTAACCAATCCTGTGCATCCA
This sequence comes from Cicer pinnatifidum, assembly GCA_037974775.1. Lineage (NCBI taxonomy): Eukaryota > Viridiplantae > Streptophyta > Magnoliopsida > Fabales > Fabaceae > Cicer > Cicer pinnatifidum. Next base: position 22,521,604 of record JBBPBR010000008.1, on the reverse strand, counting down.
ATAGGTGTGTTTGTGTCATTGGATGATCAATTAGGTCATTTTTGTCCTTCCTAAGCATATTCTTGTCCAATTAGGGTTTTTAACCAATCTTGTGCATCCAATAGGTGTGTTTGTGTCATTGGATGATCAATTAGGTCATTTTCGTCCTCCCTAGGCTTATTCTTGTCCAATTAGGGTTTTTAACCAATCTTGTGCATCCAATAGGTGTGTTTGTGTCATTGGATGATCAATTAGGTCATTTTCGTCCTCCCTAGGCTTATTCTTGTCCAATTAGGGTTTTTAACCAATCTTGTGCATCCAATAGGTGTGTTTCTATCATTGGATGATCAATTAGGTCATTTTCGTACTCCCTAGGCTTATTCTTGTCCAATTAGGGTTTTTAACCAATCTTGTGCATCCAATAAGTTCATTTGTGTCATTGGATTAACATTTAGGTCATTTTCGTCCTCCCTAGGCTTATTCTTGTCCAATTAGGGTTTTTAACCAATATTGTGCATCCAATAAGTTCATTTGTGTCACTGGATTAAAATTTATGTCATTTTCGTCCTCTCTAGGCTTATTCTTGTGCAAATAGGGTTTTTAACCAATCTTCTGCATCCAATAAGTTCATTTGTGTCATTGGATTAACATTTAGGTCATTTTCGTCCTCCCTAGGCTTATTCTTGTCCAATTAGGGTTTTTAACCAATCTTGTGCATCCAACAATAAGTTCATTTGTGTCATTGGATTAACATTTAGGTCATTTTCGTCCTCCCTAGGCTTATTCTTGTCCAATTAGGGTTTTTAACCAATCTTGTGCATCCAATAAGTTCATTTGCGTCATTGGATTAAAATTTAGGTCATTTTCGTCCTCCCTAGGCTTATTCTTGTGCAATCAAGGTTTTTAACCAATCTTGCGCATCCAATAAGTTTATTTGTGTCATTGGATTAACATTTAGGTCATTTTCGTCCTCTCTAGGCTTATTTATATGCAATTAGGGTTATTAACCAATCTTGTGCATCCAAAAAGTTCATTTGTGTCTTTGAATTGACATTTAGGTCATTTTCGGTCTCTCTAGGGTTATTTATGTGCAATTAGGGTTTTTAACCAATCTTGTGCATCCAATAAGTTCATTTGTGTCATTGGATGAACATTTAGGTCATTTTCGTCCTCCCTAGGCTTATTTATGTGCAATTAGGGTTTTTAACCAATCTTGTGCATCCAATAAGTTCATTTGTGTCCTTGGATTAACATTTAGGTCATTTTCGTCCTCCCTAGGCTTATTCTTGTCCAATTAGGGTTTTTAACCAATCTTGTGCATCCAATAAGTTCATTTTTGTCAATGGATTAAAATTTATGTCATTTTCGTCCTCCCTAGGCTTATTCTTGTGCAAATAGGGTTTTTAACCAATCTTGTGCATCCAATAAGTTCATTTGTGTCATTGGATTAACATTTAGGTCATTTTCCTCCTCCCTAGGCTTATTCTTGTCCAATTAGGGTTTTTAACCAATCTTGTGCATCCAATAAGTTCATTTGTGTCATTGGATTAAAATTTAGGTCATTTTCGTCCTCCCTAGGCTTATTCTTGTCCAATTAGGGTTTTTAACCAATCTTGTGCATCCAATAAGTTCATTTGTGTCATTGGATTAACATTTAGGTCATTTTCGTCCTCCCTAGGCTTATTCTTGTCCAATTAGGGTTTTTAACCAATCTTGTGCATCCAATAAGTTCATTTGTGTCACTGGATTAAAATTTATGTCATTTTCGTCCTCCCTAGGCTTATTCTTGTGCAAATAGGGTTTTAACCAATCTTCTGCATCCAATAAGTTCATTTGTGTCATTGTATTAACATTTAGGTCATTTTCGTCCTCCCGAGGCTTATTATTGTCCAATTAGGGTTTTTAACCAATCTTGTGCATCCAATAAGTTCATTTGTGTCATTGGATTAACATTTAGGTCATTTTCGTCCTCCCTAGGCTTATTCTTGTCCAATTAGGGTTTTTAACCAATCTTGTGCATCCAATAAGTTCATTTGTGTCATTGGATTAACATTTAGGTCATTTTCGTCCTCCCTAGGCTTATTCTTGTCCAATTAGGGTTTTTAACCAATCTTGTGCATCCAATAAGTTCATTTGTGTCACTGGATTAAAATTTATGTCATTTTCGTCCTCCCTAGGCTTATTCTTGTGCAAATAGGGTTTTTAACCAATCTTCTGCATCCAATAAGTTCATTTGTGTAATTGGATTAACATTTAGGTCATTTTCGTCCTCCCTAGGCTTATTCTTGTCCAATTAGGGTTTTTAACCAATCTTGTGCATCCAATAAGTTCATTTGTGTCATTGGATTAACATTTAGGTCATTTTCGTCCTCCCTAGGCTTATTCTTGTTCAATTAGGGTTTTTAACCAATCTTGTGCATCCAATAAGTTCATTTGTGTCATTGGATTAAAATTTACGTCATTTTCGTCCTCCCTAGGCTTATTCTTGTGCAATCAAGGTTTTTAACCAATCTTGTGCATCCAAAAAGTTTATTTGTGTCATTGGATTAACATTTAGGTCATTATCGTCCTCTCTAGGCTTATTTATATGCAATTAGGGGTTATTAACCAATCTTGTGCATCCAAAAAGTTCATTTGTGTCTTTGAATTGACATTTAGGTCATTTTCGGTCTCTCTAGGGTTATTTATTGGCAATTTGGGTTTTTAACCAATCTTGTGCATCCAATAAGTTCATTTGTGTCATTGGATTAACATTTAGGTCATTTTCGTCCTCCCTAGGCTTATTTATGTGCAATTAGGGTTTTTAACCAATCTTGTGCATCCAATAAGTTCATTTGTGTCATTGGATTAACATTTAGGTCATTTTCGTCCTCCCTAGGCTTATTCTTGTCCAATTAAGGTTTTTAACCAATCTTGTGCATCCAATAAGTTCATTTGTGTCATTGGATTAACATTTAGGTCATTTTCGTCCTCCCTAGGCTTATTCTTGTCCAATTAGGGTTTTTAACCAATCTTGTGCAACCAATAAGTTCATTTGTGTCATTGGATTAAAATTTAGGTCATTTTCGTCCTCCCTAGGCTTATTCTTGTCCAATTAGGGTTTTTAACCAATCTTGTGCATCCAATAAGTTCATTTGTGTCATTGGATTAACATTTAGGTCATTTTCGTCCTCCCTAGGCTTATTCTTGTCCAATTAGGGTTTTTAACCAATCTTGTGCATCCAATAAGTTCATATGTGTAACTGGATTAAAATTTATGTCATTTTCATCATCCCTAGGCTTATTCTTGTGCAAATAGGGTTTTTAACCAATCTTCTGCATCCAATAAGTTCATTTGTGTCATTGGATTAACATTTAGGTCATTTTCTTCCTCCCGAGGCTTATTCTTGTCCAATTAGGGTTTTTAACCAATCATGTGCATCAAACAATAAGTTCATTTGTGTCATTGGATTAACTTTTAGGTCATTTTCGTCCTCCCTAGGCTTATTCTTGTCCAATTAGGGTTTTTAACCAATCTTGTGCATCCAATAAGTTCATTTGTGTCATTGGATTAACATTTAGGTCATTTTCGTCCTCCCTAGGCTTATTCTTGTCCAATTAGGGTTTTTAACCAATCTTGTGCATCCAATAAGTTCCTTTGTGTCATTGGATTAACATATAGGTCATTTTCGTCCTCCCTAGGCATATTCTTGTCCAATTAGGGTTTTTAACCAATCTTGTGCATCCAATAGGTGTGTTTGTGTCATTGGATGATCAATTAGGTCATTTTCGTCCTCCCTAGGCTTATTCTTGTCCAATTAGGGTTTTTAACCAATCTTGTGCATCCGATAAGTTTGTTTGTGTCATTGAATTAATATTTAGGTCATTTTCGTCCTCCCTAGGCATATTCTTGTCCAATTAAGGTTTTTAACCAATCTTGTGCATCCAATAGGTGTGTTTGTGTCATTGGATGATCAATTAGGTCACTTACGTCCTCCCTAGGCTTATTCTTGTCCAATTAGGGTTTTTAACCAATCTTGTGCATCGAATAACTTTGTTTGTGTCATTGAATTAATATTTAGGTCATTTTCGTCCTCCCTAGGCATATTCTTGTCCAATTAGGGTTTTTAACCAATCTTGTGCATCCAATAGGTGTGTTTGTGTCATTGGATGATCAATTAGGTCATTTTCGTCCTCCCTAGGCTTATTCTTGTCCAATTAGGGTTTTTAACCAATCTTGTGCATCCAATAGGTGTGTTTGTGTCATTGGATGATCAATTAGGTCGTTTTTGTCGTCCCTAGGCTTATTCTTGTCCAATTAGGGTTTTTAACCAATCTTGTGCATCCAATAGGTGTGTTTGTGTCGTTGGATGATCAATTAGGTCATTTTCGTCCTACCTAGACTTATTCTTGTCAAATTAGGGTTTTTAATCAATCTTGTGCATCCAATAACTTTGTTTGTGTCATTGAATTAGTATTTAGGTCATTTTTGTCCTCCCTAGGCATATTCTTTTCCAATTAGGGTTTTTAACCAATCTTGTGCATCCAATAGGTGTGTTTGTGTCATTGGATGATCAATAAGGTCATTTTCGTCCTACCTAGACTTATTCTTGTCAAATTAGGGTTTTTAATCAATCTTGTGCATCCAATAACTTTGTTTGTGTCATTGAATTAATATTTAGGTCATTTTCGTCCTCCCTAGGCATATTCTTGTCAAATTAGGGTTTCTAACCAATCTTGTGCATCCAATAGGTGTGTTTGTGTCATTGGATGATCAATTAGGTATTTTTCGTCCTTCCTAGGCTTACTCTTGTCCAATTAGGGTTTTTAACCAATGTTGTGCATCCAATAAGTTCATTTGTGTCATTGGAATAACATTTAGGTCATTTTCGTCCTCCCTAGGCATATTCTTGTCCAATTAGGGTTTTTAACCAATCTTGTGCATCCAATAGGTGTGTTTGTGTCATTGGATGATCAATTAGGTCATTTTCGTCCTCCCTAGGCTTATTCTTGTCCAATTACGGTTTTTAACCAATCTTGTGAATCCAATAGGTGTGTTTGTGTGATTGGATGATCAATTAGGTCATTTTCGTCCTCCCTAGGCTTATTCTTGTCCAATTAGGGTTTTTAACCAATCTTGTGCATCCGATAAGTTTGTTTGTGTCATTGAATTAATATTTAGGTCATTTTCGTCCTCCCTAGGCATATTCTTGTCCAATTAGGGTTTTTAACCAATCTTGTGCATCCAATAGGTGTGTTTGTGTCATTGGATGATCAATTAGATCATTTACGTCCTCCCTAGGCTTATTCTTGTCCAATTAGGGTTTTTAACCAATCTTGTGCATCCAATAACTTTGTTTGTGTCATTAAATTAATATTTAGGTCATTTTCGTCCTCCCTAGGCATATTCTTGTCCAATTAGGGTTTTTAATCAATCTTGTGCATCCAATAGGTGTGTTTGTGTCATTGGATGATCAATTAGGTCATTTTCGTCCTCCCTATGCATATTCTTGTCCAATTAGGGTTTTTAACCAATCTTGTGCATCCAATAGGTGTGTTTGTGTCATTGGATGATCAATTAGGTCATTTTCGTTCTCCCTAGGCATATTCTTGTCCAATTAGGGTTTTTAACCAATCTTGTGCATCTAATAGGTGTGTTTGTGTCATTGGATGATCAATTAGGTCATTTTCGTCCTCCCTAGGCTTATTCTTGTCCAATTAGGGTTTTTAACCAATCTTTTGCATCCAATAGGTGTGTTTGTGTCATTGGATGATCAATTAGGTCATTTTCGTCCTCCCTAGGCTTATTCTTGTCCAATTAGGTTTTTTAACCAATCTTGTGCGTCCAATAGGTGTGTTTGTGTCATTGGATGATCAATTAGGTCATTTTCGTCCTCCCTAGGCTTATTCTTGTCCAATTAGGGTTTTTAACCAATCTTGTGCATCCGATAAGTTTGTTTGTGTCATTGAATTAATATTTAGGTCATTTTCGTCCTCCCTAGGCATATTCTTGTCCAATTCGGGTTTTTAACCAATCTTGTGCATCCAATAGGTGTGTTTGTGTCATTGGATGATCAATTAGGTCATTTTCGTCCTCCCTATGCTTATTCTTGTCCAATTAGGGTTTTTAACCAATCTTGTGCATCCAATAAGTTCATTTATGTCATTGAATGATATTTTAGGTCATTTTCGTCCTCCCTAGGCTTATTCTTGTCCAATTAGGGTTTTTAACCAATCTTGTGCATCCAATAAGTTGAGTTGTGTCATTGGATTAACATTTAGGTCATTTTCGTCCTCCCTAGGCTTATTCTTGTCCAAATAGGGTTTTTAACCAATCTTGTGCATCCAATAAGTTCATTTGTGTCATTGGATTAACATTTAGGTCATTTTCGTCCTCCCTAGGCTTATTCTTGTCCAATTAGGGTTTTTAACCAATCTTGTGCATCCAATAAGTTCATTAGTGTCATTGGATTAAAATTTAGGTCATTTTCGTCCTCCCTAGGCTTATTCTTGTCCGATTAGGGTTTTTAACCAATCTTGTGCATCCAATAAGTTCATTTGTGTCATTGGATTAACATTTAGGTCATTTTCGTCCTCCCTAGGCTTATTCTTGTCCAATTAGGGTTTTTAACCAATCTTGTGCATCCAATAAGTTCATTTGTGTCAATGGATTAAAATTTATGTCATTTTCATTCTCCCTAGGCTTATTCTTGTGCAAATAGGGTTTTTAACCAATCTTGTGCATCCAATAAGTTCATTTGTGTCATTGGATTAACATTTAGGTCATTTTCGTCCTCCCTAGGCTTATTCTTGTCCAATTAGGGTTTTTAACCAATCTTGTGCATCCAATAAGTTCATTTGTATCATTGGATTAACATTTAGGTCATTTTCGTCCTCCCTAGGCTTATTCTTGTCCAATTAGGGTTTTTAACCAATCTTGTGCATCCAATAAGTTCATATGTGTAACTGGATTAAAATTTATGTCATTTTCGTCATCCCTAGGCTTATTCTTGTGCAAATAGGGTTTTTAACCAATCTTCTGCATCCAATAAGTTCATTTGTGTCATTGGATTAACATTTAGGTCATTTTCTTCCTCTCGAGGCTTATTCTTGTCCAATTAGGGTTTTTAACCAATCTTGTGCATCCAACAATAAGTTCATTTGTGTCATTGGATTAACTTTTAGGTCATTTTCGTCCTCCCTAGGCTTATTCTTGTCCAATTAGGGTTTTTAACCAATCTTGTGCATCCAATAAGTTCATTTGTGTCATTGGATTAAAATTTATGTCATTTTCGTCCTCCCTAGGCTTATTCTTGTGCAAATAGGGTTTTTAACCAATCTTCTGCATCCAATAAGTTCATTTGTGTCATTGGATTAACATTTAGGTCATTTTCGTCCTCCCTAGGCTTATTCTTGTCCAATTAGGGTTTTTAACCAATCTTGTGCATCCAACAATAAGTTCATTTGTGTCATTGGATTAACATTTAGGTCATTTTCGTCCTCCCTAGGCTTATTCTTGTCCAATTAGGGTTTTTAACCAATCTTGTGCATCCAATAAGTTCATTTGCGTCATTGGATTAAAATTTAGGTCATTTTCGTCCTCCCTAGGCTTATTCTTGTGCAATCAAGGTTTTTAACCAATCTTGCGCATCCAAAAAGTTTATTTTTGTCATTGGATTAACATTTAGGTCATTTTCGTCCTCTCTAGGCTTATTTATATGCAATTAGGGTTATTAACCAATTTTGTGCATCCAAAAAGTTCATTTGTGTCTTTGAATTGACATTTAGGTCATTTTCGGTCTCTCTAGGGTTATTTATGTGCAATTAGGGTTTTTAACCAATCTTGTGCATCCAATAAGTTCATTTGTGTCATTGGATTAACATTTAGGTCATTTTCGTCCTCCCTAGGCTTATTTATGTGCAATTAGGGTTTTTAACCAATCTTGTGCATCCAATAAGTTCATTTGTGTCATTGGATTAACATTTAGGTCATTTTCGTCCTCCCTAGGCTTATTCTTGTCCAATTAAGGTTTTTAACCAATCTTGTGCATCCAATAAGTTCATTTGTGTCATTGGATTAACATTTAGGTCATTTTCGTCCTCCCTAGGCTTATTCTTGTCCAATTAGGGTTTTTAACCAATCTTGTGCAACCAATAAGTTCATTTGTGTCATTGGATTAAAATTTAGGTCATTTTCGTCCTCCCTAGGCTTATTCTTGTCCAATTAGGGTTTTTAACCAATCTTGTGCATCCAATAAGTTCATTTGTGTCATTGGATTAACATTTAGGTCATTTTCGTCCTCCCTAGGCTTATTCTTGTCCAATTATGGTTTTTAACCAATCTTGTGCATCCAATAAGTTCATTTGTGTCATTGGACTAAAATTTAGGTCATTTTCGTCCTCCCTAGGCTTATTCTTGTCCAATTAGGGTTTTTAACCAATCTTGTGCATCCAATAAGTTCATTTGTGTCATTGGATTAACATTTAGGTCATTTTCGTCCTCCCTAGGCTTATTCTTGTCCAATTAGGGTTTTTAACCAATCTTGTGCATCCAATAAGTTCATTTGTGTCATTGGATTAAAATTTAGGTCATTTTCGTCCTCCCTAGGCTTATTCTTGTCCAATTACGGTTTTTAACCAATCTTGTGCATCCAATAAGTTCATTGGTGTCATTGGATTAACATTTAGGTCATTTTCGTCCTCCCTAGGCTTATTCTTGTCCAATTAGGGTTTTTAACCAATATTGTGCATCCAATAAGTTCATTTGTGTCACTGGATTAAAATTTATGTCATTTTCGTCCTCTCTAGGCTTATTCTTGTGCAAATAGGGTTTTTAACCAATCTTCTGCATCCAATAAGTTCATTTGTGTCATTGGATTAACATTTAGGTCATTTTCGTCCTCCCGAGGCTTATTCTTGCCCAATTAGGGTTTTTAACCAATCTTCTGCATCCAATAAGTTCATTTGTGTCATTGGATTAACATTTAGGTCATTTTCTTCCTCCCGAGGCTTATTCTTGTCCAATTAGGGTTTTTAACCAATCTTGTGCATCCAACAATAAGTTCATTTGTGTCATTGGATTAACTTTTAGGTCATTTTCGTCCTCCCTAGGCTTATTCTTGTCCAATTAGGGTTTTTAACCAATCTTGTGCATCCAATAAGTTCATTTGTGTCATTGGATTAAAATTTATGTCATTTTCGTCCTCCCTAGGCTTATTCTTGTGCAAATAGGGTTTTTAACCAATCTTGTGCATCCAATAAGTTCATTTGTGTCACTGGATTAAAATTTATGTCATTTTCGTCCTCTCTAGGCTTATTCTTGTGCAAATAGGGTTTTTAACCAATCTTCAGCATCCAATAAGTTCATTTGTGTCATTGGATTAACATTTAGGTCATTTTCGTCCTCCCTAGGCTTATTCTTGTCCAATTAGGGTTTTTAACCAATCTTGTGCATCCAATAAGTTCTTTTGTGTCATTGGATTAACATTTAGGTCATTTTTGTCCTCCCTAGGCTTATTCTTGTCCAATTAGGGTTTTTAACCAATCTTGTGCATCTAATAAGTTCATTTGTGTCATTGGATTAAAATTTAGGTCATTTTCGTCCTCCCTAGGCTTATTCTTGTCCAATTAGGGTTTTTAACCAATCTTGTGCATCCAATAAGTTCATTTGTGTCATTGGATTAACAATTAGGTCATTTTCGTCCTCCCTAGGCTTATTCTTGTCCAATTAGGGTTTTTAACCAATCTTGTGCATCCAATAAGTTCATTTGTGTCATTGGATTAACATTTAGGTCATTTTCGTCCTCCCTAGGCATATTCTTCTCCAATTAGGGTTTTTAACCAATCTTGTGCTTCCAATAGGTGTGTTTGTGTCATTGGATGATCAATTAGGTCATTTTCGTCCTCCCTAGGCTTATTCTTGTCCAATTAGGGTTTTTAACCAATCTTGTGCATCCAATACGTTTGTTAGTGTCATTGAATTAATATTTAGGTCATTTTCGTCCTCCCTAGGCATATTCTTGTCCAATTAGGGTTTTTAACCAATCTTGTGCATCCAATAGGTGTGTTTGTGTCATTGGATGATCAATGAGGTCATTTTCTTCCTCCCTAGGCTTATTCTTGTCCAATTAGGGTTTTTAACCAATCTTGTGCATCCAATAGGTGTGTTTGTGTCATTGGATGATCAATTAGGTCATTTTCGTCCTCCCTAGGCTTATTCTCTTCCAATTAGGGTTTTTAACCAATCTTATGCTTCCAATAGGTGTGTGTGTGTCATTGAATTAATATTTAGGTCATTTTCGTCCTCCCTAGGCATATTCTTGTCCAATTAGGGTTTTTAACCAATCTTGTGCATCCAATAGGTGTGTTTGTGTCATTGGATGATCAATTAGGTCATTTTCGTCCTCCCTAGGCTTATTCTTGTCCAATTACGGTTTTTAACCAATCTTGTGAATCCAATAGGTGTGTTTGTGTGATTGGATGATCAATTAGGTCATTTTCGTCCTCCCTAGGCTTATTCTTGTCCAATTAGGGTTTTTAACCAATCTTGTGCATCCGATAAGTTTGTTTGTGTCATTGAATTAATATTTAGGTCATTTTCGTCCTCCCTAGGCATATTCTTGTCCAATTAGGGTTTTTAACCAATCTTGTGCATCCAATAGGTGTGTTTGTGTCATTGGATGATCAATTAGATCATTTACGTCCTCCCTAGGCTTATTCTTGTCCAATTAGGGTTTTTAACCAATCTTGTGCATCCAATAACTTTGTTTGTGTCATTAAATTAATATTTAGGTCATTTTCGTCCTCCCTAGGCATATTCTTGTCCAATTAGGGTTTTTAATCAATCTTGTGCATCCAATAGGTGTGTTTGTGTCATTGGATGATCAATTAGGTCATTTTCGTCCTCCCTATGCATATTCTTGTCCAATTAGGGTTTTTAACCAATCTTGTGCATCCAATAGGTGTGTTTGTGTCATTGGATGATCAATTAGGTCATTTTAGTCCTCCTTAGGCTTATTCTTGTCCAATTAGGGTTTTTAACCAATCTTGTGCATCCAATAGGTGTGTTTGTGTCATTGGATGATCAATTAGGTCATTTTCGTCCTCCCTAGGCATATTCTTGTCCAATTAGGGTTTTTAACCAATCTTGTGCATCCAATAAGTGTGTTTGTGGCAATGGATGATCAATTTGGTCATTTTCGTCCTCCCTAGGCTTATTCTTGACCAATTAGGGTTTTTAACCAATCTTGTGCATCCAATAAGTTGAGTTGTGTCATTGGATTAGCATTTAGGTCATTTTCGTCCTCCCTAGGCTTATTCTTGACCAATTAGGGTTTTTAACCAATCTTGTGCATCCAATAAGTTGAGTTGTGTCATTGGATTAGCATTTAGGTCATTTTCGTCCTCCCTAGGCTTATTCTTGTCCAATTAGGGTTTTTAACCAATCTTGTGCATCCAATAAGTTCATTTGTGTCATTGGATTAACATTTAGGTCATTTTCGTTCTCCCTAGGCATATTCTTGTCCAATTAGGGTTTTTAACCAATCTTGTGCATCCAATAGGTGTGTTTGTGTCATTGGATGATCAATTAGGTCATTTTCGTCCTTCCTATGCTTATTCTTGTCCAATTAGGGTTTTTAACCAATCTTGTGCATCCAATAGGTGTGTTTGTGTCATTGGATGATCAATTAGGTCATTTTCGTCCTCCCTAGGCTTATTCTTGTCCAATTAGGGTTTTTAACCAGTTTTGTGCATCCAATAGGTGTGTTTGTGTCATTGGATGATCAATTAGGTCATTTTCGTCCTCCCTAGGCTTATTCTTGTCCAATTAGGGTTTTTAACCAATCTTGTGCATCCGATAAGTTTGTTTGTGTCATTGAATTAATATTTAGGTCATTTTCGTCCTCCCTAGGCATATTCTTGTCCAAATAGGGTTTTTAACCAATCTTGTGCATCCAATAAGTTGAGTTGTGTCGTTGGATTAACATTTAGGTCATTTTCGTTCTCCCTAGGCTTATTCTTTTCCAATTAGGGTTTTTAACAACTCTTGTGCATCCAATAAGTTCAATTGTGTTATTGGATTAACATTTAGGTCATATTCATCCTCCCTAGGCATATTCTTGTCCAATTAGGGTTTTTAACCAATCTTGAGCATCCAATAGGTGTGTTTGTGTCATTGGATGATCAATTAGGTCATTTTTGTCCTCCCTAGACATATTCTTGTCCAGTTAGGGTTTTTAACCAATCTTATGCATCCAATAGGTGTGTTTGTGTCATTGGATGATCAATTAGGTCATTTTCGTCCTCCCTAGGCTTATTCTTGTCCAATTAGGGTTTTTAACCAATCTTGTGCATCCAATAAGTTCATTTGTTTCATTGGATTAACATTTAGGTCATTTTCGTCCTCCCTAGGCATATTCTTGTCCAATTAGGGTTTTTAACCAATCTTGTGCATCCAATAGGTGTGTTTGTGTCATTGGATGATCAATTAGGTCATTTTCGTCCTTCCTAGGCTTATTCTTGTCTAATTAGGGTTTTTTAACCAATTTTGTGCATCCAATAAGTTCATTTGTGTCATTGGATTAACATTTAGGTCATTTTCGTCCTCCCTAGGCATATTCTTGTCCAATTAGGGTTTTTAACCAATCTTGTGCATCCAATAGGTGTGTTTGTGTCATTGGATGATCAATTAGGTCATTTTCGTCCTTCCTAGGCATATTCTTTTCCAATTAGGGATTTTAACCAATCTTGTGCATCCAATAGGTGTGTTTGTGTCATTGGATGATCAATTAGGTCATTTCCGTCCTCCCTATGCTTATTCTTGTCCAATTAGGGTTTTTAACCAATCTTGTGCATCCAATAAGTTCATTTGTGTCATTGGATTAACATTTAGGTCATTTTCGTCCTCCCTAGGCTTATTCTTGTCCAATTAGGGTTTTTAACCAATCTTGTGCATCCAATAAGTTCATTTGTGTCATTGGATTAAAATTTAGGTCATTTTCGTCCTCCCTAGGCTTATTCTTGTCCAATTAGGGTTTTTAACCAATCTTGTGCATCCAATAAGTTCATTTGTATCATTGGATTAACATTTAGGTCATTTTCGTCCTCCCTAGGCTTATTCTTGTCCAATTAGGGTTTTTAACCAATCTTGTGCATCCAATAAGTTCATATGTGTAACTGGATTAAAATTTATGTCATTTTCGTCATCCCTAGGCTTATTCTTGTGCAAATAGGGTTTTTAACCAATCTTCTGCATCCAATAAGTTCATTTGTGTCATTGGATTAACATTTAGGTCATTTTCTTCCTCTCGAGGCTTATTCTTGTCCAATTAGGGTTTTTAACCAATCTTGTGCATCCAACAATAAGTTCATTTGTGTCATTGGATTAACATTTAGGTCATTTTCGTCCTCCCTAGGCTTATTCTTGTCCAATTAGGGTTTTTAACCAATCTTGTGCATCCAATAAGTTCATTTGTGTCATTGGATTAAAATTTAGGTCATTTACGTCCTACCTTGGCTTATTCTTGTCCAATTAGGGTTTTTAACCAATCTTGTGCATCCAATAAATTCATTTGTGTCATTGGATTAACATTTTGGTCACTTTCGTCCTCCCTAGGCTTATTCTTGTGCAATTAGGGTTTTTAACCAATCTTGTGCATCCAATATGTTCATTTGTGTAATTGGATTAACATTTTGGTCATTTTCGTCCTCCCTAGGCATATTCTTGTCCGATTAGGATTTTTAACCAATATTGTGCATCCAATAAGTTAATTTGTGTAATTGGATTAACATTTAGGTCATTTTTGTCCTCCCTAGGCTTATTCTGGTCCGATAAGGATTTTTAACCAATCTTGTGCATCAAATAAGTTCATTTGTGTCATTGGATTAACATTTAGGTCATTTTCATCCTCCCTAAGCTTATTCTTGTCCCATTAAGGTTTTTAACCAATCTTATGCGTCCAATAAGTTCATTTGTGTCATAGGATTAACATTTAGGTCATTTTCGTCCTCCCTAGGCATATTCTTGTCCAATTAGGGTTTTTAACCAATCTTGTGCATCCAATAGGTGTGTTTGTGTCATTGGATGAACAGTTAGGTCATTTTCGTCCTCCCTAGACTTATTCTTGTCCAATTAGGGTTTTTAACCAATCTTGTGCATCCAATAGGTGTGTTTGTGTCATTGGATGAACAATTAGGTCATTTTCGTCCTCCCTAGGCTTATTCTTGTCCAATTAGGGTTTTTAACCAATCTTGTGCATCCGATAAGTTTGTTTGTGTCATTGAATTAATATTTAGGTCATTTTCGTCCTCCCTAGGCATATTCTTGTCCAATTAGGATTTTTAACAAATCTTGTGCATCCAATAGGTGTGTTTGTGTCATTGGATGATCAATTAGGTCATTTTCGTCCTCCCTAGGCATATTCTTGTCCAATTAGGGTTTTTAACCAATCTTGTGCATCTAATAGGTGTGTTTGTGTCATTGGATGATCAATTAGGTCATTTTCGTCCTCCCTAGGCTTATTTTTGTCCAATTAGGGTTTTTAACCAATCTTGTGCATCCAATAAGTTCATTTGTGTCATTGGATTAACATTTAGGTCATTTTCGTCCTCCCTAGGCTTATTCTTGTCCAATTAGGGTTTTTAACCAATCTTGTGCATCCGATTGGTGTGTTTGTGTCATTGGATGATCAATTAGGTCATTTTCGTCCTCCCTAGGCATATTCTTGTCCAATTAGGGTTTTTAACCAATCTTGTGCATCCAATAGGTGTGTTTGTGTCATTGGATGATCAATTAGGTCATTTTCGTCCTCCCTAGGCTTATTCTTGTCCAATTAGGATTTTTAACCGATCTTGTGCATCCAAGAGGTGTGTTTGTGTCATTGGATGATCAATTAAGACATTTTCGTCCTCCCTAGGCATATTCTTGTCCAATTAGGGTTTTTAACCAATCTTGTGCATCCAATAGGTGTGTTTGTGTCATTGGATGATCAATTAGGTTATTTTCGTCCTCCCTAGGCTTATTCTTGTCCAATTAGGGTTTTTAACCAATCTTGTGCATCCAATAGGTGTGTTTGTGTCATTGGATGATCAATAAGGTCATTTTTGCCTCCCTAGGCTTATTCTTGTCCAATTAGGGTTTTTAACCAATCTTGTGCATCCAATAAGTTCATTTGTGTCATTGGATTAACATTTAGGTCATTTTCGTCCTCCCTAGGCTTATTCTTGTCCAATTAGGGTTTTTAACCAATCTTGTGCATCCAATAAGTTCATTTGTGTCATTGGATAAAGATTTAGGTCATTTTCGTCCTCCCTAGGCTTATTTATGTGCAATTAGGGTTTTTAACCAATCTTGTGTATCCAATATGTTCATTTGTGTCATCGGATTAACATTTAGGTCATTTTTGTCCTCCCTAGACTTATTCTTGTGCAATTAGGGTTTTTTTTACCAATCTTGTGCATCCAAAAAGTTCATTTGTGTCTTTGGATTAACATCTAGGTCATTTTCGTCTTCTCTTGGGTTATTTACGTGCAATTAGGGTTTTTAGCCAATCTTGTTCATCCAATAAGTTCATTTGTGTCATTGGATTAACATTTAGGTCATTTTCGTCCTCCCTAGGCTTATTCTTGTCCAATTAGTGTGTTTAACCAATCTTGTGCATCCAATAAGTTCATTTGTGTAATTTGATTAACATTTAGGTTACTTTCGTTCTCCCTAAGCTTATTCTTGTCGAATTAGGGTTCTTAACCAATCTTGTGCATCCAATAAGTTCATTTGTGTCATTAGATTAACATTTAGGTCATTTTCGTCCTACGTATGCTTATTTATGTGCAATTAGGGTTTTTAACCAATCTTGTCTATCCACTATGTTCATTTGTGTCATCGGATTAACGTTTAGGTCATTTTCGTCCTCCCTAGACTTATTCTTGTGCAATTAGGGTTTTTTTTTACCAATCTTGTGCATCCAAAAAGTTCATTTGTGTCTTTGATTAACATTTAGGTCATTTTCGTCTTCTCTTGGGTTATTACGTGCAATTAGGGTTTTTAACCAATGTTGTGCATCCAATAAGTTCATTTGTGTCATTGGATTAACATTTAGGTCATTTTCGTCCTCCCTAGGCTTATTCTTGTCCAATTAGGGTTTTTAACCAATCTTGTGCATCCAATAAGTTCATTTGTGTCACTGGATTAAAATTTATGTCATTTTCGTCCTCCCTAGGCTTATTCTTGTGCAAATAGGGTTTTAACTAATCTTCTGCATCCAATAAGTTCATTTGTGTCATTGTATTAACATTTAGGTCATTTTCGTCCTCCCGAGGCTTATTCTTGTCCAATTAGGGTTTTTAACCAATCTTGTGCATCCAATAAGTTCATTTGTGTCATTGGATTAACATTTAGGTCATTTTCGTCCTCCCTAGGCTTATTCTTGTCCAATTAGGGTTTTTAACCAATCTTGTGCATCCAATAAGTTCATTTGTGTCACTGGATTAAAATTTATGTCATTTTCGTCCTCCCTAGGCTTATTCTTGTCCAATTAGGGTTTTTAACCAATCTTGTGCATCCAATAAGTTCATTTGTGTCATTGGATTAACATTTAGGTCATTTTCGTCCTCCCTAGGCTTATTCTTGTCCAATTATGGTTTTTAACCAATCTTGTGCATCCAATAAGTTCATTTGTGTCATTGGACTAAAATTTAGGTCATTTTCGTCCTCCCTAGGCTTATTCTTGTCCAATTAGGGTTTTTAACCAATCTTGTGCATCCAATAAGTTCATTTGTGTCATTGGATTAACATTTAGGTCATTTTCGTCCTCCCTAGGCTTATTCTTGTCCAATTAGGGTTTTTAACCAATCTTCTGCATCCAATAAGTTCATTTGTGTCATTGGATTAACATTTAGGTCATTTTCGTCCTCCCTACGCTTATTCTTGTCCAATTAGGGTTTCTAACCAATCTTGTGCATCCTATAGGTGTGTTTGTGTCTTTGGATGAACATTTAGGTCATTTTCGTCCTCTTTAGGCTTATTCTTGTCCAATTAGGGTTTTTAACCAATCTTGTGCATCCAATAGGTGTGTTTAGTCATTTGATGAACATTTAGGTTATTTTCATCCTCCCTAGGCTTATTCTTGTCCAATTAGGGTTTTTAACCAATCTTGTGCATCCAATAAGTTCATTTGTGTCATTGGATTAACATTTAGGTCATTTTCGTCCTCCCTAGGCTTATTCTTGTCCAATTAGGGTTTTTAACCAATCTTGTGCATCCAATAAGTTCATTTGTGTCATTGGATTAACATTTAGGTCATTTTCGTCCTCCCTACGCTTATTCTTGTCCAATTAGGGTTTCTAACCAATCTTGTGCATCCAATAGGTGTTTTTGTGTCATTGGATGAACATTTAGGTCATTTTCGTCCTCTTTAGGCTTATTCTTGTCCAATTAGGGTTTTTAACCAATCTTGTGCATCCAATAGGTGTGTTTAGTCATTTGATGAACATTTAGGTTATTTTCATCCTCCCTAGGCTTATTCTTGTCCAATTAGGGTTTTTAACCAATCTTGTGCATCCAATAAGTTCATTTGTGTCATTGGATTAACATTTAGGTCATTTTCGTCCTCCCTAGGCTTATTCTTGTCCAATTAGGGTTTTTAACCAATCTTGTGCATCCAATTGATTTGTTTGTGTCATTGGATGAACATTTAGGTCATTTTCGTCCTCCCTAGTCTTATTCTTGTCCAATTAGGGTTTTAAGCAATCTTGTGGATCCAATAAGTTCAATTGTGTCATTGGATGAACATTTAGGTCATTTTCCTCCTCCCTAGGCTTATTCTTGCCCAATTATGGTTTCTAACCAATCTTGTGCATCCAATAGGTGTGTTTGTGTCATTGGATGAACATTTAGGTCATTTTCGTCCTCCCTAGGCTTATTCTTGTCCAATTAGGGTTTTTAACCAATCTTGTGCATCCAATAAGTTCATTTGTGTCATTGGATGAACATTTAGGTCATTTTCGTCATCCCTAGGCTTATTCTTGTCCAATTAGGGTTTCTAACCAATCTTGTGCATCCAATAGGTGTGTTTAGTCATTTGATGAACATTTAGGTCATTTTCGTCCTCCCTAGGATTATTCTTGTCCAATTAGTGTTTTTAACCAATCTTGTGCATCCAATAAGTTCATTTGTGTCATTGGATTAACATTTAGGTCATTTTCGTCCTCCCTAGGCTTATTCTTGTCCAATTAGGGTTTCTAACCAATCTAGTGCATCTAATAGGTGTGTTTGTGTCATTGGATGAACATTTAGGTCATTTTCGTCCTCCCTAGGCTTATTCTTGTCCAATTAGGGTTTTTAACCAATCTTGTGCATCCAATAAGTTCATTTGTGTCATTGGATTAAAATTTAGGTCATTTTCGTCCTCCCTAGGCTTATTCTTGTCCAATTAGGGTTTTTAACCAATCTTGTGCATCCAATAAGTTCATTTGTGTCACTAGATTAAAATTTATGTCATTTTCGTCCTCTCTAGGCTTATTCATGTGCAAATAGGGTTTTTAACCAATCTTCTGCATCCAATAAGTTCATTTGTGTCATTGGATTAACTTTTAGGTCATTTTCGTCCTCCCTAGGCTTATTCTTGTCCAATTAGGGTTTTTAACCAATCTTGTGCATCCAATAAGTTCATTTGTGTCATTGGATTAACATTTAGGTCATTTTCGTCCTCCCTAGGCTTATTCTTGTCCAATTAGGGTTTTTAACCAATCTTGTGCATCCAATAAGTTCATTTGTGTCATTGGATTAAAATTTAGGTCATTTTCGTCCTCCCTAGGCTTATTCTTGTCCAATTAGGGTTTTTAACCAATCTTGTGCATCCAATAAGTTCATTTGTGTCATTGGATTAAAATTTATGTCATTTTCGTCCTCCCTAGGCTTATTCTTGTGCAAATAGGGTTTTTAACCAATCTTCTGCATCCAATAAGTTCGTTTGTGTCATTGGATTAACATTTAGGTCATTTTCGTCGTCCCTAGGCTTATTCTTGTCCAATTAGGGTTTTTAACCAATCTTGTGCATCCAACAATAAGTTCATTTGTGTCATTGGATTAACATTTAGGTCATTTTCGTCCTCCCTAGGCTTATTCTTGTCCAATTAGGGTTTTTAACCAATCTTGTGCATCCAATAAGTTCATTTGCGTCATTGGATTAAAATTTAGGTCATTTTCGTCCTCCCTAGGCTTATTCTTGTGCAATCAAGGTTTTTAACCAATCTTGCGCATCCAAAAAGTTTATTTGTGTCATTGGATTAACATTTAGGTCATTTTCGTCCTCTCTAGGCTTATTTATATGCAATTAGGGTTATTAACCAATCTTGTGCATCCAAAAAGTTCATTTGTGTCTTTGAATTGACATTTAGGTCATTTTCGGTCTCTCTAGGGTTATTTATGTGCAATTAGGGTTTTTAACCAATCTTGTGCATCCAATAAGTTCATTTGTGTCATTGGATGAACATTTAGGTCATTTTCGTCCTCCCTAGGCTTATTCATGTGCAATTAGGGTTTTTAACCAATCTTGTGCATCCAATAAGTTCATTTGTGTCATTGGATTAACATTTAGGTCATTTTCGTCCTCCCTAGGCTTATTCTTGTCCAATTAGGGTTTTTAACCAATCTTGTGCATCCAATAAGTTCATTTGAGTCAATGGATTAAAATTTATGTCATTTTCGTCCTCCCTAGGCTTATTCTTGTGCAAATAGGGTTTTTAACCAATCTTGTGCATCCAATAAGTTCATTTGTCTCATTGGATTAACATTTAGGTCATTTTCATCCTCCCTAGGCTTATTCTTGTCCAATTAGGGTTTTTAACCAATCTTGTGCATCCAATAAGTTCATTTGTGTCACGGGATTAAAATTTATGTCATTTTCGTCCTCTCTAGGCTTATTCTTGTGCAAATAGGGTTTTTAACCAATCTTCTGCATCCAATAAGTTCATTTGTGTCATTAAATTAACATTTAGGTCATTTTCGTCCTCCCTAGGCTTATTCTTGTCCAATTAGGGTTTTTAACCAATCTTTTGCATCCAATAAGTTCTTTTGTGTCATTGGATTAACATTTAGGTCATTTTTGTCCTCCCTAGGCTTATTCTTGTCCAATTAGGGTTTTTAACCAATCTTGTGCATCTAATAAGTTCATTTGTGTCATTGGATTAAAATTTAGGTCATTTTCGTCCTCCCTAGGCTTATTCTTGTCCAATTAGGGTTTTTAACCAATCTTGTGCATCCAATAAGTTCATTTGTGTCATTGGATTAACATTTAGGTCATTTTCGTCCTCCCTAGGCTTATTCTTGTCCAATTAGGGTTTTTAACCAATATTGTGCATCCAATAAGTTCATTTGTGTCACTGGATTAAAATTTATGTCATTTTCGTCCTCCCTAGGCTTATTCTTGTGCAAATAGGGTTTTTAACCAATCTTCTGCATCCGATAAGTTCATTTGTGTCATTGGATTAACATTTAGGTCATTTTTGTCCTCCCTAGGCTTATTCTTGTCCAATTAGGGTTTTTAACCAATCTTGTGCATCTAATAAGTTCATTTGTGTCATTGGATTAAAATTTAGGTCATTTTCGTCCTCCCTAGGCTTATTCTTGTCCAATTAGGGTTTTTAACCAATCTTGTGCATCCAATAAGTTCATTTGTGTCATTGGATTAACATTTAGGTCATTTTCGTCCTCCCTAGGCTTATTCTTGTCCAATTAGGGTTTTTAACCAATCTTGTGCATCCAATAAGTTCATTTGTGTCATTAGATTAACATTTAGGTCATTTTCGTCCTCCCTAGGCTTATTCTTGTCCAATTAGGGTTTTTAACCAATCTTGTGCTCCAATTAGTTCATTTGTGTCATTGGATTAACATTTAGGTAATTTTCGTCCTCCCTAGGCATATTCTTGTACAATTAGGGTTTTTAACCAGTCTTGTGCATCCAGTAGGTGTGTTTGTGTCATTGGATGAACAATTAGGTCATTTTCGTCCTCCCTAGACTTATTCTTATGCGATTAGGGTTTTTTTATCAATCCAGTGCATCCAGTAGGTGTGTTCGTGTCTGGATGAACATTTAGGTCATCTTCTTCCTCCCTAGGCTTATTCTTGTCCAATTTGGGTTTTAAACCAATCTTGTGCATCCAATAAGTTAATTTATGTCATTGGATTAACATTTAGGTCATTTTCGTCCTCCATAGGCTTAATCTAGTCCAATTAGGGTTTTTAACCAATCTTGTGCATCCAATAGGTGTGTTTATGTTATTGGATGAACATTTAGGTCACTTTCGTCCTCCCTAGGCTTATTCTTGTACAATTATGGTTTTTAACCAATCTTCTGCATCCAAAAATTTTATTTGTGTCATTGGATTAACATTTAGGTCATTTTTGTTCTCTCTAGGCTTATTTATGTGCAATTAGGGTTTTAACCAATCTTGTGCATCCAATAAGTTCATTTGTGTCGTTGGATTAAAATTTAGGTCATTTTCGTCCTCCCTAGGCTTATTCTTGTCCAATTAGGGTTTTTAACCAATCTTGTGCATCCAATAAGTTCATTTGTGTCATTGGATTAACATTTAGGTCATTTTCGTCCTCCCTAGGCTTATTCTTGTCCAATTAGGGTTTTTAACCAATCTTGTGCATCCAATAAGTTCCTTTGTGTCATTGGATTAACATATAGGTCATTTTCGTCCTCCCTAGGCATATTCTTGTCCAATTAGGGTTTTTAACCAATCTTGTGCATCCAATAGGTGTGTTTGTGTCATTGGATGATCAATTAGGTCATTTTCGTCCTCCCTAGGCTTATTCTTGTCTAACTAGGGTTTTTAACCAATCTTGTGCATCCAATAGGTGTGTTTGTGTCATTGGATGATCAATTAGGTCATTTTCGTCCTCCCTAGGCTTATTCTTGTCTAATTAGGGTTTTTAACCAATCTTGTGCATCCAATAGGTGTGTCTGTGTCATTGGATGATCAATTAGGTCATTTTCGTCCTCCCTAGGCTTATTCTTGTCCAATTAGGGTTTTTAACCAATCTTGTGCATCCAATAAGTTCATTTGTGTCATTGGATTAACATTTAGGTCATTTTCCTCCTCCCTAGGCTTATTCTTGTCCAATTAGGGTTTTTAACCAATCTTGTGCATCCAATAAGTTCATTTGTGTCATTGGATTAAAATTTAGGTCATTTTCGTCCTCCCTAGGCTTATTCTTGTCCAATTAGGGTTTTTAACCAATCTTGTGCATCCAATAAGTTCATTTGTGTCATTGGATTAACATTTAGGTCATTTTCGTCCTCCCTAGGCTTATTCTTGTCCAATTAGGGTTTTTAACCAATCTTGTGCATCCAATAAGTTCATTTGTGTCATTGGATTAACATTTAGGTCATTTTCGTCCTCCCTAGGCTTATTCTTGTCCAATTAGGGTTTTTAACCAATCTTGTGCATCCAATAAGTTCATTTGTGTCACTGGATTAAAATTTATGTCATTTTCGTCCTCCCTAGGCTTATTCTTGTGCAAATATGGTTTTAACCAATCTTCTGCATCCAATAAGTTCATTTGTGTCATTGTATTAACATTTAGGTCATTTTCGTCCTCCCGAGGCTTATTCTTGTCCAATTAGGGTTTTTAACCAATCTTGTGCATCCAATAAGTTCATTTGTGTCATTGGATTAACATTTAGGTCATTTTCGTCCTCCCTAGGCTTATTCTTGTCCAATTAGGGTTTTTAACCAATCTTGTGCATCCAATAAGTTCATTTGTGTCAATGGATTAAAATTTATGTCATTTTCGTCCTCCCTAGGCTTATTCTAGTGCAAGTAGGGTTTTTAACCAATCTTGTGCATCCAATAAGTTCATTTGTGTCATTGGATTAACATTTAGGTCATTTTCGTCCTCCCTAGGCTTATTCTTGTCCAATTAGGGTTTTTAACCAATCTTGTGCATCCAATATTTCATTTGTGTCACTAGATTAAAATTTATGTCATTTTCGTCCTCTCTAGGCTTATTCATGTGCAAATAGGGTTTTTAACCAATCTTCTGCATCCAATAAGTTCATTTGTGTCATTGGATTATCTTTTAGGTCATTTTCGTCCTCCCTAGGCTTATTCTTGTCCAATTAGGGTTTTTAACCAATCTTGTGCATCCAATAAGTTCATTTGTGTCATTGGATTAACATTTAGGTCATTTTCGTCCTCCCTAGGCTTATTCTTGTCCAATTAGGGTTTTTAACCAATCTTGTGCATCCAATAAGTTCATTTGTGTCATTGGATTAAAATTTAGGTCATTTTCGTCCTCCCTAGGCTTATTCTTGTCCAATTAGGGTTTTTAACCAATCTTGTGCATCCAATAAGTTCATTTGTGTCATTGGATTAAAATTTATGTCATTTTCGTCCTCCCTAGGCTTATTCTTGTGCAAATAGGGTTTTTAACCAATCTTCTGCATCCAATAAGTTCATTTGTGTCATTGGATTAACATTTAGGTCATTTTCGTCCTCCCTAGGCTTATTCTTGTCCAATTAGGGTTTTTAACCAATCTTGTGCATCCAACAATAAGTTCATTTGTGTCATTGGATTAACATTTAGGTCATTTTGGTCGTCCCTAGGCTTATTCTTGTCCAATTAGGGTTTTTAACCAATCTTGTGCATCCAATAAGTTCATTTGCGTCATTGGATTAAAATTTAGGTCATTTTCGTCCTCCCTAGGCTTATTCTTGTGCAATCAAGGTTTTTAACCAATCTTGCGCATCCAAAAAGTTTATTTGTGTCATTGGATTAACATTTAGGTCATTTTCGTCCTCTCTAGGCTTATTTATATGCAATTAGGGTTATTAACCAATCTTGTGCATCCAAAAAGTTCATTTGTGTCTTTGAATTGACATTTAGGTCATTTTCGGTCTCTCTAGGGTTATTTATGTGCAATTAGGGTTTTTAACCAATCTTGTGCATCCAATAAGTTCATTTGTGTCATTGGATGAACATTTAGGTCATTTTCGTCCTCCCTAGGCTTATTTATGTGCAATTAGGGTTTTTAACCAATCTTGTGCATCCAATAAGTTCATTTGTGTCATTGGATTAACATTTAGGTCATTTTCGTCCTCCCTAGGCTTATTCTTGTCCAATTAGGGTTTTTAACAAATCTTGTGCATCCAATAAGTTCATTTGTGTCAATGGATTAAAATTTATGTCATTTTCGTCCTCCCTAGGCTTATTCTTGTGCAAATAGGGTTTTTAACCAATCTTGTGCATCCAATAAGTTCATTTTTCTCATTGGATTAACATTTAGGTCATTTTCGTCCTCCCTAGGCTTATTCTTGTCCAATTAGGGTTTTTAACCAATCTTGTGCATCCAATAAGTTCATTTGTGTCACGGGATTAAAATTTATGTCATTTTCGTCCTCTCTAGGCTTATTCTTGTGCAAATAGGGTTTTTAACCAATCTTCTGCATCCAATAAGTTCATTTGTGTCATTAAATTAACATTTAGGTCATTTTCGTCCTCCCTAGGCTTATTCTTGTCCAATTAGGGTTTTTAACCAATCTTTTGCATCCAATAAGTTCTTTTGTGTCATTGGATTAACATTTAGGTCATTTTTGTCCTCCCTAGGCTTATTCTTGTCCAATTAGGGTTTTTAACCAATCTTGTGCATCTAATAAGTTCATTTGTGTCATTGGATTAAAATTTAGGTCATTTTCGTCCTCCCTAGGCTTATTCTTGTCCAATTAGGGTTTTTAACCAATCTTGTGCATCCAATAAGTTCATTTGTGTCATTGGATTAACATTTAGGTCATTTTCGTCCTCCCTAGGCTTATTCTTGTCCAATTAGGGTTTTTAACCAATATTGTGCATCCAATAAGTTCATTTGTGTCACTGGATTAAAATTTATGTCATTTTCGTCCTCTCTAGGCTTATTCTTGTGCAAATAGGGTTTTTAACCAATCTTCTGCATCCAATAAGTTCATTTGTGTCATTGGATTAACATTTAGGTCATTTTCGTCCTCCCGAGGCTTATTCTTGTCCAATTAGGGTTTTTAACCAATCTTCTGCATCCAATAAGTTCATTTGTGTCATTGGATTAACATTTAGGTCATTTTCGTCCTCCCGAGGCTTATTCTTGTCCAATTAGGGTTTTTAACCAATCTTGTGCATCCAACAATAAGTTCATTTGTGTCATTGGATTAACATTTAGGTCATTTTCGTCCTCCCTAGGCTTATTCTTGTCCAATTAGGGTTTTTAACCAATCTTGTGCATCCAATAAGTTCATTTGCGTCATTGGAATAAAATTTAGGTCATTTTCGTCCTCCCTAGGCTTATTCTTGTGCAATCAAGGTTTTTAACCAATCTTGTGCATCCAAAAAGTTTATTTGTGTCATTGGATTAACATTTAGGTCATTTTCGTCCTCTCTAGGCTTATTTATATGCAATTAGGGTTATTAACCAATCTTGTGCATCCAAAAAGTTCATTTGTGTCTTTGAATTGACATTTAGGTCATTTTCGGTCTCTCTAGGGTTATTTATGTGCAATTAGGGTTTTTAACCAATCTTGTGCATCCAATAAGTTCATTTGTGTCATTGGATTAACATTTAGGTCATTTTCTTCCTCTCTAGGCTTATTCTTGTCCAATTAGGGTTTTTAACCAATCTTGTGCATCCAATAAGTTCATTTGTGTCATTGGATTAAAATTTATGTCATTTTCGTCCTCCCTAGGCTTATTCTTGTGCAAATAGGGTTTTTAACCAATCTTCTGCATCCAATAAGTTCGTTTGTGTCATTGGATTAACATTTAGGTCATTTTCGTCGTCCCTAGGCTTATTCTTGTCCAATTAGGGTTTTTAACCAATCTTGTGCATCCAACAATAAGTTCATTTGTGTCATTGGATTAACATTTAGGTCATTTTCGTCCTCCCTAGGCTTATTCTTGTCCAATTAGGGTTTTTAACCAATCTTGTGCATCCAATAAGTTCATTTGCGTCATTGGATTAAAATTTAGGTCATTTTCGTCCTCCCTAGGCTTATTCTTGTGCAATCAAGGTTTTTAACCAATCTTGCGCATCCAAAAAGTTTATTTGTGTCATTGGATTAACATTTAGGTCATTTTCGTCCTCTCTAGGCTTATTTATATGCAATTAGGGTTATTAACCAATCTTGTGCATCCAAAAAGTTCATTTGTGTCTTTGAATTGACATTTATGTCATTTTCGGTCTCTCTAGGGTTATTTATGTGCAATTAGGGTTTTTAACCAATCTTGTGCATCCAATAAGTTCATTTGTGTCATTGGATTAACATTTAGGTCATTTTCGTCCTCCCTAGGCTTATTTATGTGCAATTAGGGTTTTTAACCAATCTTGTGCATCCAATAAGTTCATTTGTGTCATTGGATTAACATTTAGGTCATCTTCGTCCTCCCTAGGCTTATTCTTGTCCAATTAGGGTTTTTAACCAATCTTGTGCATCCAATAAGTTCATTTGTGTCATTGGATTAACATTTAGGTCATTTTCGTCCTCCCTAGGCTTATTCTTGTCCAATTAGGGTTTTTAACCAATCTTGTGCATCCAATAAGTTCATTTGTGTCAATGGATTAAAATTTATGTCATTTTCATTCTCCCTAGGCTTATTCTTGTGCAAATAGGGTTTTTAACCAATCTTGTGCATCCAATAAGTTCATTTGTGTCATTGGATTAACATTTAGGTCATTTTCGTCCTCCCTAGGCTTATTCTTGTCCAATTAGGGTTTTTAACCAATCTTGTGCATCCAATAAGTTCATTTGTGTCACTGGATTAAAATTTATGTCATTTTCGTCCTCCCTAGGCTTATTCTTGTGCAAATAGGGTTTTTAACCAATCTTCTGCATCCAATAAGTTGATTTGTGTCATTGGATTAACATTTAGGTCATTTTCGTCCTCCCTAGGCTTATTCTTGTCCAATTAGGGTTTTTAACCAATCTTGTGCATCCAATAAGTTCATTTGTGTCATTGGATTAACATTTAGGTCATTTTCGTCCGCCCTAGGCATATTCTTGTCCAATTAGGGTTTTTAACCAATCTTGTGCTTCCAATAGGTGTGTTTGTGTCATTGGATGATCAATTAGGTCATTTTCGTCCTCCCTAGGCTTATTCTTGTCCAATTAGGGTTTTTAACCAATCTTGTGCATCCAATACGTTCATTTGTGTCATTGGATTAACATTATGTCATTTTCGTCCTCCCTAGGCTTATTTTTGTCCAATTAGGGTTTTTAACCAATCTTGTGCATCCAATAGGTGTGTTTGTGTCATTGGATTAACATTTAGGTCATTTTCGTCCTCCCTAGGCTTATTCTTGTCCAATTAGGGTTTTTAACCAATCTTGTGCATCCAATAGGTGTGTTTGTTTCATTGGATGATCAATTAGGTCATTTTCATCCTCCCTAGGCTTATTCTTGTCCAATTAGGGTTTTTAACCAATCTTGTGCATCCAATAAGTTGAGTTGTGTCATTGGATTAACATTTAGGTCATTTTCGTTCTCCCTAGGCTTATTCTTGTCCAATTAGAGTTTTTAACCAATCTTGTGCATCCAAAAACTTTGTTTGTGTCATTGAATTAATATTTAGGTCATTTTCGTCCTCCCTAGGCATGTTCTTGTCCAACTAGGGATTTTAACCAATCTTGTGCATCCAATAGGTGTGTTTGTGTCATTGGATGATCAATTAGGTCATTTTCGTCCTCCCTAGGCATATTCTTGTCCAGTTAGGGTTTTTAACCAATCTTGTGCATCCAATAGGTGTGTTTGTGTCATTGGATGATCAATTAGGTCATTTTCGTCCTCCCTAGGCTTATTCTTGTCCAATTAGGGTTTTTAACCAATCTTTTGCATGCAATAAGTTCATTTGTGTTATTGGATTCACATTTAGGTCATATTCGTCCTCCCTAGGCATATTGTTGTCCAATTAGGGTTTTTAACCAATCTTGTGCATCCAATAGGTGTGTTTGTGTCATTGGATGATCAATTAGGTCATTTTCGTCCTCCCTAGGCATATTCTTGTCCAATTAGGGTTTTTAACCAATCTTGTGCATCCAATAGGTGTGTTTGTGTCATTGGATGATCAATTAGGTCATTTTCGTCCTCCCTATGCTTTTTCTTGTCCAATTACGGTTTTTAACCAATCTTGTGCATCCAATAAGTTCATTTGTGTCATTGGATGATCAATTAGGTCATTTTCGTCCTCCCTAGGCATGTTCTTGTCCAACTAGGGTTTTTAACCAATCTTGTGCATCCAATAGGTGTGTTTGTGTCATTGGATGATCAATTAGATCATTTTCGTCCTCCCTAGGCTTATTCTTGTCGAATTATGGTTTTTAACCAGTCTTGTGCATCCAATAGGTGTGTTTGTGTCATTGGATGATCAATTAGGTCATTTTCGTCCTCCCTAGGCATATTCTTGTCCAATTATGGTTTTTAACCAATCTTGTGCATCCAATAGGTGTGTTTGTGTCATTGGATGATCAATTAGGTCATTTTCGTCCTCCCTAGGCTTATTCTTGTCCAATTAGGGTTTTTAACCAATCTTGTGCATCCAATATGTGTGTTTGTGTCATTGGATGATCAATTAGGTCATTTTCGTCCTCCCTAAGCTTATTCTTGTCCAATTAGGGTTTTTAACCAATCTTGTGCATCCAATAAGTTCATTTGTGTCATTGGATTAACATTTAGGTCATTTTCGTCCTCCCTAGGCTTATTCTTGTCCAATTAGGGTTTTTAACCAATCTTGTGCATCCAATAAGTTCATTTGTGTCATTGGATTAACATTTAGGTCATTTTCGTCCTCCCTAGGCTTATTCTTGTCCAATTAGGGTTTTTAACCAATATTGTGCATCCAATAAGTTCATTTGTGTCACCGGATTAAAATTTATGTCATTTTCGTCCTCCCTAGGCTTATTCTTGTGCAAATAGGGTTTTTAACCAATCTTCTGCATCCGATAAGTTCATTTGTGTCATTGGATTAACATTTAGGTCATTTTCGTCCTCCCGAGGCTTATTCTTGTCCAATTAGGGTTTTTAACCAATCTTGTGCATCCAACAATAAGTTCATTTGTGTCGTTGGATTAACATTTAGGTCATTTTCTTCCTCCCGAGGCTTATTCTTGTCCAATTAGGGTTTTTAACCAATCTTGTGCATCCAACAATAAGTTCATTTGTGTCATTGGATTAACATTTAGGTCATTTTCGTCCTCCCTAGGCTTATTCTTGTCCAATTAGGGTTTTTAACCAATCTTGTGCATCCAATAAGTTCATTTGTGTCATTGGATTAAAATTTATGTCATTTTCGTCCTCCCTAGGCTTATTCTTGTGCAAATAGGGTTTTTAACCAATCTTCTGCATCCGATAAGTTCATTTGTGTCATTGGATTAACATTTAGGTCATTTTCGTCCTCCCGAGGCTTATTCTTGTCCAATTAGGGTTTTTAACCAATCTTGTGCATCCAACAATAAGTTCATTTTTGTCGTTGGATTAACATTTAAGTCATTTTCTTCCTCCCGAGGCTTATTCTTGTCCAATTAGGGTTTTTAACCAATCTTGTGCATCCAACAATAAGTTCATTTGTGTCATTGGATTAACATTTAGGTCATTTTCGTCCTCCCTAGGCTTATTCTTGTCCAATTAGGGTTTTTAACCAATCTTGTGCATCCAATAAGTTCATTTGTGTCATTGGATTAAAATTTATGTCATTTTCGTCCTCCCTAGGCTTATTCTTGTGCAAATAGGGTTTTTAACCAATCTTCTGCATCCAATAAGTTCATTTGTGTCATTGGATTAACATTTAGGTCATTTTC
>JBBPBR010000008.1:22447813-22491327 GCA_037974775.1 Cicer pinnatifidum | reverse complement strand
TGTGCAAATAGGGTTTTTAACCAATCTTCTGCATCCAATAAGTTCATTTGTGTCATTGGATTAACATTTAGGTCATTTTCGTCCTCCCTAGGCTTATTCTTGTCCAATTAGGGTTTTTAACCAATCTTGTGCATCCAACAATAAGTTCATTTGTGTCATTGGATTAACATTTAGGTCATTTTCGTCCTCCCTATGCTTATTCTTGTCCAATTAGGGTTTTTAACCAATCTTGTGCATCCAATAAGTTCATTTGCGTCATTGGATTAAAATTTAGGTCATTTTCGTCCTCCTTAGGCTTATTCTTGTGCAATCAAGGTTTTTAACCAATCTTGCGCATCCAAAAAGTTTATTTGTGTAATTGGGTTAACATTTAGGTCATTTTCGTCCTCTCTAGGCTTATTTATATGCAATTAGGGTTATTAACCAATCTTGTGCATCCAAAAAGTTCATTTGTGTCTTTGAATTGACATTTAGGTCATTTTCGGTCTCTCTAGGGTTATTTATGTGCAATTAGAGTTTTTAACCAATCTTGTGCATCCAATAAGTTCATTTGTGTCATTGGATGAACATTTAGGTCATTTTCGTCCTCCCTAGGCTTATTTATGTGCAATTAGGGTTTTTAACCAATCTTGTGCATCCAATAAGTTCATTTGTGTCATTGGATTAACATTTAGGTCATTTTCGTCCTCCCTAGGCTTATTCTTGTCCAATTAAGGTTTTTAACCAATCTTGTGCATCCAATAAGTTCATTTGTGTCATTGGATTAACATTTAGGTCATTTTCGTCCTCCCTAGGCTTATTCTTGTCCAATTAGGGTTTTTAACCAATCTTGTGCAACCAATAAGTTCATTTGTGTCATTGGATTAAAATTTAGGTCATTTTCGTCCTCCCTAGGCTTATTCTTGTCCAATTAGGGTTTTTAACCAATCTTGTGCATCCAATAAGTTCATTTGTGTCATTGGATTAACATTTAGGTCATTTTCGTCCTCCCTAGGCTTATTCTTGTGCAATTAGGGTTTCTAACCAATCTTGTGCAACCAATAGGTGTGTTTGTGTCATTGGATGAACATTTAGGTCATTTTCGTCCTCCCTAGGCTTATTCTTGTCCAATTAGGGTTTTTAACCAATCTTGTGCATCCAATAAGTTCATTTGTGTCATTGGATGAACATTTAGGTCATTTTCGTCCTCCCTAGGCTTATTCTTGTCCAATTAGGGTTATTAACCAATCTTGTGCATCCAATAGGTGTGTTTGTGTCATTGGATGAACATTTATGTCATTTTCGATCTCCCTAGGCTTATTCTTGTCCAATTAGGGTTTTTAACCAATCTTGTGCATCCAATAACTTCATTTGTGTCATTGGATGAACATTTAGGTCATTTTCGTCCTCCCAAGGCATATTCTTGTCCAATTAGGGTTTCTAACCAATCTTGTGCATCCAATAGGTGTGTTTGTGTCATTGGATGAACATTTAGGTCATTTTCGTCCTCCCTAGTCTTATTCTTGTCCAATTAGGGTTTTTAACCAATCTTGTACATCCAATAAGTTCATTTGTGTCATTGGATGAACATTTAGGTCATTTTCGTCCTCCCTAGGCTTATTCTTGTCCAATTAGGGTTTTTAACCAATCTTGTGCATCCAATAAGTTCATTTGTGTCATTGGATGAACATTTAGGTCATTTTCGTCCTCCCTAGGCTTATTCTTGTCCAATTAAGGTTTTTAACCAATCTTGCGCATCCAATAAGTTCATTTGTGTCATTGGATGAACATTTAGGTCATTTTCGTCCTCCCTAGTCTTATTCTTGTCCAATTAGGGTTTTAAGCAATCTTGTGCATCCAATATGTGTGTTTGTGTCATTGGATGAACATTTAGGTCATTTTCGTCCTCCCTATGCTTATTCTTGTCCAATTAGGGTTTTTAACCAATCTTGTGCATCCAATAAGTTCATTTGTATCATTGGATGAACATTTAGGTCATTTACGTCCTCCCTAGGCTTATTCTTGTCCAATTAGGGTTTTTAACCAATCTTGTGCATCCAATAAGTTCATTTGTGTCATTGGATGAACAGTTAGGTCATTTACGTCCTCCCTAGGCTTATTCTTGTCCAATTAGGGTTTTTAACCAATCTTGTGCATCCAATAAGTTCATTTGTGTCATTGGATGAACATTTAGGTCATTTTCGTCCTCCCTAGGCTTATTCTTGTCCAATTAGGGTTTTTAACCAATCTTGTGCATCCAATATGTGTCATTTGATTAACATTTAGGTCATTTTCGTCCTCCCTAGGCTTATTCTTGTCCAATTAGGGTTTTTAACCAATCTTGTGCATCCAATAAGTTCATTTGTGGCATTGGACGAACATTTAGGTCATTTTCGTCCTCCCTAGGCTTATTCTTGTCCAATTAGGGTTTTTAACCAATCTTGTGCATCCAATAAGTTCATTTGTGTCATTGGATGGACATTTAGGTCATTTTTGTCCTCCCTACGCTTATTCTTGTCCAATTAGGGTTTCTAACCTATCTTGGGCATCCAATAGGTGTGTTTGTGTCATTGGATTAACATTTAGGTCATTTTCGTCCTCCCTAGGCTTATTCTTGTCCAATTAGGGTTTTTAACCAATCTTGTGCATCCAATAAGTTCATTTGTGTCATTGGATGAACATTTAGGTCATTTTCGTCCTCCCTAGGCTTATTCTTGTCCAATTAGGGTTTTTAACCAATCTTGTGCATCCAATAAGTTCATTTGTGTCATTGGATTAACATTTAGGTCATTTTCGTCCTCCCTAGGCATATTCTTGTCCAATTAGGGTTTTTAACCAATCTTGTGAATCCAATAGGTGTGTTTGTGTCATTGGATGATTAATTAGGTTATTTTAGTCCTCCCTAGGCTTATTCTTGTCCTATTAGGGTTTTTAACCAATCTTGTGCATCCAATAGGTGTGTTTGTGTCATTGGATGACCAATTAGGTCATTTTCGTCCTCCCTAGGCATATTCTTCTCCAATTAGGGTTTTTAACCAATCTTGTGCATCCATTATGTGTGTTTGTGGCAATGGATGATCAATTAGGTCATTTTCGTCCACCCTAGGCTTATTCTAGTCAAATTAGGGTTTTTAACCAATCTTGTGCATCCAATAGGTGTGTTTGTGTCATTGGATGATCAATTAGGTCATTTTCGTCCTCCCTAGGCTTATTCTTGTCCAATTAGGGTTTTTAACCAATCTTGTGCATTAATAGGTGTGTTTGTGTCATTGGATGATCAATTAGGTCATTTTCGTCCTCCCTAGGCTTATTCTTGTCCAATTAGGGTTTTTAACCAATCTTGTGCATCCAATAGGTGTGTTTGTGTCATTGGATGATCAATTAGGTCATTTTCGTCCTTTCTATGATTATTCTTGTCCAATTAGGGTTTTTAACCAATCTTGTGCATCCAATAAGTTCCTTTGTGTCATTGGATGATCAATTAGGTCATTTTCGTCCTCCCTAGGCATATTCTTGTCCAACTAGGGTTTTTAACCAATCTTGTGCTTCCAATAGGTGTGTTTGTGTCATTGGATGATCAATTAGGTCATTTTCGTCCTCGCTAGGCTTATTCTTGTCCAATTAGGGTTTTTAACAAATCTTGTGCATCCAATAAGTTCATTTGTGTCATTGGATGATCAATTAGGTCATTTTCGTCCTCCCTAGGCTTATTCTTGTCCAATTAGGGATTTTAACCAATCTTGTGCATCCAATAGGTGTGTTTGTGTCATTGGATGATCAATTAGGTCATTTTCGTCCTCCCTAGGCTTATTCTTGTCCAATTAGGGTTTTTAACCAATCTTGTGCATCCAATAGGTGTGTTTGTGTCATTGGATGATCAATTAGGTCATTTTCGTCCTCCCTAGACTTATTCTTGTCAAATTAGGGTTTTTAACCAATCTTGTGCATCCAATAACTTTGTTTGTGTCATTGAATTAATATTTAAGTCATTTTCGTCCTCCCTAGGCATATTCTTGTCCAATTAGGGTTTTTAACCAATCTTGTGCTTCCAATAGGTGTGTTTGTGTCATTGGATGATCAATTAGGTCATTTTCGTCCTCCCTAGGCTTATTCTTGTCCAATTAGGGTTTTTAACAAATCTTGTGCATCCAATAAGTTCATTTGTGTCATTGGATGATCAATTAGGTCATTTTCGTCCTTTCTACGCTTATTCTTGTCCAATTAGGGTTTTTAACCAATCTTGTACATCCAATAAGTTCATTTGTGTCATTGGATGATCAATTAGGTCATTTTCGTCCTCCCTAGGCATATTCTTGTCCAACTAGGGTTTTTAACCAATCTTGTGCTTCCAATAGGTGTGTTTGTGTCATTGGATGATCAATTAGGTCATTTTCGTCCTCCCTAGACTTATTCTTGTCCAATTAGGGTTTTAAACCAATCTTGTGCATCCAATAGGTGTGTTTGTGTCATTGGATGATCAATTAGGTCATTTTCGTCCTCCCTAGGCTTATTCTTGTCCAATTAGGGTTTTTAACCAATCTTGTGCATCCAATAAGTTCATTTGTGTCATTGGATGATCAATTAGGTCATTTTCGTCCTCCCTAGGCATATTCTTTTCCAACTAGGGTTTTTAACCAATCTTGTGCATCCAATAGGTGTGTTTGAGTCATTGGATGATCAATTAGGTCATTTTCGTCCTCCCTAGGCTTATTCTTTATTAATTAGGGTTTTTAACCAATCTTGTTCATCCAATAGGTGTGTTTGTGTCATTGGATGATCAATTAGGTCATTTTCGTCCTCCCTAGGCTTATTCTTGTCCAATTAGGGTTTTTAACAAATCTTGTGCATCCAATAGGTGTGTTTGTGTCATTGGATGATCAATTAGGTCATTTTCGTCCTTTATATGCTTATTCTTGTCCAATTAGGGTTTTTAACCAATCTTGTGCATCCAATAAGTTCATTTGTGTCATTGGATGATCAATTAGGTCATTTTCGTCCTCCCTAGGCATATTCTTGTCCAACTAGGGTTTTTAACCAATCTTGTGCTTCCAATAGGTGTGTTTGTGTCATTGGATGATCAATTAGGTCATTTTCGTCCTCCCTAGGCTTATTCTTGTCAAATTAGGGTTTTTAACAAATCTTATGCATCCAATAAGTTCATTTGTGTCATTGGATGATCAATTAGGTCATTTTCGTCCTCCCTAGGCTTATTCTTGTCCAATTAGGGTTTTGAACCAATCAGTGCATCCAATTGGTGTGTTTGTGTCATTGGATGATCAATTAGGTCATTTTCGTCCTCCCTAGGCTTATTCTTGTCCAATTAGGGTTTTTAACCAATCTTGTGCATCCAATAGGTGTGTTTGTGTCATTGGATGATCAATTAGGTCATTTTCGGTCTCCCTAGGCTTATTCTTGTCCAATTAGGGTTTTTAACCAATCTTGTGCATCCAATAGGTGTGTTTGTGTCATTGGATGATCAATTAGGTCATTTTCGTCCTCCCTAGGCTTATTCTTGTCCGATTAGGGTTTTTAACCAATCTTGTGCATCCAATAAGTTCATTTGTGTCATTGGATTAACATTTAGGTCATTTTCGTCCTCCCTAGGCTTATTCTTGTCCAATTAGGGTTTTTAACCAATCTTGTGCATCCAATAAGTTCATTTGTGTCAATGGATTAAAATTTATGTCATTTTCATTCTCCCTAGGCTTATTCTTGTGCAAATAGGGTTTTTAACCAATCTTGTGCATCCAATAAGTTCATTTGTGTCATTGGATTAACATTTAGGTCATTTTCGTCCTCCCTAGGCTTATTCTTGTCCAATTAGGGTTTTTAACCAATCTTGTGCATCCAATAAGTTCATTTGTGTCATTGGATTAACATTTAGGTCATTTTCGTCCTCCCTAGGCTTATTCTTGTCCAATTAGGGTTTTTAACCAATCTTGTGCATCCAATAAGTTCATTTGTGTCACTGGATTAAAATTTATGTCATTTTCGTCCTCCCTAGGCTTATTCTTGTGCAAATATGGTTTTAACCAATCTTCTGCATCCAATAAGTTCATTTGTGTCATTGTATTAACATTTAGGTCATTTTCGTCCTCCCGAGGCTTATTCTTGTCCAATTAGGGTTTTTAACCAATCTTGTGCATCCAATAAGTTCATTTGTGTCATTGGATTAACATTTAGGTCATTTTCGTCCTCCCTAGGCTTATTCTTGTCCAATTAGGGTTTTTAACCAATCTTGTGCATCCAATAAGTTCATTTGTGTCACTGGATTAAAATTTATGTCATTTTCGTCCTCCCTAGGCTTATTCTTGTGCAAATAGGGTTTTTAACCAATCTTCTGCATCCAATAAGTTCATTTGTGTAATTGGATTAACATTTAGGTCATTTTCGTCCTCCCTAGGCTTATTCTTGTCCAATTAGGGTTTTTAACCAATCTTGTGCATCCAATAAGTTCATTTGTGTCATTGGATTAAAATTTACGTCATTTTCGTCCTCCCTAGGCTTATTCTTGTGCAATCAAGGTTCTTAACCAATCTTGTGCATCCAAAAAGTTTATTTGTGTCATTGGATTAACATTTAGGTCATTGTCGTCCTCTCTAGGCTTATTTATATGCAATTAGGGGTTATTAACCAATCTTGTGCATCCAAAAAGTTCATTTGTGTCTTTGAATTGACATTTAGGTCATTTTCGGTCTCTCTAGGGTTATTTATTGGCAATTAGGGTTTTTAACCAATCTTGTGCATCCAATAAGTTCATTTGTGTCATTGGATTAACATTTAGGTCATTTTCGTCCTCCCTAGGCTTATTTATGTGCAATTAGGGTTTTTAACCAATCTTGTGCATCCAATAAGTTCATTTGTGTCATTGGATTAACATTTAGGTCATTTTCGTCCTCCCTAGG
Source organism: Cicer pinnatifidum (assembly GCA_037974775.1). NCBI lineage: Eukaryota > Viridiplantae > Streptophyta > Magnoliopsida > Fabales > Fabaceae > Cicer > Cicer pinnatifidum. Next base: position 22,484,443 of record JBBPBR010000008.1, on the reverse strand, counting down.
CTTATTCTTGTCCAATTAAGGTTTTTAACCAATCTTGTGCATCCAATAAGTTCATTTGTGTCATTGGATTAACATTTAGGTCATTTTCGTCCTCCCTAGGCTTATTCTTGTCCAATTAGGGTTTTTAACCAATCTTGTGCAACCAATAAGTTCATTTGTGTCATTGGATTAAAATTTAGGTCATTTTCGTCCTCCCTAGGCTTATTCTTGTCCAATTAGGGTTTTTAACCAATCTTGTGCATCCAATAAGTTCATTTGTGTCATTGGATTAACATTTAGGTCATTTTCGTCCTCCCTAGGCTTATTCTTGTCCAATTAGGGTTTTTAACCAATCTTGAGCATCCAATAGGTGTGTTTGTGTCTTTGGATGATCAATTAGTTCATTTTCGTCCTCCCTAGGCTTATTCTTGTCCAATTAGGGTTTTTAACCAATCTTGTGCATCCAATAGGTGTGTTTGTGTCATTGGATGATCAATTAGGTCATTTTCGTCCTCCCTAGGCATATTCTTGCCCAATTAGGGTTTTTAACCTATCTTGTGCATCCAATAGGTGTGTTTGTGTCATTGGATGATCAATTAGGTCATTTTCGTCCTCCCTAGGCTTATTCTTGTCCAATTAGGGTTTTTAACCAATCTTGTGCATCCAATAACTTTGTTTGTGTCTTTGAATTAATATTTAGGTCATTTTCGTCCTCCCTAGGCATATTCTTGTCCAATTAGGGTTTTTAACCAATCTTGTGCATCCAATAGGTGTGTTTGTGTCATTGGATGATCAATTAGGTCATTTTCGTCCTCCCTAGGCTTATTCTTGTCCAATTAGGGTTTTTAACCAATCTTGTGCATCCAATAAGTATGTTTATGTCATTGAATTAATATTTAGGTCATTTTCGTCCTCCCTAGGCATATTCTGGTCCAATTAGGGTTTTTAACCAATCTTGTGCATCCAATAGGTGTGTTTGTGTCATTGGATGATCAATTAGGTCATTTTCGTCCTCCCTAGGCTTATTCTTGTCCAATTAGGGTTTTTAATCAATCTTGTGCATCCAATAAGTTCATTTGTGTCATTGGATTAACATTTAGGTCATTTTCGTCCTCCCTAGGCTTATTCTTGTCCAAGTAGGGTTTTTAACCAATCTTGTGCATCCAATAGGTGTGTTTGTGTCATTGGATGATCAATTAGGTCATTTTCGTCCTCCCTAGGGTTATTCTTGTCCAATTAGGGTTTTTAATCAATCTTGTGCATCCAATAAGTTCATTTGTGTCATTGAATTAATATTTAGGTCATTTTCCTCATCCCTAGGCATATTCTTGTCCAATTAGGGTTTTTAAACAATTTTGTGCATCCAATAGGTGTGTTTGTGTCATTGGATGATCAATTAGGTCATTTTCGTCCTCCCTAGGCTTATTCTTGTCCAATTAGGGTTTTTAACCAATCTTGTGCATCCAATAAGTTCATTTGTGTCATTGGATGATCAACTAAGTCATTTTCGTCCTTCCTAGGCATATTCTTGTCCAACAAGGGTTTTTAACCAGTCTTGTGCATGCAATAGGTGTGTTTATGTCAATGGATGATCAATTAGGTCATTTTCGTCCTCCCAAGGCTTATTCTTGTCCAATTAGGGTTTTTAACCAATCTTGTGCATCCAATAAGTTCATTTGTGTCATTGGATTAACATTTAGGTCATTTTCGTCCTCCCTAGGCTTATTCATGTGCAATTAGGGTTTTTAACCAATCTTGTGCATCCAATAAGTTCATTTGTGTCATTGGATTAACATTTAGGTCATTTTCGTCCTCCCTAGGCTTATTCTTGTCCAATTAGGGTTTTTAACCAATCTTGTGCAACCAATAAGTTCATTTGTGTCATTGGATTAAAATTTAGGTCATTTTCGTCCTCCCTAGGCTTATTCTTGTCCAATTAGGGTTTTTAACCAATCTTGTGCATCCAATAAGTTCATTTGTGTCATTGGATTAACATTTAGGTCATTTTCGTCCTCCCTAGGCTTATTCTTGTCCAATTAGGGTTTTTAACCAATCTTGTGCATCCAATAAGTTCATATGTGTAACTGGATTAAAATTTATGTCATTTTCGTCATCCCTATGCTTATTCTTGTGCAAATAGGGTTTTTAACCAATCTTCTGCATCCAATAAGTTCATTTGTGTCATTGGATTAACATTTAGGTCATTTTCTTCCTCCCGAGGCTTATTCTTGTCCAATTAGGGTTTTTAACCAATCTTGTGCATCAAACAATAAGTTCATTTGTGTCATTGGATTAACTTTTAGGTCATTTTCGTCCTCCCTAGGCTTATTCTTGTCCAATTAGGGTTTTTAACCAATCTTGTGCATCCAATAAGTTCATTTGTGTCATTGGATTAAAATTTATGTCATTTTCGTCCTCCCTAGGCTTATTCTTGTGCAAATAGGGTTTTTAACCAATCTTCTGCATCCAATAAGTTCGTTTGTGTCATTGGATTAACATTTAGGTCATTTTCGTCGTCCCTAGGCTTATTCTTGTCCAATTAGGGTTTTTAACCAATCTTGTGCATCCAACAATAAGTTCATTTGTGTCATTGGATTAACATTTAGGTCATTTTCGTCCTCCCTAGGCTTATTCTTGTCCAATTAGGGTTTTTAACCAATCTTGTGCATCCAATAAGTTCATTTGCGTCATTGGATTAAAATTTAGGTCATTTTCGTCCTCCCTAGGCTTATTCTTGTGCAATCAAGGTTTTTAACCAATCTTGCGCATCCAAAAAGTTTATTTGTGTCATTGGATTAACATTTAGGTCATTATCGTCCTCTCTAGGCTTATTTATATGCAATTAGGGGTTATTAACCAATCTTGTGCATCCAAAAAGTTCATTTGTGTCTTTGAATTGACATTTAGGTCATTTTCGGTCTCTCTAGGGTTATTTATTGGCAATTAGGGTTTTTAACCAATCTTGTGCATCCAATAAGTTCATTTGTGTCATTGGATTAACATTTAGGTCATTTTCGTCCTCCCTAGGCTTATTTATGTGCAATTAGGGTTTTTAACCAATCTTGTGCATCCAATAAGTTCATTTGTGTCATTGGATTAACATTTAGGTCATCTTCGTCCTCCCTAGGCTTATTCTTGTCCAATTAGGGTTTTTAACCAATCTTGTGCATCCAATAAGTTCATTTGTGTCATTGGATTAACATTTAGGTCATTTTCGTCCTCCCTAGGCTTATTCTTGTCCAATTAGGGTTTTTAACCAATCTTGTGCATCCAATAAGTTCATTTGTGTCACTGGATTAAAATTTATGTCATTTTCGTCCTCTCTAGGCTTATTCTTGTGCAAATAGGGTTTTTAACCAATCTTCAGCATCCAATAAGTTCATTTGTGTCATTGGATTAACATTTAGGTCATTTTCGTCCTCCCTAGGCTTATTCTTGTCCAATTAGGGTTTTCAACCAATCTTGTGCATCCAATAAGTTCTTTTGTGTCATTGGATTAACATTTAGGTCATTTTTGTCCTCCCTAGGCTTATTCTTGTCCAATTAGGGTTTTTAACCAATCTTGTGCATCTAATAAGTTCATTTGTGTCATTGGATTAAAATTTAGGTCATTTTCGTCCTCCCTAGGCTTATTCTTGTCCAATTAGGGTTTTTAACCAATCTTGTGCATCCAATAAGTTCATTTGTGTCATTGGATTAACAATTAGGTCATTTTCGTCCTCCCTAGGCTTATTCTTGTCCAATTAGGGTTTTTAACCAATCTTGTGCATCCAATAAGTTCATTTGTGTCATTGGATTAACATTTAGGTCATTTTCGTCCTCCCTAGGTTTATTCTTGTCCAATTAGAGTTTCTAACCAATCTTGTGCATCCAATAGGTGTGTTTGTGTCATTGGATGAACATTTAGGTCATTTTCGTCCTCCCTAGGCTTATTCTTGTCCAATTAGGGTTTTTAACCAATCTTGTGCATCCAATAAGTTCATTTGTGTCATTGGATTAACATTTAGGTCATTTTCGTCCTCCCTAGGCTTATTCTTGTCCAATTAGGGTTTTTAACCTATCTTGTGCATCCAATAAGTTCATTTGTGTCATTGGACGAACATTTAGGTTATTTTCGTCCTCCCTAGGCTTATTCTTGTCCAATTAGGGTTTTTAACTAATCTTGTGCATCCAATAAGTTCATTTGTGTCATTGGACGAACATTTAGGTCATTTTCGTCCTCCCTAGGCTTATTCTTATCCAATTAGAGTTTCTAACCAATCTTGTGCATCCAATAGGTGTGTTTGTGTCATTGGATGAACATTTAGGTCATTTTCGTCCTCCCTAGGCTTATTCTTGTCAAATTAGGGTTTTAAGCAATCTTGTGCATCCAATTAGTTCATTTGTGTCTTTGGATGAATATTTAGGTCATTTTCATCCTCCATAGGCTTATTCTTGTCCAATTAGGGTTTTTAACCAATCTTGTGCATGCAATAGGTGTGTTTGTGTCATTGGTTGAACATTTAGGTCATTTTCATCCTCCCTAGGCTTATTCTTATCCAATTAGGGTTTCTAACCAATCTTGTGCATCAAATAGGTGTGTTTGTGTCATTGGATGAACGTTTAGGTCATTTTCGTCCTCCCAAGGCTTATTCTTGTCCAATTAGGGTTTTAAGCAATCTTGTGCATCCAATAAGTTCATTTGTGTCATTGGATTAACATTTAGGTCATTTTCGTCCTCCCTAGGCTTATTCTTGTCCAATTAGGGATTTTAACCAATCTTGTGCATCCAATAGGTGTGTTTGTGTCATCGGATGAACATTTAGGTCATTTTCGTCCTCCCTAGGCTTATTCTTGTCCAATTAGGGTTTTTAACCAATCTTGTGCATCCAATAAGTTCATTTGTGTCATTGGATTAACATTTAGGTCATTTTCGTCCTCCCTAGGCTTATTCTTGTCCAATTAGGGTTTTTAACCAATCTTGTGCATCCAATAAGTTCATTTGTGTCATTTGATGAACATTTAGGTCATTTTCATCCTCCCTAGGCTTATTCTTGTCCAATTAGGGTTTTTAACCAATCTTGTTTATCCAATAAGTTCATTTGTGTCATTGGATGAACATTTAGGTCATTTTCGTCCTCCCTAGGCTTATTCTTGTCCAATTAGGGTTTTTAACCAATCTTGTGCATCCAATAGGTGTGTTTGTGTCATTGGATGAACATCTAGGTCATTTTCGTCCTCCCTAGGCTTATTCTTGTCCAATTAGGGTTTTTAACCAATCTTGTGCATCCAATAAGTTCATTTGTGTCATTGGATTAACATTTAGGTCATTTTCGTCCTCCCTAGGCTTATTCTTGTCCAATTAGGGTTTTTAACCAATCTTGTGCATCCAACAATAAGTTCATTTGTGTCATTGGATTAACATTTAGGTCATTTTCGTCCTCCCTAGGCTTATTCTTGTCCAATTAGGGTTTTTAACCAATCTTGTGCATCCAATAAGTTCATTTGCGTCATTGGATTAAAATTTAGTCATTTTCGTCCTCCCTAGGCTTATTCTTGTGCAATCAAGGTTTTTAACCAATCTTGCGCATCCAAAAAGTTTATTTGTGTCATTGGATTAACATTTAGGTCATTTTCGTCCTCTCTAGGCTTATTTATATGCAATTAGGGTTATTAACCAATTTTGTGCATCCAAAAAGTTCATTTGTGTCTTTGAATTGACATTTAGGTCATTTTCGGTCTCTCTAGGGTTATTTATGTGCAATTAGGGTTTTTAACCAATCTTGTGCATCCAATAAGTTCATTTGTGTCATTGGATTAACATTTAGGTCATTTTCGTCCTCCCTTGGCTTATTTATGTGCAATTAGGGTTTTTAACCAATCTTGTGCATCCAATAAGTTCATTTGTGTCATTGGATTAACATTTAGGTCATTTTCGTCCTCCCTAGGCTTATTCTTGTCCAATTAGGGTTTTTAACCAATCTTGTGCATCCAATAAGTTCATTTGTGTCAATGGATTAAAATTTATGTCATTTTCGTCCTCCCTAGGCTTATTCTTGTGCAAGTAGGGTTTTTAACCAATCTTGTGCATCCAATAAGTTCATTTGTGTCATTGGATTAACATTTAGGTCATTTTCGTCCTCCCTAGGCTTATTCTTGTCCAATTAGGGTTTTTAACCAATCTTGTGCATCCAATAAGTTCATTTGTGTCATTGGATTAACATTTAGGTCATTTTCGTCCTCCCTAGGCTTATTCTTGTCCAATTAGGGTTTTTAACCAATCTTGTGCATCCAATAAGTTCATTTGTGTCATTGGATTAACATTTAGGTCATTTTCGTCCTCCCTAGGCTTATTTATGTGCAATTAGGAATTTTTACCAATCTTATGCATCCAAAAAGTTCTTTTTAGTCATTGGATTAACATTTAGGTCATTTTTGTCCTCCCTAGGGTTATTTATGGGCAGTTACCGTTTTTAACCAATCTTGTGCATCCAATAAGTTCATTTGTGTCATTGGATTATTATTTAGGTCATTTTTGTCCTCCCTAGTCTTATTCTTGTCCAATTAGGGTTTTTACCCAATCTTGTGCATCCAAAAAGTTAATTTGTGTCATTGGATTAACATTTAGGTCATTTTCGTCCTCTCTAGGATTATTTATGTGCAATTAGGGTTTTTAACCAATCTTGTGCATCCAATAAGTTCATTTGTGTCATTGGATTAGCATTTAGGTCATTTTCGTCCTCCCTAGGCTTATTCTTGTCCAATTAGGGTTTTTAACCAATCTTGTGCATCCAATAAGTTCATTTGTGTCATTGGATTAACATTTAGGTCATTTTCGTCCTCCCTAGGCTTATTCTTGTCAAATTAGGGTTTCTAACCAATCGTGTGCATCCAATCGGTCTGTTTGTGTCATTGGATGAACATTTAGGTAATTTTCGTCCTCCCTAGGCGTATTCTTGTCCAATTAGGGTTTTTAACCAATCTTGTGCATCCAATAGGTGTGTTTGTGTCATTGGATGAACATTTAGGTCATTTTCGTCCTCCCTAGGCTTATTCTTGTCCAATTAGGGTTTTTAACCAATCTTGTGCATCCAATAAGTTCATTTGTGTCATTGGATTAACATTTAGGTCATTTTCGTCCTCCCTAGGCTTATTCTTGTCCAATTAGGGTTTCTAACCAATCTTGTGCATGCAATACGTGTGTTTGTGTCATTGGATGAACATTTAGGTCATTTTCGTCCTCCCTAGGCTTATTCTTGTCCAATTAGGGTTTTTAACCAATCTTGTGCATCCAATAGGTGTGTTTGTGTCATTGGATGAACATTTAGGTCATTTTCGTCCTCCCTAGGCTTATTCTTGTCCAATTAGGGTTTTTAACCAATCTTGTGCATCCAATAAGTTCATTTGTGTCATTGGATTAACATTTAGGTCATTTTCGTCCTCCCTAGGCTTATTCTTGTCCAATTAGGGTTTCTAACCAATCTTGTGCATCCAATAGTGTGTTTGTGTAATTGGATGAACATTTAGGTCATTTTCGTCCTCCCTAGGCTTATTCTTGTCCAATTAGGTTTTTAACCAATCTTGTGCATCCAATAAGTTCATTTGTGTCACTGGATTAACATTTAGGTCATTTTCGTCCTCCCTAGGCTTATTCTTGTCCAATTAGGGTTTCTAACCAATCTTGTGCATCTAATAGGTGTGTTTGTGTCATTGGATGAACATTTAGGTCATTTTCGTCCTCCCTAGGCTTATTCTTTTCCAATTAGGGTTTTTAACCAATCTTGTGCATCCAATAAGTTCATTTGTGTCATTGGATGAATAGTTAGGTCATTTTCGTCCTCCCTAGGCTTATTCTTGTCAAATTAGGGTTTCTAACCAATCGTGTGCATCCAATAGGTGTGTTTGTGTCATTGGATGAACATTTAGGTCATTTTCGTCCTCCCTAGGCTTATTCTTGTCCTATTAGGGTTTTTAACCAATCTTGTGCATCCAATAGGTGTGTTTGTGTCATTGGATGAACATTTAGGTCATTTTCGTCCTCCCTAGGCTTATTCTTGTCCAATTAGGGTTTTTAACCAATCTTGTGCATCCAATAAGTTCCTTTGTGTCATTGGTTTAACATTTAGGTCATTTTCGTCCTCCCTAGGCTTATTCTTGTCCAATTAGGGTTTTTAACCAATCTTGTGCATCCAATAAGTTCATTTGTGTCATTGGATTAACATTTAGGTCATTTTCGTCCTCCCTAGGCTTATTCTTGTCCAATTAGGGTTTCTAACCAATCTTGTGCATCCAATAGGTATGTTTGTGTCATTGGATGAACATTTAGGCCATTTTCGTCCTCCCTAGGCTTATTCTTGTTTAATTAGGGTTTTTAACCAATCTTGTGCATCCAATAAGTTCATTTGTGTCATTGGATGAACATTTAGGTCATTTTCGTCCTCCCTAGGCTTATTCTTGTCCAATTAGGGTTTTTAACCAATCTTGTGCATCCAATAAGTTCATTTGTGTCATTGGATGAACATTTAGGTCATTTTCGTCCTCCCTAGTCTTATTCTTGTCGAATTAGGGTTTTTATGCAATCTTGTGCATCCAATAGGTGTGTTTGTGTCATTGGAGGAACATTTAGGTCATTTTCGTCCTCTCTAGTTTTATTCTTATCCAATTAGGGTTTTTATGCAATCTTGTGCATCCAATAGGTGTGTTTGTGTCATTGGACGAACATTTAGGTCATTTTCGTCCTCCCTAGGCTTATTCTTGTCCAATTAGGGTTTTTAACCAATCTTGTGCATCCAATAAGTTCATTTGTGTCATTGGATGAACATTTAGGTCATTTTCGTCCTCCCTAGGCTTATTCTTGTCCAATTAGGGTTTTTAACTAATCTTGTGCATCCAATAAGTTCATTTGTGTCATTGGATGATCAATTAGGTCATTTTCGTCCTCCCTAGGCATATTCTTGTCCAATTAGGGTTTTTAACAAATCTTGTGCATCCAATAAGTTGAGTTGTGTCATTGGATTAACACTTAGGTCATTTTCGTCCTCCCAAGGCATATTCTTGTCCAATTAGGGTTTTTAACCAATCTTGTGCATCCAATAGGTGTGTTTGTGTCATTGGATGATCAATTAGGTCATTTTCGTCGTCCCTAGGCTTATTCTTGTCCAATTAGGGTTTTTAACCAATCTTGTGCTTCCGATAAGTTTGTTTCTGTCATTGAATTAATATTTAGGTCATTTTCGTCCTCCCTAAGCATTTTCTTGTCCAATTAGGGTTTTTAACCAATCTTGTGCATCCAATAGGTGTGTTTGTGTCATTGGATGATCAATTAGGTCATTTTCGTCCTCCCTAGGCTTATTCTTGTCCAATTAGGGTTTTTAACCAATCTTGTGCATCCAATAAGTTGAGTTGTGTCATTGGATTAACATTTAGGTCATATTCGTACTCCCTAGGCTTATTCTTGTCCAATTAGGGTTTTTAACCAATCTTGTGCATCCAATAAGTTCATTTGTGTCATTGGATTAACATTTAGGTCATTTTCGTCCTCCCTAGGCTTATTCTTGTCCAATTAGGGTTTTTAACCAATCTTGTGCATCCGATTGGTGTGTTTGTGTCATTGGATGATCAATTAGGTCATTTTCGTCCTCCCTAGGCATATTCTTGTCCAATTAGGGTTTTTAACCAATCTTGTGCATCCAATAGGTGTGTTTGTGTCATTGGATGATCAATTAGGTCATTTTCGTCCTCCCTAGGCTTATTCTTGTCCAATAAGGTTTTTAACCAATCTTGTGCATCCAATAAGTTCATTTGTGTCATTGGATTAACATTTAGGTCATTTTCGTCCACCCTAGGCATATTCTTATCCAATTAGGGTTTTTAACCAATCTTGTGCTTCCAATAGGTGTGTTTGTGTCATTGGATGATCAATTAGGTCATTTTCGTCCTCCCTAGGCTTATTCTTGTCCAATTAGGGTTTTTAACAAATCTTGTGCATCCAACAAATTTGTTTATGTCATTGAATTAATATTTAGGTCATTTTCTTCCTCCCTAGGCATATTCTTGTCCAATTAGGGTTTTTAACCAATCTTGTGGATCCAATAGGTGTGTTTGTGTCATTGGATGATCAATTAGGTCATTTTCGTCCTCCCTAGGCATATTCTTGTCCAATTAGGGTTTTTAACCAATCTTGTGCATCCAATAGGTGTGTTTGTGTCATTGGATGATCAATTAGGTCATTTTCGTCCTCCCTAGGCTTATTCTTGCCCAATTAGGGTTTTTAACCAATCTTGTGCATCCAATAAGTTCAGTTGTGTCATTGGATTAGCATTTAGGTCATTTTCGTCCTCCCTAGGCTTATTCTTGTCCAATTAGGGTTTTTAACCAATCTTGTGCATCCAATAACTTTGTTTGTGTCATTGAATTAATATTTAGGTCATTTTCGTCCTCCCTAGGCATATTCTTGTCCAATTAGGGTTTTTAACCAATCTTGTGCATCCAATAACTTTGTTTGTGTCATTGAATTAATATTTAGGTCATTTTCGTCCTCCCTATGCATATTCTTGTCCAATTAGGGTTTTTAACCAATCATTGTGCATTCAATAGGTGTGTTTGTGTCATTGGATGATCAATTAGGTCATTTTCGCCCTCCCTAGGCTTATTCTTGTCCAATTAGGGTTTTTAACCAATCTTGTGCATCCAATAAGTTCATTTGTGTCATTGGATTAACATTTAGGTCATTTTCGTCCTCCCTAGGCATATTCTTGTCCAATTAGGGTTTTTAACCAATCTTGTGCTTCCAATAGGTGTGTTTGTTATATTGGATGATCAATTAGGTCATTTCCGTCCTCCCTAGGCTTATTCTTGTCCAATTAGGGTTTTTAACCAATCTGGTGCATCCAATAAGTTTGTTTATGTCATTGAATTAATATTTAGGTCATTTTCGTCCTCCCTAGGTATATTCTTGTCCAATTAGGGTTTTTATACAAATCTTGTGCATCCAATAGGTGTGTTTGTGTCATTGGATGATCAATTAGGTCATTTTCGTCCTCCCTAGGCATATTCTTGTCCGATTAGGGTTTTTAACCAATTTTGTGCATCCAATAAGTTTGTTTATGTCATTGAATTAATATTTAGGTCATTTTCGTCCTCCCTAGGCATATTCTTGTCCAATTAGGGTTTTTAACCAATCTTGTGCATCCAATAGGTGTGTTTGTGTCATTGGATGATCAATTAGGTCATTTTCGTCCTCCCTAGGCTTATTCTTGTCCAATTAGGGTTTTTAACCAATCTTGTGCATCCAATAAGTTCTTTTGTGTCATTGGATTAACATTTAGGTCATTTTCATCCTCCCTAGGCATATTCTTGTCCAATTAGGGTTTTTAACCAATCTTGTGCATCCAATAGGTGTGTTTGTGTCATTGGATGATCAATTAGGTCATTTTCTTCCTCCCTATGCTTATTCTTGTCCAATTAGGGTTTTTAACCAATCTTGTGTATCCAATAAGTTTGTTTGTTTCATTGAATTAATATTTAGGTCATTTTCGTCCTCCCTAGGCTTAATCTTGTCCAATAAGGGTTTTTAACCAATCTTGTGCATCCAATAAGTTCATTTGTGTCATTGCATGATCAATTAGGTCATTTTCGTCCTCCCTAGGCTTATTCATGTCCAATTAGGGTTTTTAACCAATCTTGTGCATCCAATAAGTTCATTTGTGTCATTGGATTAACATTTAGGTCATTTTCGTCCTCCCTAGGCTTATTCTTGTCCAATTAGGGTTTTTAACCAATCTTGTGCATCCAATAGGTGTGTTTGTGTCATTGGATGATCAATTAGGTCATTTTCGTCCTCCCTAGGCATATTCTTGTCCAATTAGGGTTTTTAACCAATCTTGTGCTTCTAATAGGTGTGCTTGTGTCATTGGATGATCAATTATGTCATTTTCGTCCTCCCTAGGCATATTCTTGTCCAATTAGGGTTTTTAACCAATCTTGTGCATCCAATAGGTGTGTTTGTGTCATTGGATGATCAATTAGGTCATTTTCGTCCTCCCTAGGCATATTCTTGTCCAATTAGGGTTTTTAACGAATCTTGTGCATCCAATTGGTGTGTTTGTGTCATTGGCTGATCAATTAGGTCATTTTCGTCCTCCCTAGGCTTATTCTTGTCCAATTAGGGTTTTTAACCAATCTTGTGCATCCAATAAGTTCATTTGTGTCATTGGATTAACATTTAGGTCATTTTCGTCCTCCCTAGGCTTATTCTTGTCCAATTAGGGTTTTTAACCAATCTTGAGCATCCAATAAGTTCATTTGTGTCACTGGATTAAAATTTATGTCATTTTCTTCCTCCCTAGGCTTATTCTTGTGCAAATAGGGTTTTTAACCAATGTTCTGCATCCAATAAGCTCATTTGTGTCATTGGATTAACATTTAGGTCATTTTCGTCCTCCCTAGGCTTATTCTTGTCCAATTAGGGTTTTTACCCAATCTTGTGCATCCAATAAGTTCATTTGTGTCATTGGATTAACATTTAGGTCATTTTCGTCCTACCTAGGCTTATTCTTGTCCAATTAGGGTTTTTAACCAATCTTGTGCATGCAATAAGTTCATTTGTGTCATTAGATTAACATTTAGGTCATTTTCGTCCTCCCTAGGCTTATTCTTGTCCAATTAGGGTTTTTAACCAATCTTGTGCATCCAATAAGTTCATTTGTGTCATTAATTTAAAATTTAGGTCATTTTCGTCCTCCCTAGGCTTATTCTTGTGCAATCAAGGTTTTTAACCAATCTTGTGCATCCAAAAAGTTTATTTGTGTCATCGGATTAACATTTAGGTCATTCTCGTCCTCTCTAGGCTTATTTATATGCAATTAGGGTTATTAACCAATCTTGTGCATCCAAAAAGTTCATTTGTGTCTTTGAATTGACATTTAGGTCATTTTCGGTCTCTCTAGGGTTATTTATTGGCAATTAGGGTTTTTAACCAATCTTGTGCATCCAATAAGTTCATTTGTGTCATTGGATTAACATTTAGGTCATTTTCGTCGTCCCTAGGCTTATTTATGTGCAATTAGGGTTTTTAACCAATCTTGTGCATCCAATAAGTTCATTTGTGTCATTGGATTAACATTTAGGTCATTTTCGTCCTCCCTATGCTTATTCTTATCCAATTAGGGTTTTTAACCAATCTTGTGCATCCAATAAGTTCATTTGTGTCACTGGATTAAAATTTATGTCATTTTCGTCCTCCCTAGGCTTATTCTTGTGCAAATAGGGTTTTTAACCAATCTTCTGCATCCAATAAGTTGATTTGTGTCATTGGATTAACATTTAGGTCATTTTCGTCCTCCCTAGGCTTATTCTTGTCCAATTAGGGTTTTTAACCAATCTTGTGCATCCAATAAGTTCATTTGTGTCATTGGATTAACATTTAGGTCATTTTCGTCCTCCCTACGCTTATTCTTGTCCAATTAGGGTTTTTAACCAATCTTGTGCATCCAATAAGTTCATATGTGTCACTGGATTAAAATTTATGTCATTTTCGTCATCCCTAGGCTTATTCTTGTGCAAATAGGGTTTTTAACCAATCTTCTGCATCCAATAAGTTCATTTGTGTCATTGGATTAACATTTAGGTCATTTTCTTCCTCCCGAGGCTTATTCTTGTCCAATTAGGGTTTTTAACCAATCTTGTGCATCCAACAATAAGTTCATTTGTGTCATTGGATTAACTTTTAGGTCATTTTCGTCCTCCCTAGGCTTATTCTTGTCCAATTAGGGTTTTTAACCAATCTTGTGCATCCAATAAGTTCATTTGTGTCATTGGATTAAAATTTATGTCATTTTCGTCCTCCCTAGGCTTATTCTTGTGCAAATAGGGTTTTTAACCAATCTTGTGCATCCAATAAGTTCATTTGTGTCACTGGATTAAAATTTATGTCATTTTCGTCCTCTCTAGGCTTATTCTTGTGCAAATAGGGTTTTTAACCAATCTTCAGCATCCAATAAGTTCATTTGTGTCATTGGATTAACATTTAGGTCATTTTCGTCCTCCCTAGGCTTATTCTTGTCCAATTAGGGTTTTTAACCAATCTTGTGCATCCAATAAGTTCTTTTGTGTCATTGGATTAACATTTAGGTCATTTTTGTCCTCCCTAGGCTTATTCTTGTCCAATTAGGGTTTTTAACCAATCTTGTGCATCTAATAAGTTCATTTGTGTCATTGGATTAAAATTTAGGTCATTTTCGTCCTCCCTAGGCTTATTCTTGTCCAATTAGGGTTTTTAACCAATCTTGTGCATCCAATAAGTTCATTTGTGTCATTGGATTAACAATTAGGTCATTTTCGTCCTCCCTAGGCTTATTCTTGTCCAATTAGGGTTTTTAACCAATCTTGTGCATCCAATAAGTTCATTTGTGTCATTGGATTAACATTTAGGTCATTTTCGTCCTCCCTAGGCTTATTCTTGTGCAATTAGGGTTTTTAACCAATCTTGTGCATCCAAAAAGTTTATTTGTGTCATTGGATTAACATTTAGGTCATTTTCGTCCTCTCTAGGCTTATTTATATGCAATTAGGGTTATTAACCAATCTTGTGCATCCAAAAAGTTCATTTGTGTCTTTGAATTGACATTTAGGTCATTTTCGGTCTCTCTAGGGTTATTTATGTGCAATTAGGGTTTTTAACCAATCTTGTGCATCCAATAAGTTCATTTGTGTCATTGGATTAACATTTAGGTCATTTTCGTCCTCCCTAGGCTTATTCTTGTGCAATTAGGGTTTTTAACCAATCTTGTGCATCCAATAAATTCATTTGTGTCATTGGATTAACATTTAGGTCATTTTCGTCCTCCCTAGGCTTATTCTTGTGCAATTAGGGCTTTTAACCAATATTGTGCATCCAAAAAGTTCATTTGTGTCTTTGAATTGACATTTAGGTCATTTTCGTCCTCTCTAAGGTTATTTATGTGCAATTAGGGTTTTTAACCAATCTTGTGCATCCAATAAGTTCATTTGTGTCATTGGATTAACATTTAGGTCATTTTCGTCCTCCCTAGGCTTATTCTTGTCCAATTAGGGTTTTTAACCAATCTTGTGCATCCAATAAGTTCATTTGTGTCATTGGATTAACATTTAGGTCATTTTCCTCCTCCCTAGGCTTATTCTTGTCCAATTAGGGTTTTTAACCAATCTTGTGCATCCAATAAGTTCATTTGTGTCATTGGATTAAAATTTAGGTCATTTTCGTCCTCCCTAGGCTTATTCTTGTCCAATTAGGGTTTTTAACCAATCTTGTGCATCCAATAAGTTCATTTGTGTCATTGGATTAACATTTAGGTCATTTTCGTCCTCCCTAGGCTTATTCTTGTCCAATTAGGGTTTTTAACCAATCTTGTGCATCCAATAAGTTCATTTGTGGCACTGGATTAAAATTTATGTCATTTTCGTCCTCCCTAGGCTTATTCTTGTGCAAATAGGGTCTTAACCAATCTTCTGCATCCAATAAATTCATTTGTGTCATTGTATTAACATTTAGGTCATTTTCGTCCTCCCGAGGCTTATTCTTGTCCAATTAGGGTTTTTAACCAATCTTGTGCATCCAATAAGTTCATTTGTGTCATTGGATTAACATTTAGGTCATTTTCGTCCTCCCTAGGCTTATTCTTGTCCAATTAGGGTTTTTAACCAATCTTGTGCATCCAATAAGTTCATTTGTGTCATTGGATTAACATTTAGGTCATTTTTGTCCTCCCTAGGCTTATTCTTGTCCAATTAGGGTTTTTAACCAATCTTGTGCATCCAATAAGTTCATTTGTGTCACTGGATTAAAATTTATGTCATTTTCGTTCTCCCTAGGCTTATTCTTGTGCAAATAGGGTTTTTAACCAATCTTCTGCATCCAATAAGTTCATTTGTGTAATTGGATTAACATTTAGGTCATTTTCGTCCTCCCTAGGCTTATTCTTGTCCAATTAGGGTTTTTAACCAATCTTGTGCATCCAATAAGTTCATTTGTGTCATTGGATTAACATTTAGGTCATTTTCGTCCTCCCTAGGCTTATTCTTGTTCAATTTGGGTTTTTAACCAATCTTGTGCATCCAATAAGTTCATTTGTGTCATTGGATTAAAATTTAGGTCATTTTCGTCATCCCTAGGCTTATTCTTGTGCAATCAAGGTTTTTAACCAATCTTGTGCATCCAAAAAGTTTATTTGTGTCATTGGATTAACATTTAGGTCATTATCGTCCTCTCTAGGCTTATTTATATGCAATTAGGGGTTATTAACCAATCTTGTGCATCCAAAAAGTTCATTTGTGTCTTTGAATTGACATTTAGGTCATTTTCGGTCTCTCTAGGGTTATTTATTGGCAATTAGGTTTTTTAACCAATCTTGTGCATCCAATAAGTTCATTTGTGTCATTGGATTAACATTTAGGTCATTTTCGTCCTCCCTAGGCTTATTTATGTGCAATTAGGGTTTTTAACCAATCTTGTGCATCCAATAAGTTCATTTGTGTCATTGGATTAACATTTAGGTCATTTTCGTCCTCCCTAGGCTTATTCTTGTCCAATTAGGGTTTTTAACCAATCTTGTGCATCCAATAAGTTCATTTGTGTCATTGGATTAAAATTTAGGTCATTTTCGTCCTCCCTAGGCTTATTCTTGTCCAATTAGGGTTTTTAACCAATCTTGTGCATCCAATAAGTTCATTTGTATCATTGGATTAACATTTAGGTCATTTTCGTCCTCCCTAGGCTTATTCTTGTCCAATTAGGGTTTTTAACCAATCTTGTGCATCCAATAAGTTCATATGTGTAACTGGATTAAAATTTATGTCATTTTCGTCATCCCTAGGCTTATTCTTGTGCAAATAGGGTTTTTAACCAATCTTCTGCATCCAATAAGTTCATTTGTGTCATTGGATTAACATTTAGGTCATTTTCTTCCTCTCGAGGCTTATTCTTGTCCAATTAGGGTTTTTAACCAATCTTGTGCATCCAACAATAAGTTCATTTGTGTCATTGGATTAACTTTTAGGTCATTTTCGTCCTCCCTAGGCTTATTCTTGTCCAATTAGGGTTTTTAACCAATCTTGTGCATCCAATAAGTTCATTTGTGTCATTGGATTAAAATTTATGTCATTTTCGTCCTCCCTAGGCTTATTCTTGTGCAAATAGGGTTTTTAACCAATCTTGTGCATCCAATAAGTTCATTTGTGTCACTGGATTAAAATTTATGTCATTTTCGTCCTCTCTAGGCTTATTCTTGTGCAAATAGGGTTTTTAACCAATCTTCAGCATCCAATAAGTTCATTTGTGTCATTGGATTAACATTTAGGTCATTTTCGTCCTCCCTAGGCTTATTCTTGTCCAATTAGGGTTTTTAACCAATCTTGTGCATCCAATAAGTTCTTTTGTGTCATTGGATTAACATTTAGGTCATTTTCGTCCTCCCTAGGCTTATTCTTGTCCAATTAGGGTTTTTAACCAATCTTGTGCATCCAATAGGTGTGTTTGTGTCATTGGATGATCAATTAGGTCATTTTCGCCCTCCATAGGCTTATTCTTGTCCAATTAGGGTTTTTAACCAATCTTGTGCATCCAATAAGTTGAGTTGTGTCATTGGATTAACAGTTAAGTCATTTTCGTCCTCCCTAGGCTTATTCTTGTCCAATTAGGGTTTTTAACCAATCTTGTGCATCCAATAAGTTCATTTGTGTCATTGGATTAACATTTAGGTCATTTTCGTCCTCCCTAGGCTTATTCTTGTCCAATTAGGGTTTTTAACCAATCTTGTGCATCCAATAAGTTCATTTTTGTCAATGGATTAAAATTTATGTCATTTTCGTCCTCCCTAGGCTTATTCTTGTGCAAATAGGGTTTTTAACCAATCTTGTGCATCCAATAAGTTCATTTGTGTCATTGGATTAACATTTAGGTCATTTTCGTCCTCCCTAGGCTTATTCTTGTCCAATTAGGGTTTTTAACCAATCTTGTGCATCCAATAAGTTCATATGTGTAACTGGATTAAAATTTATGTCATTTTCGTCATCCCTAGGCTTATTCTTGTGCAAATAGGGTTTTTAACCAATCTTCTGCATCCAATAAGTTCATTTGTGTCATTGGATTAACATTTAGGTCATTTTCTTCCTCCCGAGGCTTATTCTTGTCCAATTAGGGTTTTTAACCAATCTTGTGCATCCAACAATAAGTTCATTTGTGTCATTGGATTAACTTTTAGGTCATTTTCGTCCTCCCTAGGCTTATTCTTGTCCAATTAGGGTTTTTAACCAATCTTGTGCATCCAATAAGTTCATTTGTGTCATTGGATTAAAATTTATGTCATTTTCGTCCTCCCTAGGCTTATTCTTGTGCAAATAGGGTTTTTAACCAATCTTGTGCATCCAATAAGTTCATTTGTGTCACTGGATTAAAATTTATGTCATTTTCGTCCTCTCTAGGCTTATTCTTGTGCAAATAGGGTTTTTAACCAATCTTCAGCATCCAATAAGTTCATTTGTGTCATTGGATTAACATTTAGGTCATTTTCGTCCTCCCTAGGCTTATTCTTGTCCAATTAGGGTTTTTAACCAATCTTGTGCATCCAATAAGTTCTTTTGTGTCATTGGATTAACATTTAGGTCATTTTCGTCCTCCCTAGGCTTATTCTTGTCCAATTAGGGTTTCTAACCAATCTTGTGCATCCAATAGGTGTGTTTGTGTCATTGGATGAACATTTAGGTCATTTTCGTCCTCCCTAGTCTTATTCTTGTCCAATTAGGGTTTTTAACCAATCTTGTGCGTCCAATAGGTGTGTTTGTGTCATTGGATGAACATTTTATGTCATTTTCGTCCTCCCTAGGCTTATTCTTGTCCAATTAGGGTTTTTAACCAATCTTGTGCATCCAATAAGTTCATTTGTGTCATTGGATTAACATTTAGGTCATTTTCGTCCTCCCTAGGCTTATTCTTGTCCAATTAGGGTTTTTAACCAATCTTGTGCATCCAATAAGTTCATTTGTGTCATTGGATTAAAATTTAGGTCATTTTCGTCCTCCCTAGGCTTATTCTTGTCCAATTACGGTTTTTAACCAATCTTGTGCATCCAATAAGTTCATTGGTGTCATTGGATTAACATTTAGGTCATTTTCGTCCTCCCTAGGCTTATTCTTGTCCAATTAGGGTTTTTAACCAATATTGTGCATCCAATAAGTTCATTTGTGTCACTGGATTAAAATTTATGTCATTTTCGTCCTCTCTAGGCTTATTCTTGTGCAAATAGGGTTTTTAACCAATCTTCTGCATCCAATAAGTTCATTTGTGTCATTGGATTAACATTTAGGTCATTTTCGTCCTCCCGAGGCTTATTCTTGTCCAATTAGGGTTTTTAACCAATCTTCTGCATCCAATAAGTTCATTTGTGTCATTGGATTAACATTTAGGTCATTTTCGTCCTCCCGAGGCTTATTCTTGTCCAATTAGGGTTTTTAACCAATCTTGTGCATCCAACAATAAGTTCATTTGTGTCATTGGATTAACATTTAGGTCATTTTCGTCCTCCCTAGGCTTATTCTTGTCCAATTAGGGTTTTTAACCAATCTTGTGCATCCAATAAGTTCATTTGTGTCATTGGATTAAAATTTATGTCATTTTCGTCCTCCCTAGGCTTATTCTTGTGCAAATAGGGTTTTTAACCAATCTTCTGCATCCAATAAGTTCATTTGTGTCATTGGATTAACATTTAGGTCATTTTCGTCCTCCCTAGGCTTATTCTTGTCCAATTAGGGTTTTTAACCAATCTTTTGCATCCAACAATAAGTTCATTTGTGTCATTGGATTAACATTTAGGTCATTTTCGTCCTCCCTAGGCTTATTCTTGTCCAATTAGGGTTTTTAACCAATCTTATGCATCCAATAAGTTCATTTGCGTCATTGGATTAAAATTTAGGTCATTTTCGTCCTCCCTAGGCTTATTCTTGTGCAATCAAGGTTTTTAACCAATCTTGCGCATCCAAAAAGTTTATTTGTGTCATTGGATTAACATTTAGGTCATTTTCGTCCTCTCTAGGCTTATTTATATGCAATTAGGGTTATTAACCAATCTTGTGCATCCAAAAAGTTCATTTGTGTCTTTGAATTGACATTTAGGTCATTTTCGGTCTCTTTAGGGTTATTTATGTGCAATTAGGGTATTTAACCAATCTTGTCCATCCAATAAGTTCATTTGTGTCATTGGATGAACATTTAGGTCATTTTCTTCCTCCCTAGGCTTATTTATGTGCAATTAGGGTTTTTAACCAATCTTGTGCATCCAATAAGTTCATTTGTGTCATTGGATTAACATTTAGGTCATTTTCGTCCTCCCTAGGCTTATTCTTGTCCAATTAGGGTTTTTAACCAATCTTGTGCATCCAATAAGTTCATTTGTGTCAATGGATTAAAATTTATGTCATTTTCGTCCTCCCTAGGCTTATTCTTGTGCAAATAGGGTTTTTAACCAATCTTGTGCATCCAATAAGTTCATTTGTGTCATTGGATTAACATTTAGGTCATTTTCGTCCTCCCTAGGCTTATTCTTGTCCAATTAGAGTTTTTAACCAATGTTGTGCATCCAATAAGTTCATTTGTGTCACTGGATTAAAATTTATGTCATTTTCGTCCTCTCTAGGCTTATTCTTGTGCAAATAGGGTTTTTAACCAATCTTCTGCATCCAATAAGTTCATTTGTGTCATTGGATTAACATTTAGGTCATTTTCGTCCTCCCTAGGCTTATTCTTGTCCAATTAGGGTTTTTAACCAATCTTGTGCATCCAACAATAAGTTCATTTGTGTCATTGGATTAACATTTAGGTCATTTTCGTCCTCCCTAGGCTTATTCTTGTCCAATTAGGGTTTTTAACCAATCTTGTGCATCCAATAAGTTCATTTGTGTCATTGGATTAACATTTAGGTCGTTTTCGTCCTCCCTAGGCTTATTCTTGTCCAATTAGGATTTTTAACCAATCTTGTGCATCCAATAAGTTCATTTGCGTCATTGGATTAATATTTAGGTCATTTTCGTCCTCCCTTGGCTTATTCTTGTGCAATCAAGGTTTTTAACCAATCTTGTGCATCCAAAAAGTTTATTTGTATCATTGGATTAACATTTAGGTCATTTTCGTCCTCTCTAGGCTTATTTATATGCAATTAGGGTTATTAACCAATCTTGTGCATCCAAAAAGTTCATTTGTGTCTTTGAATTGACATTTAGGTCATTTTCGGTCTCTCTAGGGTTATTTATGTGCAATTAGGGTTTTTAACCAATCTTGTGCATCCAATAAGTTCATTTGTGTCATTGGATTAACATTTAGGTCATTTTCGTCCTCCCTAGGCTTATTTATGTGCAATTAGGGTTTTTAACCAATCTTGTGCATCCAATAACTTCATTTGTGTCATTGGATTAACATTTAGGTCATTTTCGTCCTCCCTAGGCTTATTCTTGTCCAATTAGGGTTTTTAACCAATCTTGAGCATCCAATAAGTTCATTTGTGTCACTGGATTAAAATTTATGTCATTTTCTTCCTCCCTAGGCTTATTCTTGTGCAAATAGGGTTTTTAACCAATGTTCTGCATCCAATAAGCTCATTTGTGTCATTGGATTAACATTTAGGTCATTTTCGTCCTCCCTAGGCTTATTCTTGTCCAATTAGGGTTTTTACCCAATCTTGTGCATCCAATAAGTTCATTTGTGTCATTGGATTAACATTTAGGTTATTTTCGTCCTACCTATGCTTATTCTTGTCCAATTAGGGTTTTTAACCAATCTTGTGCATGCAATAAGTTCATTTGTGTCATTGGATTAACATTTAGGTCATTTTCGTCCTCCCTAGGCTTATTCTTGTCCAATTAGGGTTTTTAACCAATCTTGTGCATCCAATAAGTTCATTTGTGTCATTGGATTAAAATTTAGGTCATTTTCGTCCTCCCTAGGCTTATTCTTGTGCAATCAAGGTTTTTAACCAATCTTGTGCATCCAAAAAGTTTATTTGTGTCATTGGATTAACATTTAGGTCATTATCGTCCTCTCTAGGCTTATTTATAGGCAATTAGGGTTATTAACCAATCTTGTGCATCCAAAAAGTTCATTTGTGTCTTTGAATTGACATTTAGGTCATTTTCGGTCTCTCTAGGGTTATTTATTGGCAATTAGGGTTTTTAACCAATCTTGTGCATCCAATAAGTTCATTTGTGTCATTGGATTAACATTTAGGTCATTTTCGTCCTCCCTAGGCTTATTTATGTGCAATTAGGGTTTTTAACCAATCTTGTGCATCCAATAAGTTCATTTGTGTCATTGGATTAACATTTAGGTCATTTTCGTCCTCCCTAGGCTTATTCTTATCCAATTAGGGTTTTTAACCAATCTTGTGCATCCAATAAGTTCATTTGTGTCACTGGATTAAAATTTATGTCATTTTCGTCCTCCCTAGGCTTATTCTTGTGCAAATAGGGTTTTTAACCAATCTTCTGCATCCAATAAGTTGATTTGTGTCATTGGATTAACATTTAGGTCATTTTCGTCCTCCCTAGGCTTATTCTTGTCCAATTAGGGTTTTTAACCAATCTTGTGCATCCAATAAGTTCATTTGTGTCATTGGATTAACATTTAGGTCATTTTCGTCCTCCCTAGGCTTATTCTTGTCCAATTAGGGTTTTTAACCAATCTTCTGCATCCAATAAGTTCATTTGTGTCATAGGATTAACATTTAGGTCATTTTCGTCCTCCCGAGGCTTATTCTTGTCCAATTAGGGTTTTTAACCAATCTTGTGCATCCAACAATAAGTTCATTTGTGTCATTGGATTAACATTTAGGTCATTTTCGTCCTCCCTAGGCTTATTCTTGTCCAATTAGGGTATTTAACCAATCTTGTGCATCCAATAAGTTCATTTGCGTCATTGGATTAACATTTAGGTCATTTTCGTCCTCCCTAGGCTTATTCT
Organism: Cicer pinnatifidum; assembly: GCA_037974775.1. Taxonomy (NCBI): domain Eukaryota; kingdom Viridiplantae; phylum Streptophyta; class Magnoliopsida; order Fabales; family Fabaceae; genus Cicer; species Cicer pinnatifidum. The sequence continues at coordinate 22,461,507 of JBBPBR010000008.1, read as the reverse complement.
TGTCCAATTAGGGTTTTAAACCAATCTTGTGCATCCAACAATAAGTTCATTTGTGTCATTGGATTAACATTTAGGTCATTTTCGTCCTCCCTAGGCTTATTCTTGTCCAATTAGGGTTTTTAACCAATCTTGTGCATCCAATAAGTTCATTTGTGTCATCGGATTAACATTTAGGTCATTTTCGTCCTCCCTAGGCTTATTCTTGTCCAATTAGGGTTTTTAACCAATCTTGTGCATCCAATAAGTTCATTTGTGTCATTGGATTAACATTTAGGTCATTTTCGTCCTCCCTAGGCTTATTCTTGTCCAATTAGGTTTTTTAACCAATCTTGTGCATCCAATAAGTTCATTTGCGTCATTGGATTAACATTTAGGTCATTTTCGTCCTCCCTAGGCTTATTCTTGTCCAATTAGGGTTTTTAACCAATCTTGTGCATCCAACAATAAGTTCATTTGTGTCATTGGATTAACATTTAGGTCATTTTCGTCCTCCCTAGGCTTATTCTTGTCCAATTAGGGTTTTTAACCAATCTTGTGCATCCAATAAGTTCATTTGTGTCATTGGATTAACATTTAGGTCATTTTCGTCCTCCCTAGGCTTATTCTTGTCCAATTAGGGTTTTTAACCAATCTTGTGCATCCAATAAGTTCATTTGTGTCATTGGATTAACATTAAGGTCATTTTCGTCCTCCCTAGGCTTATTCTTGTCCAATTAGGTTTTTTAACCAATCTTGTGCATCCAATAAGTTCATTAGTGTCATTGGATTAAAATTTAGGTCATTTTTGTCCTCCCTAGGCTTATTCTTGTGCAATTAGGGTTTTTAACCAATCTTGTGCATCCAAAAAGTTTATTTGTGTCATTGGATTAACATTTAGGTCATTTTCGTCCTCTCCAGGCTTATTTATATGCAATTAGGGTTATTAACCAATCTTGTGCATCCAAAAAGTTCATTTGTGTCTTTGAATTGACATTTAGGTCATTTTCGGTCTCTCTAGGGTTATTTATGTGCAATTAGGGTTTTTAACCAATCTTGTGCATCCAATAACTTCATTTGTGTCATTGGATTAACATTTAGGTCATTTTCGTCCTCCCTAGGCTTATTTATGTGCAATTAGGGTTTTTAACCAATCTTGTGCATCCAATAAGTTCATTTGTGTCATTGGATTAACATTTAGGTCATTTTCATCCTCCCTAGGCTTATTCTTGTGCAATTAGGGTTTTTAACCAATCTCGTGCATCCAATAAGTTGGTTTGTGTCATTGAATAAACATTTAGGTCATTTTTGTCATGCCTAAGCTTATTCTTGTGCAATTAGGGTTTTTAACCAATCTTGTTCATCCAAAAAGTTCATTTGTGTCTTTGGATAAATATTTAGGTCATTTTCGTCCTCGCTAGGGTTATTTATGTGCAATTAGGGTTTTTAACCAATCTTGTGCATCAAATATGTTCATTTGTGTCATTGGATTAACATTTAGGTCATTTTCGTCCTCCCTAGGCTTATTCTTGTGCAATTAAGGTTTTTAACCAATCTTGTGCATCCAATAAGTTCATTTGTGTCATTGGATTAACATTTAGGTCATTTTCGTCCTCCCTAGGCTTATTTATGTGCAATTAGGGTTTTTAACCAATCTTGTGCATCCAATAAGTTCATTTGCGTCATTGGATTAACATTTAGGTCATTTTCGTCCTCCCTAGGCTTATTCTTGTCCAATTAGGGTTTTTAACCAATCTTGTGCTTCCAATAAGTTCATTTGTGTCATTGGATTAACATTTAGGTCATTTTCGTCCTCCATAGGCTTATTCTTGTCCAATTAGGGTTTTTAACCAATCTTGTGCATCAAATAAGTTCATTTGTGTCATTGGATTAACATTTAGGACATTTTCGTCCTCCCTAGGCTTATTCTTGTCCAATTAGGGTTTTTAACCAATCTTGTGCATCCAATAAGTTCATTTGTGTCACTGGATTAAAATTTATGTCATTTTCGTCCTCCCTAGGCTTATTCATGTGCAAATAGGGTTTTTAACCAATCTTCTGCATCCAATAAGTTCATTTGTGTCATTGGATTAACATTTAGGTCATTTTCGTCCTCCCGAGGCTTATTCTTGTCCAATTAGGGTTTTTAACCAATCTTGTGCATCCAATAAGTTCATTTGTGTCATTGGATTAACATTTAGGTCATTTTCGTCCTCCCTAGGCTTATTCTTGTCCAATTAGGGTTTTTAACCAATCTTGTGCATCCAACAATAAGTTCATTTGTGTCATTGGATTAAAATTTAGGTCATTTTCGTCCTCCCTAGGCTTATTCTTGTGCAATTAGGGTTTTTAATCAATCTTGTGCATCCAAATAGTTTATTTGTGTCATTGGATTAACATTTAGGTCATTTTCGTCCTCTCTAGGCTTATTTATATGCAATTAGGGTTATTAACCAATCTTGTGCATCCAAAAAGTTCATTTGTGTCTTTGAATTGACATTTAGGTCATTTTCGGTCTCTCTAGGGTTATTTATGTGCAATTAGGGTTTTTAACCAATCTTGTGCATCCAATAAGTTCATTTGTGTCATTGGATTAACATTTAGGTCATTTTCATCCTCCCTAGGCTTATTCTTGTGCAATTAGGGATTTTCACCAATCTTGTGCATCCAAAAAGTTCATTTGTGTCTTTGAATTGACATTTAGGTCATTTTCGTCCTCTCTAGGGTTATTTATGTGCAATTAGGGTTTTTAACCAATCTTGTGCATCCAATAAGTTCATTTGTGTCATTGGATTAACATTTAGGTCATTTTCGTGCTCCCTAGGCTTATTCTTGTCCAATTAGGGTTTTTAACCAATCTTGTGCATCCAATAAGTTCATTTGTGTCATTGGATTAACATTTAGGTCATTTTCGTCCTCCCAAGGGTTATTTATGGGCAATTAGGGTTTTTAACCAATCTTGTGCATCCAATAAGTTCATTTGTGTCATTGGATTAACATTTAGGTCATTTTCGTCGTCTCTAGGGTTATTTATGTGAAATTACGGTTTTAAACCAATCTTGTGCATCCAATAAATTCATTTGTGTCATTGGATTAACATTTAGGTCTTTTTCGTCCTCCCTAGGCTTATTCTTGTCCAATTAGGATTTTTAACCAATCTAGTGCATCCAATAAGTTCATTTGTGTCATTGGATTAAAATTTAGGTCATTTTCGTCCTCCCTAGGCTTATTCTTGTCCAATTAGGGTTTTTAACCAATCTTGTGCTTCCAATAAGTTCATTTGTGTCATTGGATTAACATTTAGGTCATTTTCGTCCTCCCTAGGCTTATTCTTGTCCAATTAGGGTTTTTAACCAATCTTGTGCATCCAATAAGTTTGTTTGTGTCATTGAATTAATATTTAGGTCATTTTCGTCCCCGCTAGGCATATTCTTGTCGAATAAGGGTTTTTAACCAATCTTGTGCATCCAATAGGTGTGTTTGTGTCATTGGATGATCAATTAGGTCATTTTCATCCTCCCTAGGCTTATTCTTGTCCAATTATGATTTTTAACGAATCTTGTGCATCCAATAGGTGTGTTTGTGTCATTGGATGATCAATTAGGTCATTTTTGTCCTCCCTAGGCTTATTCTTGTCCAATTTGGGTTTTTAACCAATCTTGTGCATCCAATAAGTTGAGTTGTCTCATTGGATTAACATTTAGGTGATTTTCGTCCTCCCGAGGCTTATTCTTGTCCAATTTGGGTTTTTAACCAATCTTGTGCATCCAATAAGTTCATTTGTGTCATTGGATTAACATTTAGGTCATTTTATCCTCCCCCGGCATATTCTTGTCCAATTAGGGTTTTTAACCAATCTTGTGTATCCAATAGGTGTGTTTGTGTCATTGGATGATAAATTAGGTCATTTTCGTCCTCCCTAGGCATATTCTTGTCCAATTAGGGTTTTTAACCAATCTTGTGCATCCAATAGGTGTGTTTGTGTCATTGGATGATCAATTAGGTCATTTTCGTCCTCCCTAGGCTTATTCTTGTCCAATTAGGGTTTTTAACCAATCTTGTGCATCCATTATGTGTGTTTGTGTCATTGGATGATAAATTAGGTCATTTTCTTCCTCCCCAGGCTTATTCTTGTCCAATTAGGGTTTTTAACCAATCTTGTGCATCCAATAAGTTCATTTGTGTCATTGGATTAACATTTAGGTCATTTTCGTCCTCCCTAGGCTTATTCTTGTCCAATTAGGGTTTTTAACCAATCTTGTGCATCCAATAGGTGTGTTTGTCTCATTGGATGAACATTTAGGTCATTTTCGTCCTCCCTAGGCTTATTCTTGTCCAATTAGGGTTTTTAACCAATCTTGTGCATCCAATAGGTGTGTTTGTGTCATTGGATGAACATTTAGGTCATTTTCGTCCTCCCTAGGCTTATTCTTGTCTAATTAGGGTTTTTAAGCAATCTTGTGCATCCAATAAGTTCATTTGTGTTATTGGATAAACATTTAGGTCATTTTCGTCAACCCTAGGCTTATTCTTGTCCAATTAGGGTTTTTAACCAATCTTGTGCATCCAATAGGTGTATTTGTGTCATTGGATGAACATTTAGGTCATTTTCGTCCTCCCTAGGCTTATTCTTGTCCAATTAGGGTTTCTAACCAATCTTGTGCATCCAATAGGTGTATTTGTGTCATTGGATGAACATTTAGGTCATTTTCGTCCTCCATAGGCTTATTCTTGTCTAGATAGGGTTTTTAAGCAATCTTGTGCATTCAATAAGTTCATTTGTGTCATTGGATGAACATTTAGGTCATTTTCGTCCTCCCTAGGCTTATTCTTGTCCAATTAGGATTTTTAACCAATCTTGTGCATCCAATAAGTTCATTTGTGTCATTGGATGAACATTTAGGTCATTTTCGTCCTCCCTAGGCATATTCTTGTCCAATTAGGGTTTTTAACCAATCTTGTGCATCCAATAGGTGTATTTGTGTCATTGGATGAACATTTAGGTCATTTTCGTCCTCCCTAGGCTTATTCTTGTCCAATTAGGGTTTTTAACCAATCTTGTGCATCCAATAGGTGTATTTGTGTCATTGGATGAACATTTAGGTCATTTTCGTCCTCCCTAGGCTTATTCTTGTCCAATTAGGGTTTTTAAGCAATCTTGTGCATCCAATAAGTTCATTTGTGTCACTTGATGAACATTTAGGTCATTTTCGTCCTCCCTATGCTTATTCTTGTCCAATTAGGGTTTTTAACCAATCTTGTGCATCCAATAGGTGTATTAGTGTCATTGGATGAACATTTAGGTCATTTTCGTCCTCCCTAGGCTTATTCTTGTCCAATTAGGGTTTTTAACCAATCTTGTGCATCCAATAGGTGTATTTGTGTCATTGGATGAACATTTAGGTCATTTTCGTCCTCCCTAGGCTTATTCTTGTCCAATTAGGGTTTTTAAGCAATCTTGTGCATCCAATAAGTTCATTTGTGTCATTGGATGAACATTTAGGACATTTTCGTCCTCCCTAGGCTTATTCTTGTCCAATTAGGGTTTTTAACCAATCTTGTGCATCCAATAGGTGTATTTGTGTCATTGGATGAACATTTAGGTCATTTTCGTCCTCCCTAGGCTTATTCTTGTCCAATTAGGGTTTTTAACCAATCTTGTGCATCCAATAGGTGTGTTTGTGTCATTGGATGAACATTTAGGTCATTTTCGTCCTCCCGAGGCTTATTCTTGTCCAATTAGGGTTTTTAACCAATCTTGTGCATCCAATAAGTTCATTTGTGTCATTGGATTAACATTTAGGTCATTTTCGTCCTCCCTAGGCTTATTCTTGTCCAATTAGGGTTTTTAACCAATCTTGTGCATCCAACAATAAGTTCATTTGTGTCATTGGATTAAAATTTAGGTCATTTTCGTCCTCCCTAGGCTTATTCTTGTGCAATTAGGGTTTTTAATCAATCTTGTGCATCCAAATAGTTTATTTGTGTCATTGGATTAACATTTAGGTCATTTTGGTCCTCTCTAGGCTTATTTATATGCAATTAGGGTTATTAACCAATCTTGTGCATCCAAAAAGTTCATTTGTGTCTTTGAATTGACATTTAGGTCATTTTCGGTCTCTCTAGGGTTATTTATGTGCAATTAGGGTTTTTAACCAATCTTGTGCATCCAATAAGTTCATTTGTGTCATTGGATTAACATTTAGGTCATTTTCTTCCTCTCTAGGCTTATTCTTGTCCAATTAGGGTTTTTAACCAATCTTGTGCATCCAATAAGTTCATTTGCGTCATTGGAATAAAATTTAGGTCATTTTCGTCCTCCCTAGGCTTATTCTTGTGCAATCAAGGTTTTTAACCAATCTTGTGCATCCAAAAAGTTTATTTGTGTCATTGGATTAACATTTAGGTCATTTTCGTCCTCTCTAGGCTTATTTATATGCAATTAGGGTTATTAACCAATCTTGTGCATCCAAAAAGTTCATTTGTGTCTTTGAATTGACATTTATGTCATTTTCGGTCTCTCTAGGGTTATTTATGTGCAATTAGGGTTTTTAACCAATCTTGTGCATCCAATAAGTTCATTTGTGTCATTGGATTAACATTTAGGTCATTTTCGTCCTCCCTAGGCTTATTTATGTGCAATTAGGGTTTTTAACCAATCTTGTGCATCCAAAAAGTTCATTTGTGTCTTTGAATTGACATTTAGGTCATTTTCGTCCTCTCTAGGGTTATTTATGTGCATTTAGGGTTTTTAACCAATCTTGTGCATCCAATAAGTTCATTTGTGTCATTGGATTAGCATTTAGGTCATTTTCGTCCTCCCTAGGCTTATTCTTGTGCAATTAGGGCTTTTAACCAATCTTGTGCATCCAAAAAGTTCATTTGTGTCTTTGAATTGACATTTAGGTCATTTTCGTCCTCTCTAGGGTTATTTATGTGCAATTAGGGTTTTTAACCAATCTTGTGCATCCAATAAGTTCATTTGTGTCATTGGATTAACATTTAGGTCATTTTCGTGCTCCCTAGGCTTATTCTTGTCCAATTAGGGTTTTTAACCAATCTTGTGCATCCAATAAGTTCATTTGTGTCATTGGATTAACATTTAGGTCATTTTCGTCCTCCCTAGGGTTATTTATGGGCAATTAGGGTTTTTAACCAATCTTGTGCATCCAATAAGTTCATTTGTGTCATTGGATTAACATTTAGGTCATTTTCGTCGTCTCTAGGGTTATTTATGTGAAATTAGGGTTTTTAACCAATCTTGTGCATCCAATAAGTTCATTTGTGTCATTGGATTAAAATTTAGGTCATTTTCGTCCTCCCTAGGCTTATTCTTGTCCAATTAGGGTTTTTAACCAATCTTGTGCATCCAAAAAGTTCATTTGTGCAATTGGATTAAAATTTAGGTCATTTTCGTCCTCCCTAGGCTTATTCTTGTGCAATTAGGATTTTTAACAAATCTTGTGCATCCAAAAAGTTTATTTCTGTCATTGGATTAACATTTAGGTCATTTTCGTCCTCTCTAGGCTTATTTATATGCAATTAGGGTTATTAACCAATCTTGTGCATCCAAAAAGTTCATTTGTGTCTTTGAATTGACATTTAGGTCATTTTCGGTCTCTCTAGGGTTATTTATGTGCAATTAGTGTTTTTAACCAATCTTGTGCATCCAATAAGTTCATTTGTGTCATTGGATTAACATTTAGGTCATTTTCGTCGTCTCTAGGGTTATTTATGTGAAATTAGGGTTTTTAACCAATCTTGTGCATCCAATAAGTTCATTTGTGTCATTGGATTAACATTTAGCTCATTTTAATCCTCCCTAGGCTTATTCTTGTGCAATTAGGGCTTTTCACCAATCTTGTGCATCCAAAAAGTTCATTTGTGTCTTTGAATTGACATTTAGGTCATTTTCGTCCTCTCTAGGGTTATTTATGTGCAATTAGGGTTTTTAACTAATCTTATGCATCCAATAAGTTCATTTGTGTCATTGGATTAACATTTTGGTCATTTTCGTGCTCCCTAGGCTTATTCTTGTCCAATTAGGGTTTTTAACCAATCTTGTGCATCCAATAAGTTCATTTGTGTCATTGGATTAACATTTAGGTCATTTTCGTCCTCCCAAGGGTTATTTATGGGCAATTAGGGTTTTTAACCAATCTTGTGCATCCAATAAGTTCATTTGTGTCATTGGATTAACATTTAGGTCATTTTCGTCGTCTCTAGGGTTATTTATGTGAAATTAGGGTTTTTAACCAATCTTGTGCATCCAATAAGTTAATTTGTGTCATTGGATTAACATTTTGGTCATTTTCGTCCTCCCTAGGCTTATTCTTGTGCAATTAGGGTTTTTAACCAATCTTGTGCATTCAATAAGGTCATTTGTGTCATTGGATTAACATTTAGGTCATTTTCGTCCTCCCTAGGTTTATTTATGTGCAATTAGGGTTTTTAACCAATCTTGTGCATCCAATAAGTTCATTTGTGTCATTGGATTAACATTTAGGTCATTTTCATCTTCCCTAGGCTTATTCTTGTGCAATTAGGGCTTTTCACCAATCTTGTGCATCCAAAAAGTTCATTTGTGTCTTTGAATTGACATTTAGGTCATTTTCGTCCTCTCTAGGGTTATTTATGTGCAATTAGGGTTTTTAACCAATCTTGTGCATCCAATAAGTTCATTTGTGTCATTGGATTAACATTTAGGTCATTTTCGTGCTCCCTAGGCTTATTCTTGTCCAATTAGGGTTTTTAACCAATCTTGTGCATCCAATAAGTTCATTTGTGTCATTGGATTAACATTTAGGTCATTTTCGTCCTCCCAAGGGTTATTTATGGGCAATTAGGGTTTTTAACCAATCTTGTGCATCCAATAAGTTCATTTGTGTCATTGGATTAACATTTAGGTCATTTTCGTCGTCTCTAGGGTTATTTATGTGAAATTACGGTTTTAAACCAATCTTGTGCATCCAATAAATTCATTTGTGTCATTGGATTAACATTTAGGTCATTTTCGTCCTCCCTAGGCTTATTCTTGTCCAATTAGGATTTTTAACCAATCTAGTGCATCCAATAAGTTCATTTGTGTCATTGGATTAACATTTAGGTCATTTTCGTCCTCTCTAGGCTTATTTATATGCAATTAGGGTTATTAACCAATCTTGTGCATCCAAAAAGTTCATTTGTGTCTTTGAATTGACATTTAGGTCATTTTCGGTCTCTCTAGGGTTATTTATGTGCAATTAGTGTTTTTAACCAATCTTGTGCATCCAATAAGTTCATTTGTGTCATTGGATTAACATTTAGGTCATTTTCGTCCTCCCTAGGCTTATTTATGTGCAATTAGGGTTTTTAACCAATCTTGTGCATCCAATAAGTTCATTTGTGTCATTGGATTAACATTTAGGTCATTTTCGTCCTCCCAAGGGTTATTTATGGGCAATTAGGGTTTTTAACCAATCTTGTGCATCCAATAAGTTCATTTGTGTCATTGGATTAACATTTAGGTCATTTTCGTCGTCTCTAGGGTTATTTATGTGAAATTACGGTTTTAAACCAATCTTGTGCATCCAATAAATTCATTTGTGTCATTGGATTAACATTTAGGTCTTTTTCGTCCTCCCTAGGCTTATTCTTGTCCAATTAGGATTTTTAACCAATCTAGTGCATCCAATAAGTTCATTTGTGTCATTGGATTAAAATTTAGGTCATTTTCGTCCTCCCTAGGCTTATTCTTGTCCAATTAGGGTTTTTAACCAATCTTGTGCTTCCAATAAGTTCATTTGTGTCATTGGATTAACATTTAGGTCATTTTCGTCCTCCATAGGCTTATTCTTGTCCAATTAGGGTTTTTAACCAATCTTGTGCATCAAATAAGTTCATTTGTGTCATTGGATTAACATTTAGGACATTTTCGTCCTCCCTAGGCTTATTCTTGTCCAATTAGGGTTTTTAACCAATCTTGTGCATCCAATAAGTTCATTTGTGTCACTGGATTAAAATTTATGTCATTTTCGTCCTCCCTAGGCTTATTCATGTGCAAATAGGGTTTTTAACCAATCTTCTGCATCCAATAAGTTCATTTGTGTCATTGGATTAACATTTAGGTCATTTTCGTCCTCCCGAGGCTTATTCTTGTCCAATTAGGGTTTTTAACCAATCTTGTGCATCCAATAAGTTCATTTGTGTCATTGGATTAACATTTAGGTCATTTTCGTCCTCCCTAGGCTTATTCTTGTCCAATTAGGGTTTTTAACCAATCTTGTGCATCCAACAATAAGTTCATTTGTGTCATTGGATTAAAATTTAGGTCATTTTCGTCCTCCCTAGGCTTATTCTTGTGCAATTAGGGTTTTTAATCAATCTTGTGCATCCAAATAGTTTATTTGTGTCATTGGATTAACATTTAGGTCATTTTGGTCCTCTCTAGGCTTATTTATATGCAATTAGGGTTATTAACCAATCTTGTGCATCCAAAAAGTTCATTTGTGTCTTTGAATTGACATTTAGGTCATTTTCGGTCTCTCTAGGGTTATTTATGTGCAATTAGGGTTTTTAACCAATCTTGTGCATCCAATAAGTTCATTTGTGTCATTGGATTAACATTTAGGTCATTTTCGTCCTCCCTAGGCTTATTTATGTGCAATTAGGGTTTTTAACCAATCTTGTGCATCCAATAAGTTCATTTGCGTCATTGGATTAACATTTAGGTCATTTTCGTCCTCCCTAGGCTTATTCTTGTCCAATTAGGGTTTTTAACCAATCTTGTGCTTCCAATAAGTTCATTTGTGTCATTGGATTAACATTTAGGTCATTTTCGTCCTCCCTAGGCTTATTCTTGTCCAATTAGGGTTTTTAACCAATCTTGTGCATCCAATAAGTTCATTTGTGTCATTGGATTAAAATTTATGTCATTTTCGTCCTCCCTAGGCTTATTCTTGTGCAAATAGGGTTTTTAACCAATCTTCTGCATCCAATAAGTTCGTTTGTGTCATTGGATTAACATTTAGGTCATTTTCGTCGTCCCTAGGCTTATTCTTGTCCAATTAGGGTTTTTAACCAATCTTGTGCATCCAACAATAAGTTCATTTGTGTCATTGGATTAACATTTAGGTCATTTTCGTCCTCCCTAGGCTTATTCTTGTCCAATTAGGGTTTTTAACCAATCTTGTGCATCCAATAAGTTCATTTGCGTCATTGGATTAAAATTTAGGTCATTTTCGTCCTCCCTAGGCTTATTCTTGTGCAATCAAGGTTTTTAACCAATCTTGCGCATCCAAAAAGTTTATTTGTGTCATTGGATTAACATTTAGGTCATTTTCGTCCTCTCTAGGCTTATTTATATGCAATTAGGGTTATTAACCAATCTTGTGCATCCAAAAAGTTCATTTGTGTCTTTGAATTGACATTTAGGTCATTTTCGGTCTCTCTAGGGTTATTTATGTGCAATTAGTGTTTTTAACCAATCTTGTGCATCCAATAAGTTCATTTGTGTCATTGGATTAACATTTAGGTCATTTTCGTCCTCCCTAGGCTTATTTATGTGCAATTAGGGTTTTTAACCAATCTTGTGCATCCAATAAGTTCATTTGTGTCATTGGATTAACATTTAGGTCATTTTCATCCTCCCTAGGCTTATTCTTGTGCAATTAGGGCTTTTCACCAATCTTGTGCATCCAAAAAGTTCATTTGTGTCTTTGAATTGACATTTAGGTCATTTTCGTCCACTCTAGGGTTATTTATGTGCAATTATGGTTTTTAACTAATCTTATGCATCCAATAAGTTCATTTGTGTCATTGGATTAACATTTAGGTCATTTTCATGCTCCCTAGGCTTATTCTTGACCAATTAGGGTTTTTAACCAATCTTGTGCATCCAAAAAGTTTATTTGTGTCATTGGATTAACATTTAGGTCATTTTCGTCCTCTCTAGGCTTATTTATATGCAATTAGGGTTATTAACCAATCTTGTGCATCCAAAAAGTCCATTTGTGTCTTTGAATTGACATTTAGGTCATTTTTGGTCTCTCTAGGGTTATTCTTGTGCAATTAGGGCTTTTAACCAATCTTGTGCATCCAATAAGTTCATTTGTGTCATTGGATTAACATTTAGGTCATTTTCGTCCTCCCTAGGCTTATTCTTGTGCAATTAGGGTTTTTAACCAAATGTTGTGCATCCAATAAGTAAATTTGTGTCATTGGATTAACATTTTGGTCATTTTCGTCCTCCCTAGGCTTATTCTTGTGCAATTAGGGTTTTTAACCAATCTTGTGCATCCAATAAGTTCATTTGTGTCATTGGATTAACATTTAAGTCATTTTCGTCCTCCCTAGGCTTATTCTTGTGCAATTAGGGTTTTTAACCAATCTTGAAGTTTATTTGTATCATTTGATTAACATTTAGGTCATTTTCGTCCTCCCTAGGGTTTTTTATGGGCAATTATGTTTTTTAACCAATCATGTGCATCCAATAAGTTCATTTGTGTCATTGGATTAACATTTATGTCATTTTCGTCCTCCCTAGACTTATTCTTGTGCAATTAGGGTTTTTAACCAATCTTGTGCATCCAATAAGTTCATTTGTGTCATTGGATTAACATTTAGGTCATTTTCGTCCTCCCTAGGGTTATTCTTGTGCAATTAGGAGTTTTAACCAATCTTGTGCATCCAAAAAGTTCATTTGTGTCTTTGAATTGACATTTAGGTCATTTTCGTCCTCTCTAGGGTTATTTATGTCCAATTAGGGCTTTTAACCTATCTTGTGCATCCAAAAAGTTCATTTGTGTCATTGGATTAACATTTAGGTCATTTTCGTCCTCCCTAGGCTTATTCTTGTGCAATTAGGGTTTTAAACCAATCTTGTGCATCCAATAAGTTCCTTTGTGTCATTGGATTAACATTTAGGTCATTTTCGTCGTCTCTAGGGTTATTTATGTGCAATTAGGGTTTTTAACCAATCTTGTGCATCCAATAAGTTCATTTGTGTCATTGGATTAACATTTAGGTCATTTTCGTCATCCCTAGGCTTATTCTTGTGCAATTAGAGCATTTAACCAATCTTTAGCATCCAAAAAGTTCATTTGTGTCTTTGAATCGACATTTTGGTCATTTTCGTCCTCTCTAGGGTTATTTATGTCCAATTAGGGTTTTTAACCTATCTTGTGCATCGAACAAGTTCATTTGTGTCATTGGATTAAATTTTAGGGCATTTCCGTCCTCCCTAGGCTTATTCTTGTCCAATTAGGGTTTTTAACCAATCCTGTGCATCCAATAAGTTCATTTGTGTCATTGGATTAACATTTAGGACATTTTCGTCGTCCCTAAACTTATTCTTGTGCAATTAGGGCTTTTAACCAATCTTGTGCATCCATAAAGTTTATTTGTGTCATTGGATTAACATTTAGGTCATTTTCGTCCTCTCTAGGCTTATTTATATGCAATTAGGGTTATTAACCAATCTTGTGCATCCAAAAAGTTCATTTGTGTCCTTGAATTGACATTTAGGTCATTTTCGGTCTCTCTAGGGTTATTTATGTGCAATTAGTGTTTTTAACCAATCTTGTGCATCCAATAAGTTCATTTGTGTCATTGGATTAACATTTAGGTCATTTTCGTCCTCCCTAGGCTTATTTATGTGCAATTAGGGTTTTTAACCAATCTTGTGCATCCAATAAGTTCATTTGTGTCATTGGATTAACATTTTGGTCATTTTCATCCTC
>JBBPBR010000008.1:22378560-22447803 GCA_037974775.1 Cicer pinnatifidum | reverse complement strand
ATTTGTGTCATTGGATTAACATTTAGGTCATTTTCGTCATCCCTAGGCTTATTCTTGTGCAATTAGAGCATTTAACCAATCTTTAGCATCCAAAAAGTTCATTTGTGTCTTTGAATCGACATTTTGGTCATTTTCGTCCTCTCTAGGGTTATTTATGTCCAATTAGGGTTTTTAACCTATCTTGTGCATCGAACAAGTTCATTTGTGTCATTGGATTAAATTTTAGGGCATTTCCGTCCTCCCTAGGCTTATTCTTGTCCAATTAGGGTTTTTAACCAATCCTGTGCATCCAATAAGTTCATTTGTGTCATTGGATTAACATTTAGGACATTTTCGTCGTCCCTAAACTTATTCTTGTGCAATTAGGGCTTTTAACCAATCTTGTGCATCCATAAAGTTTATTTGTGTCATTGGATTAACATTTAGGTCATTTTCGTCCTCTCTAGGCTTATTTATATGCAATTAGGGTTATTAACCAATCTTGTGCATCCAAAAAGTTCATTTGTGTCCTTGAATTGACATTTAGGTCATTTTCGGTCTCTCTAGGGTTATTTATGTGCAATTAGTGTTTTTAACCAATCTTGTGCATCCAATAAGTTCATTTGTGTCATTGGATTAACATTTAGGTCATTTTCGTCCTCCCTAGGCTTATTTATGTGCAATTAGGGTTTTTAACCAATCTTGTGCATCCAATAAGTTCATTTGTGTCATTGGATTAACATTTTGGTCATTTTCATCCTCCCTAGGCTTATTCTTGTGCAATTAGGGCTTTTCACCATTCTTGTGCATCCAAAAAGTTCATTTGTGTCTTTGAATTGACATTTAGGTCATTTTCGTCCTCTCTAGGGTTATTTATGTGCAATTAGGGTTTTTAACTAATCTTATGCATCCAATAAGTTCATTTGTGTCATTGGATTAACATTTAGGTCATTTTCATGCTCCCTAGGCTTATTCTTGACCAATTAGGGTTTTTAACCAATCTTGTGCATCCAAAAAGTTTATTTGTGTCATTGGATTAACATTTAGGTCATTTTCGTCCTCTCTAGGCTTATTTATATGCAATTAGGGTTATTAACCAATCTTGTGCATCCAAAAAGTCCATTTGTGTCTTTGAATTGACATTTAGGTCATTTTCGGTCTCTCTAGGGTTATTCTTGTGCAATTAGGGCTTTTAATCAATCTTGTGCATCCAATAAGTTCATTTGTGTCATTGGATTAACATTTAGGTCATTTTCGTCCTCCCTAGGCTTATTCTTGTGCAATTAGGGTTTTTAACCAAATGTTGTGCATCCAATAAGTTAATTTGTGTCATTGGATTAACATTTTGGTCATTTTCGTCCTCCCTAGGCTTATTCTTGTGCAATTAGGGTTTTTAACCAATCTTGTGCATCCAATAAGTTCATTTGTGTCATTGGATTAACATTTAGGTCATTTTCGTCCTCCCTAGGCTTATTCTTGTGCAATTAGGGTTTTTAACGAATCTTGAAGTTTATTTGTATCATTTGATTAACATTTAGGTCATTTTCGTCCTCCCTAGGGTTTTTTATGGGCAATTATATTTTTTAACCAATCATGTGCATCCAATAAGTTCATTTGTGTCATTGGATTAACATTTATGTCATTTTCGTCCTCCCTAGACTTATTCTTGTGCAATTAGGGTTTTTAACCAATCTTGTGCATCCAATAAGTTCATTTGTGTCATTGGATTAACATTTAGGTCATTTTCGTCCTCCCTAGGGTTATTCTTGTGCAATTAGGAGTTTTAACCAATCTTGTGCATCCAAAAAGTTCATTTGTGTCTTTGAATTGACATTTAGGTCATTTTCGTCCTCTCTAGGGTTATTTATGTCCAATTAGGGCTTTTAACCTATCTTGTGCATCCAAAAAGTTCATTTGTGTCATTGGATTAACATTTAGGTCATTTTCGTCCTCCCTAGGCTTATTCTTGTGCAATTAGGGTTTTAAACCAATCTTGTGCATCCAATAAGTTCCTTTGTGTCATTGGATTAACATTTAGGTCATTTTCGTCGTCTCTAGGGTTATTTATGTGCAATTAGGGTTTTTAACCAATCTTGTGCATCCAATAAGTTCATTTGTGTCATTGGATTAACATTTAGGTCATTTTCGTCATCCCTAGGCTTATTCTTGTGCAATTAGAGCATTTAACCAATCTTTAGCATCCAAAAAGTTCATTTGTGTCTTTGAATCGACATTTTGGTCATTTTCGTCCTCTCTAGGGTTATTTATGTCCAATTAGGGTTTTTAACCTATCTTGTGCATCGAACAAGTTCATTTGTGTCATTGGATTAAATTTTAGGGCATTTCCGTCCTCCCTAGGCTTATTCTTGTCCAATTAGGGTTTTTAACCAATCCTGTGCATCCAATAAGTTCATTTGTGTCATTGGATTAACATTTAGGTCATTTTCGTCGTCCCTAGGCTTATTCTTGTGCAATTAGGGCTTTTAACCAATCTTGTGCATGCAATAAGTTCATTTGTGTCATTGGATTAACATTTAGGTCATTTTCGTCCTCCCTAGGCTTATTCTTGTGCAATTAGGGTTTTTAACCAATCTTGTGCATCCAATAAGTTAATTTGTGTCATTGGATTAACATTTTGGTCATTTTCATCCTCCTTAGGCTTATTCTTGGGCAATTAGGGTTTTTAACCAATCTTGTGCATCCAATAAGTTTATTTGTGTCATTGGATTTACATTTATTTCATTTTCTTCCTCCCTAGACTTATTCTTGTGCAATTAGGGTTTTTAACCAATCTTGTGCATCCAATAAGTTTATTTGTGTCATTGGATTAACATTTAGGTCATTTTCGTCCTCCCTAGGGTTTTTTATGGGCAATTATGGTTTTTAACCCATCATGTGCATCCAATAAGTTCATTTGTGTCATTGGATTTACATTTATGTCATTTTCGTCCTCCCTAGACTTATTCTTGTGCAATTAGGGTTTTTAACCAATCTTGTGCATCCAATAAGTTCATTTGTGTCATTGGATTAACATTTAGGTCATTTTCGTCCTCCCTAGGCTTATTCTTGTGCAATTAGGAGTTTTAACCAATCTTGTGCATCCAAAAAGTTCATTTGTGTCTTTGAATTGACATTTAGGTCATTTTCATCCTCTATAGGGTTATTTATGTCCAATTAGGGCTTTTAACCTATCTTGTGCATCCAAAAAGTTCATTTGTGTCATTGGATTAACATTTATGTCATTTTCGTCCTCCCTAGGCTTATTCTTGTGCAATTAGGGATTTAAACCAATCTTGTGCATCCAATAAGTTCCTTTGTGTCATTGGATTAACATTTAGGTCTTTTTCGTCGTCTCTAGGGTTATTTATGTGCAATTAGGGTTTTTAACCAATCTTTAGCATCCAAAAAGTTCATATGTGTCTTTGAATTGACATTTTGGTCATTTTCGTCCTCTCTAGGGTTATTTATGTCCAATTAGGGTTTTTAACCTATCTTGTGCATCGAACAAGTTCATTTGTGTCATTGGATTAAATTTTAGGTCATTTCCGTCCTCCCTAGGCTTATTTTTGTCCAATTAGGGTTTTTAACCAATCTTGTGCATCCAATAAGTTCATTTGTGTCATTGGATTAACATTTAGGTCATTTTCGTCCTCCCTAGGCTTATTCTTGTGCAATTAGGGTTTTTAACCAATCTTGTGCATCCAATAAGTTCATTTGTGTCATTGGATTAACATTTAGGTCATTTTCGTGATCCCTAGGCTTATTTATGTGCAATTAGGGTTTTTAACCAATCTTGTGCATCCAATAAGTGTATTTGTGTCATTGGATAAACATTTAGGTCATTTTCGTCCTCCCTAGGGTTATTTATGGGCAATTATGGTTTTTAACCAATCTTGTGCATCCAATAAGTTCATTTGTGTCATTTGATTAACATTTAGGTCATTTTCGTCGTCCCTTGGCTTATTCTTGTGCAATTAGGGCTTTTAACCAATCTTGTGCATCCAATAAGTTCATTTGTGTCATTGGATTAACATTTAGGTCATTTTCGTCCTCCCTAGGCTTATTCTTGTGCAATTAGGGTTTTTAACCAATCTTGGTCATCCAATAAGTTAATTTGTGTCATTGGATTAACATTTTGATCATTTCCATCCTCCCTAGGCTTATTCTTGGGCAATTAGGGTTTTTAACCAATCTTGTGCATCCAATAAGTTCATTTGTGTCATTGGATTAACATTTAGGTCATTTTCGTCCTCCCTAGGCTTATTTATGTGCAATTAGGGTTTTTAACCAATCTTTTGCATCCAATAAGTTTATTTGTGTCATTGGATAAACATTTAGGTCATTTTCGTCCTCCCTAGGGTTATTTATGGGCAATTATGGTTTTTAACCCATCATGTGCATCCAATAAGTTCATTTGTGTCATTGGATTTACATTTATTTCATTTTCTTCCTCCCTAGACTTATTCTTGTGCAATTAGGGTTTTTAACCAATCTTGTGCATCCAATAAGTTTATTTGTGTCATTGGATTAACATTTAGGTCATTTTCGTCCTCCCTAGGGTTTTTTATGGGCAATTATGGTTTTTAACCCATCATGTGCATCCAATAAGTTCATTTGTGTCATTGGATTTACATTTATGTCATTTTCGTCCTCCCTAGACTTATTCTTGTGCAATTAGGGTTTTTAACCAATCTTGTGCATCCAATAAGTTCATTTGTGTCATTGGATTAACATTTAGGTCATTTTCGTCCTCCCTAGGCTTATTCTTGTGCAATTAGGAGTTTTAACCAATCTTGTGCATCCAAAAAGTTCATTTGTGTCTTTGAATTGACATTTAGGTCATTTTCATCCTCTCTAGGGTTATTTATGTCCAATTAGGGCATTTAACCTATCTTGTGCATCCAAAAAGTTCATTTGTGTCATTGGATTAACATTTATGTCATTTTCGTCCTCCCTAGGCTTATTCTTGTGCAATTAGGGATTTAAACCAATCTTGTGCATCCAATAAGTTCCTTTGTGTCATTGGATTAACATTTAGGTCTTTTTCGTCGTCTCTAGGGTTATTTATGTGCAATTAGGGTTTTTAACCAATCTTTAGCATCCAAAAAGTTCATTTGTGTCTTTGAATTGACATTTTGGTCATTTTCGTCCTCTCTAGGGTTATTTATGTCCAATTAGGGTTTTTAACCTATCTTGTGCATCGAACAAGTTCATTTGTGTCATTGGATTAAATTTTAGGTCATTTTCGTCCTCCCTAGGCTTATTCTTGTCCAATTAGGGTTTTTAACCAATCTTGTGCATCCAATAAGTTCATTTGTGTCATTGGATTAACATTTAGGTCATTTTCGTCGTCTCTAGGGTTATTTATGTGCAATTAGGGTTTTTAACCAATCTTGTGCATCCAATAAGTTCATTTGTGTCATTGGATTTACATTTAGGTCATTTTCGTCCTCCCTAGGCTTATTCTTGTGCAATTAGAGCTTTTAACCAATCTTTAGCATCCCAAAAGTTCATTTGTGTCTTTGAATTGACATTTTGGTCATTTTCGTCCTCTCTAGGGTTCTTTATGTCCAATTAGGCTTTTTAACCTATCTTGTGCATCGAACAAGTTCATTTGTGTCATTGGATTAAATTTTAGGTCATTTTCGTCCTCCCTAGGCTTATTCTTGTCCAATTAGGGTTTTTAACCAATCTTGTGCATCCAATAAGTTCATTTGTGTCATTGGATTAACATTTAGGTCATTTTCGTCGTCTCTAGGGTTATTTATGTGCAATTAGGGTTTTTAACCAATCTTGTGCATCCAATAAGTTCATTTTTGTCATTGGATTAACATTTGGGTCATTTTCGTCCTCCCTAGGCTTATTCTTGTGCAATTAGGGTTTTTAACCAATCTTGTGCATCCAATAAGTACATTTGTGTCATTGGATTAACATTTAGGTCATTTTCGTCCTCCTTAGGCTTATGCTTGTGCAATTATGGTTTTTAACCAATCTTGTGCATCCAATAAGTTAATTTGTGTCATTGGATTAACATTTTGGTCATTTTCGTCCTCCCTAGGCTTATTCTTGTGCAATTAGGGTTTTTAACCAATCTTGTGCATCCAATAAGTTCATTTGTGTCGTTGGATTAACATTTAGGTCATTTTCGTCCTCCCTAGGCTTATTTATGTGCAATTAGGGTTTTTAACCAATCTTGTGCATCCAATAAGTTTATTTGTGTCATTGGATTAACATTTAGGTCATTTTCGTCCTCCCTAGGGTTATTTATGGGCAATTAGGGTTTTTAACCAATCTTGTGCATCCAATAAGTTCATTTGTGTCATTGGATTAACATTTAGGTCATTTTCGTCCTCCTTAGGCTTATTCTTGTGCAATTAGTGTTTTTAACCAATCTTGTGCATCCTATAAGTTAATTTGTGTCATTGGATTAACATTTTGGTCATTTTCGTTCTCCCTAGGCTTATTCTAGTGCAATTAGGGTTTTTAACTAATCTTGTGCATCCAATAAGTTCATTTGTGTCATTGGATTAACATTTAGGTCATTTTCGTCCTCCCTAGGCTTATTTATGTGCAATTAGGGTTTTTAACCAATCTTGTGCATCCAATAAGTTCATTTGTGTCATTGGATTAACATTTAGGTCATTTTCGTCCTCCCAAGGGTTATTTATGGGCAATTAGGGTTTTTAACCAATCTTGTGCATCCAATAAGTTCATTTGTGTCATTGGATTAACATTTAGGTCATTTTCGTCGTCTCTAGGGTTATTTATGTGAAATTAGGGTTTTTAACCAATCTTGTGCATCCAATAAGTTCATTTGTGTCATTGGATTAACATTTAGGTCATTTTCGTCCTCCCTAGGCTTATTCTTGTCCAATTAGGGTTTTTAACCAATCTTGTGCATCCAAAAAGTTCATTTGTGTCATTGGATTAAAATTTAGGTCATTTTCGTCCTCCCTAGGCTTATTCTTGTGCAATTAGGATTTTTAACAAATCTTGTGCATCCAAAAAGTTTATTTCTGTCATTGGATTAACATTTAGGTCATTTTCGTCCTCTCTAGGCTTATTTATATGCAATTAGGGTTATTAACCAATCTTGTGCATCCAAAAAGTTCATTTGTGTCTTTGAATTGACATTTAGGTCATTTTCGGTCTCTCTAGGGTTATTTATGTGCAATTAGTGTTTTTAACCAATCTTGTGCATCCAATAAGTTCATTTGTGTCATTGGATTAACATTTAGGTCATTTTCGTCGTCTCTAGGGTTATTTATGTGAAATTAGGGTTTTTAACCAATCTTGTGCATCCAATAAGTTCATTTGTGTCATTGGATTAACATTTAGCTCATTTTCATCCTCCCTAGGCTTATTCTTGTGCAATTAGGGCTTTTCACCAATCTTGTGCATCCAAAAAGTTCATTTGTGTCTTTGAATTGACATTTAGGTCATTTTCGTCCTCTCTAGGGTTATTTATGTGCAATTAGGGTTTTTAACTAATCTTATGCATCCAATAAGTTCATTTGTGTCATTGGATTAACATTTAGGTCATTTTCGTGCTCCCTAGGCTTATTCTTGTCCAATTAGGGTTTTTAACCAATCTTGTGCATCCAATAAGTTCATTTGTGTCATTGGATTAACATTTAGGTCATTTTCGTCCTCCCAAGGGTTATTTATGGGCAATTAGGGTTTTTAACCAATCTTGTGCATCCAATAAGTTCATTTGTGTCATTGGATTAACATTTAGGTCATTTTCGTCGTCTCTAGGGTTATTTATGTGAAATTAGGGTTTTTAACCAATCTTGTGCATCCAATAAGTTAATTTGTGTCATTGGATTAACATTTTGGTCATTTTCGTCCTCCCTAGGCTTATTCTTGTGCAATTAGGGTTTTTAACCAATCTTGTGCATTCAATAAGGTCATTTGTGTCATTGGATTAACATTTAGGTCATTTTCGTCCTCCCTAGGCTTATTTATGTGCAATTAGGGTTTTTAACCAATCTTGTGCATCCAATAAGTTCATTTGTGTCATTGGATTAACATTTAGGTCATTTTCATCCTCCCTAGGCTTATTCTTGTGCAATTAGGGTTTTTAACCAATCTCGTGCATCCAATAAGTTGGTTTGTGTCATTGAATAAACATTTAGGTCATTTTTGTCATGCCTAAGCTTATTCTTGTGCAATTAGGGTTTTTAACCAATCTTGTTCATCCAAAAAGTTCATTTGTGTCTTTGGATAAATATTTAGGTCATTTTCGTCCTCGCTAGGGTTATTTATGTGCAATTAGGGTTTTTAACCAATCTTGTGCATCAAATATGTTCATTTGTGTCATTGGATTAACATTTAGGTCATTTTCGTCCTCCCTAGGCTTATTCTTGTGCAATTAGGGTTTTTAACCAATCTTGTGCATCCAATAAGTTCATTTGTGTCATTGGATTAACATTTAGGTCATTTTCGTGCTCCCTAGGCTTATTCTTGTCCAATTAGGGTTTTTGACCAATCTTGTGCATCCAATAAGTTCATTTGTGTCATTGGATTAACATTTAGGTCATTTTCGTCCTCCCTAGGGTTATTTATGGGCAATTAGGGTTTTTAACCAATCTTGTGCATCCAATAAGTTCATTTGTGTCATTGGATTAACATTTAGGTCATTTTCGTCGTCTCTAGGGTTATTTATGTGCAATTAGGGTTTTTAACCAATCTTGTGCATCCAATAAGTTAATTTGTGTCAATGGATTAACATTTAGGTCATTTTCGTCCTCTCTAGGGTATTTATGTGCAATTAGGGTTTTTAACCAATCTTTTGCATCCAATAAGTTCATTTTTGTCATTGCATTAACATTTAGGTCATTTTCGTCCTCCCTGAGCTTATCCTTGTGCAATTAGGGTTTTAAACCAATCTTGTGGATCCAAAAAGTTCATTTGTGTCATTGGATTAACATTTAGGTCATTTTCGTCCTCCCTAGGCTTATTCTTGTCCAATTAGGGTTTTCAAGCAATCTTGTGCATCCAATAAGTTCATTTGTGTCATTGGATTAACATTTATGGCATTTTCGTCCCCCCTAGGCTTATTCTTGTGCAATTAGGGTTTTTAACCAATCTTGTGCATCCAAAAAGTTCATTTGTGTCATTGGATTAACATTTAGGTCATTTTCGTCCTCCCTTGGGTTATTTATGGGCAATTAGGGTTTTTAACCAATCTTGTGCATCCAATAAGTTCATTTGTGTCATTGGATTAACATTTTGGTCATTTTCGTCCTCTCTAGGGTTATTTATGTGCAATTAGGGTTTTAAACCAATCTTGTGCATCCAAAAAGTTCATTTGTGTGATTGGATTAACATTTTGGTCATTTTCGTCCTCCCTAGGCTTATTCTTGTCCAATTAGGGTTTTCAAGCAATCTTGTGCATCCAATAAGTTCATTTGTGTCATTGCATTAACATTTAGGTCATTTTCGTCCTCCCTGGGCTTATTCTTGTCCAATTAGGGTTTTCAAGCAATCTTGTGCATCCAATAAGTTCATTTGTGTCATTGCATTAACATTTAGGTCATTTTCTTCCTCCCTGGGCTTATCCTTGTGCAATTAGGGTTTTAAACCAATCTTGTGCATCCAATAAGTTCAATTGTGTCATTGCATTAACATTTAGGTCATTTTCGTCCTCCCTGGGCTTATCCTTGTGCAATTAGGGTTTTTAACCAATCTTGTGCATCCAATAAGTTCATTTGTGTCATTGGATTAACATTTAGGTCATTTTCGTGCTCCCTAGGCTTATTCTTGTCCAATTAGGGTTTTTGACCAATCTTGTGCATCCAATAAGTTCATTTGTGTCATTGGATTAACATTTAGGTCATTTTCGTCCTCCCTAGGGTTATTTATGGGCAATTAGGGTTTTTAACCAATCTTGTGCATCCAATAAGTTCATTTGTGTCATTGGATTAACATTTAGGTCATTTTCGTCGTCTCTAGGGTTATTTATGTGCAATTAGGGTTTTTAACCAATCTTGTGCATCCAATAAGTTCATTTGTGTCATTGGATTAACATTTAGGTCATTTTCGTCCTCCCTAGGGTTATTTATGGGCAATTAGGGTTTTTAACCAATCTTGTGCATCCAATAAGTTCATTTGTGTCATTGGATTAACATTTAGGTCATTTTCGTCCTCTCTAGGGTTATTTATGGGCAATTAGGGTTTTTAACCAATCTTGTGCATCCAATAAGTTCATTTGTGTCATTGGATTAACATTTAGGTCATTTTCGTCCTCCCTAGGCTTATTCTTGTCCAATTAGGGTTTTTAACCAATCTTGTGCATCCAATAAGTTCATTTGTGGCACTGGATTAAAATTTATGTCATTTTCGTCCTCCCTAGGCTTATTCTTGTGCAAATAGGGTCTTAACCAATCTTCTGCATCCAATAAATTCATTTGTGTCATTGTATTAACATTTAGGTCATTTTCGTCCTCCCGAGGCTTATTCTTGTCCAATTAGGGTTTTTAACCAATCTTGTGCATCCAATAAGTTCATTTGTGTCATTGGATTAACATTTAGGTCATTTTCGTCCTCCCTAGGCTTATTCTTGTCCAATTAGGGTTTTTAACCAATCTTGTGCATCCAATAAGTTCTTTTGTGTCATTGGATTAACATTTAGGTCATTTTCGTCCTCCCTAGGCTTATTCTTGGCCCATTAGGGTTTTTAACCAATCTTGTGCATCCAATAAGTTCATTTGTGTCATTGGATTAACATTTAGGTCATTTTCGTCCTCCCAAGGCTTATTTATGTGCAATTAGGGTTTTTAACCAATCTTGTGCATCCAATAAGTTCATTTGTGTCATTGGATTAACATTTAGGTCATTTTCGTCCTCCCTAGGCTTATTCTTGTCCAATTAGGGTTTTTAACCAATCTTGTGCATCCAATAAGTTCATTTGTGTCATTGGATTAACATTTAGGTCATTTTCGTCCTCCCAAGGGTTATTTATGGGCAATTAGGGTTTTTAACCAATCTTGTGCATCCAATAAGTTCATTTGTGTCATTGGATTAACATTTAGGTCATTTTCGTCGTCTCTAGGGTTATTTATGTGAAATTACGGTTTTAAACCAATCTTGTGCATCCAATAAATTCATTTGTGTCATTGGATTAACATTTAGGTCTTTTTCGTCCTCCCTAGGCTTATTCTTGTCCAATTAGGATTTTTAACCAATCTAGTGCATCCAATAAGTTCATTTGTGTCATTGGATTAAAATTTAGGTCATTTTCGTCCTCCCTAGGCTTATTCTTGTCCAATTAGGGTTTTTAACCAATCTTGTGCTTCCAATAAGTTCATTTGTGTCATTGGATTAACATTTAGGTCATTTTCGTCCTCCATAGGCTTATTCTTGTCCAATTAGGGTTTTTAACCAATCTTGTGCATCAAATAAGTTCATTTGTGTCATTGGATTAACATTTAGGACATTTTCGTCCTCCCTAGGCTTATTCTTGTCCAATTAGGGTTTTTAACCAATCTTGTGCATCCAATAAGTTCATTTGTGTCACTGGATTAAAATTTATGTCATTTTCGTCCTCCCTAGGCTTATTCATGTGCAAATAGGGTTTTTAACCAATCTTCTGCATCCAATAAGTTCATTTGTGTCATTGGATTAACATTTAGGTCATTTTCGTCCTCCCGAGGCTTATTCTTGTCCAATTAGGGTTTTTAACCAATCTTGTGCATCCAATAAGTTCATTTGTGTCATTGGATTAACATTTAGGTCATTTTCGTCCTCCCTAGGCTTATTCTTGTCCAATTAGGGTTTTTAACCAATCTTGTGCATCCAACAATAAGTTCATTTGTGTCATTGGATTAAAATTTAGGTCATTTTCGTCCTCCCTAGGCTTATTCTTGTGCAATTAGGGTTTTTAATCAATCTTGTGCATCCAAATAGTTTATTTGTGTCATTGGATTAACATTTAGGTCATTTTCGTCCTCTCTAGGCTTATTTATATGCAATTAGGGTTATTAACCAATCTTGTGCATCCAAAAAGTTCATTTGTGTCTTTGAATTGACATTTAGGTCATTTTCGGTCTCTCTAGGGTTATTTATGTGCAATTAGGGTTTTTAACCAATCTTGTGCATCCAATAAGTTCATTTGTGTCATTGGATTAACATTTAGGTCATTTTCATCCTCCCTAGGCTTATTCTTGTGCAATTAGGGATTTTCACCAATCTTGTGCATCCAAAAAGTTCATTTGTGTCTTTGAATTGACATTTAGGTCATTTTCGTCCTCTCTAGGGTTATTTATGTGCAATTAGGGTTTTTAACCAATCTTGTGCATCCAATAAGTTCATTTGTGTCATTGGATTAACATTTAGGTCATTTTCGTGCTCCCTAGGCTTATTCTTGTCCAATTAGGGTTTTTAACCAATCTTGTGCATCCAATAAGTTCATTTGTGTCATTGGATTAACATTTAGGTCATTTTCGTCCTCCCAAGGGTTATTTATGGGCAATTAGGGTTTTTAACCAATCTTGTGCATCCAATAAGTTCATTTGTGTCATTGGATTAACATTTAGGTCATTTTCGTCGTCTCTAGGGTTATTTATGTGAAATTAGGGTTTTTAACCAATCTTGTGCATCCAATAAGTTCATTTGTGTCATTGGATTAACATTTAGGTCATTTTCGTCCTCCCTAGGCTTATTCTTGTCCAATTAGGGTTTTTAACCAATCTTGTGCATCCAATAAGTTCATTTGTGTCACTGGATTAAAATTTATGTCATTTTCGTCCTCCCGAGGCTTATTCTTGTCCAATTAGGGTTTTTAACCAATCTTGTGCATCCAATAAGTTCATTTGTGTCATTGGATTAACATTTAGGTCATTTTCGTCCTCCCTAGGCTTATTCTTGTCCAATTAGGGTTTCTTACCAATCTTGTGCATCCAATAGGTGTGTTTGTGTCATTGCATGAACATTTAGGTCATTTTCGTCCTCCCTAGTCTTATTCTTGTCCAATTAGGGTTTTTAACCAATCTTGTGCATCCAATAAGTTCATTTGTGTCATTGGATTAACATTTAGGTCATTTTCGTCCTCCCTAGGCTTATTCTTGTCCAATTAGAGTTTTTAACCAATCATGTGCATCCAATAAGTTCATTTGTGTCATTGGATGAACAATTAGGTCATTTTCGTGCACCCTAGGCTTATTCTTGTCCAATTAGGGTTTTTAATCAATCTTGTGCATCCAATAGCTGTGTTTGTGTCATTGGATGAACATTTAGGTTATTTTCGTCCTCCCTAGGCTTATTCTTGTCCAATTAGGGTTTTTAACCGATCTTGTGCATCCAATAAGTTCATTTGTGTCATTGGATTAACATTTAGGTCATTTTCGTCCTTCCTAGGCTTATTCTTGTCCAATTAGGGTTTCTAACCAATCTTGTGCATTCAATAGGTGTGTTTGTGTCATTGGATGAACATTTAGGTCATTTTCGTCCTCCCTAGGCTTATTCTTGTCCAATTAGGGTTTTTAACCAATCTTGTGCATCCAATAAGTTTATTTGTGTCATTGGATTAACATTTAGGTCATTTTCGTCCTCCCTAGGCTTATTCTTGTCCAATTAGGGTTTCTAAACAATCTTGTGCATCCAATAGGTGTGTTTGTGGCATTGGATGAACATTTAGGTCATTTTCGTCCTCCCTAGGCTTATTCTTGTCCAATTAGGGTTTTTAACCAATCCTGTGCATCCAATAAGTTCATTTGTGTCATTGGATGAACAATTAGGTCATTTTCGTTCACCCTAAGCTTATTCTTGTCCAATTAGGGTTTTTAACCAATCTTATGCATCCAATAAGTTCATTTGTCTCATTGGATGAACATTTAGGTCATTTTCGTCCTCCCTAGGCTTATTCTTGTCCAATTAGGGTTTTTAACCAATCTTGTGCATCCAATAGGTGTGTTTGTGTCATTGGATGAACATTTAGGTCATTTTCGTCCTCCCGAGGCTTATTCTTGTCCAATTAGGGTTTTTAACCAATCTTGTGCATCCAATAAGTTCATTTGTGTCATTGGATTAACATTTAGGTCATTTTCGTCCTCCCTAGGCTTATTCTTGTCCAATTAGGGTTTTTAACCAATCTTGTGCATCCAACAATAAGTTCATTTGTGTCATTGGATTAAAATTTAGGTCATTTTCGTCCTCCCTAGGCTTATTCTTGTGCAATTAGGGTTTTTAATCAATCTTGTGCATCCAAATAGTTTATTTGTGTCATTGGATTAACATTTAGGTCATTTTGGTCCTCTCTAGGCTTATTTATATGCAATTAGGGTTATTAACCAATCTTGTGCATCCAAAAAGTTCATTTGTGTCTTTGAATTGACATTTAGGTCATTTTCGGTCTCTCTAGGGTTATTTATGTGCAATTAGGGTTTTTAACCAATCTTGTGCATCCAATAAGTTCATTTGTGTCATTGGATTAACATTTAGGTCATTTTCTTCCTCTCTAGGCTTATTCTTGTCCAATTAGGGTTTTTAACCAATCTTGTGCATCCAATAAGTTCATTTGCGTCATTGGAATAAAATTTAGGTCATTTTCGTCCTCCCTAGGCTTATTCTTGTGCAATCAAGGTTTTTAACCAATCTTGTGCATCCAAAAAGTTTATTTGTGTCATTGGATTAACATTTAGGTCATTTTCGTCCTCTCTAGGCTTATTTATATGCAATTAGGGTTATTAACCAATCTTGTGCATCCAAAAAGTTCATTTGTGTCTTTGAATTGACATTTAGGTCATTTTCGGTCTCTCTAGGGTTATTTATGTGCAATTAGGGTTTTTAACCAATCTTGTGCATCCAATAACTTCATTTGTGTCATTGGATTAACATTTAGGTCATTTTCGTCCTCCCTAGGCTTATTTATGTGCAATTAGGGTTTTTAACCAATCTTGTGCATCCAATAAGTTCATTTGTGTCATTGGATTAACATTTAGGTCATTTTCATCTTCCCTAGGCTTATTCTTGTGCAATTAGGGCTTTTCACCAATCTTGTGCATCCAAAAAGTTCATTTGTGTCTTTGAATTGACATTTAGGTCATTTTCGTCCTCTCTAGGGTTATTTATGTGCAATTAGGGTTTTTAACCAATCTTGTGCATCCAATAAGTTCATTTGTGTCATTGGATTAACATTTAGGTCATTTTCGTGCTCCCTAGGCTTATTCTTGTCCAATTAGGGTTTTTAACCAATCTTGTGCATCCAATAAGTTCATTTGTGTCATTGGATTAACATTTAGGTCATTTTCGTCCTCCCAAGGGTTATTTATGGGCAATTAGGGTTTTTAACCAATCTTGTGCATCCAATAAGTTCATTTGTGTCATTGGATTAACATTTAGGTCATTTTCGTCGTCTCTAGGGTTATTTATGTGAAATTACGGTTTTAAACCAATCTTGTGCATCCAATAAATTCATTTGTGTCATTGGATTAACATTTAGGTCTTTTTCGTCCTCCCTAGGCTTATTCTTGTCCAATTAGGATTTTTAACCAATCTAGTGCATCCAATAAGTTCATTTGTGTCATTGGATTAAAATTTAGGTCATTTTCGTCCTCCCTAGGCTTATTCTTGTGCAATTAGGGTTTTTCACCAATCTTGTGCATCCAAAAAGTTTATTTGTGTCATTGGATTAACATTTAGGTCATTTTCGTCCTCTCTAGGCTTATTTATATGCAATTAGGGTTATTAACCAATCTTGTGCATCCAAAAAGTTCATTTGTGTCTTTGAATTGACATTTAGGTCATTTTCATGCTCCCTAGGTCATTTTCATGCTCCCTAGGCTTATTTTCGGTCTCTCTAGGGTTATTTATGTGAAATTAGTGTTTTTAACCAATCTTGTGCATCCAATAAGTTCATTTGTGTCATTGGATTAACATTTAGGTCATTTTCGTCCTCCCTAGGCTTATTTATGTGCAATTAGGGTTTTTAACCAATCTTGTGCATCCAATAAGTTCATTTGTGTCATTGGATTAACATTTAGGTCATTTTCATCCTCCCTAGGCTTATTCTTGTGCAATTAGGGCTTTTCACCAATCTTGTGCATCCAAAAAGTTCATTTGTGTCTTTGAATTGACATTTAGGTCATTTTCGTCCTCTCTAGGGTTATTTATGTGCAATTAGGGTTTTTAACTAATCTTATGCATCCAATAAGTTCATTTGTGTCATTGGATTAACATTTAGGTCATTTTCATGCTCCCTAGGCTTATTCTTGACCAATTAGGGTTTTTAACCAATCTTGTGCATCCAAAAAGTTTATTTGTGTCATTGGATTAACATTTAGGTCATTTTCGTCCTCTCTAGGCTTATTTATATGCAATTAGGGTTATTAACCAATCTTGTGCATCCAAAAAGTCCATTTGTGTCTTTGAATTGACATTTAGGTCATTTTCGGTCTCTCTAGGGTTATTCTTGTGCAATTAGGGCTTTTAACCAATCTTGTGCATCCAATAAGTTCATTTGTGTCATTGGATTAACATTTAGGTCATTTTCGTCCTCCCTAGGCTTATTCTTGTGCAATTAGGGTTTTTAACCAAATGTTGTGCATCCAATAAGTTAATTTGTGTCATTGGATTAACATTTTGGTCATTTTCGTCCTCCCTAGGCTTATTCTTGTGCAATTAGGGTTTTTAACCAATCTTGTGCATCCAATAAGTTCATTTGTGTCATTGGATTAACATTTAGGTCATTTTCGTCCTCCCTAGGCTTATTCTTGTGCAATTAGGGTTTTTAACCAATCTTGTGCATAAAATAAGTTTATTTGTGTCATTGGATTAACATTTAGGTCATTTTCGTCCTCCCTAGGGTTTTTTATGGGCAATTATGGTTTTTAACAAATCATGTGCATCCAATAAGTTCATTTGTGTCATTTGATTAACATTTATGTCATTTTCGTCCTCCCTAGGCTTATTCTTGTGCAATTAGGGTTTTTAACCAATCTTGTGCATCCAATAAGTTCATTTGTGTCATTGGATTAACATTTAGGTCATTTTTGCCCTCCCTAGGCTTATCCTTGTGCAATTAGGGCTTTTAACCAATCTTGTGCA
This sequence comes from Cicer pinnatifidum, assembly GCA_037974775.1. Lineage (NCBI taxonomy): Eukaryota > Viridiplantae > Streptophyta > Magnoliopsida > Fabales > Fabaceae > Cicer > Cicer pinnatifidum. Next base: position 22,430,778 of record JBBPBR010000008.1, on the reverse strand, counting down.
TCCTATAAGTTCATTTGTGTCTTTGAATTGACATTTAGGTCATTTTCGTCCTCTCTAGGGTTATTTATGTGTAATTAGGGTTTTTAACCAATCTTGTGCATCCAAAAAGTTCATTTGTGTCTTTGAATTGACATTTATGTCATTTTCGTCCTCTCTAGGGTTATTTATTTGCAATTAAGGTTTTTAACCTATCTTGTGCATCGAACAAGTTGATTTGTGTCGTTGGATTAACATTTAGGTCATTTCCGTCCTCCCTAGGCTTATTCTTGTCCAATTAGGGTTTTTAACCAATCTTGTGCATCCAATAAGTTCATTTGTGTCATTGGATTAACATTTAGGTCATTTTCGTCCTCCCTAGGGTTATTTATGAGCAATTAGGGTTTTTAACCAATCTTGTGCATCCAATAAGTTCATTTGTGTCATTGGATTAACATTTAGGTCATTTTCGTCCTCCCTAGGCTTATTCTTGTGCAATTAGGGTTTTTAACCAATCTTGTGTATCCAATAAGTTTATCTTTGTCATTGGATTAACATTTAGGTCATTTTCGTCCTCCTTAGGGTTTTTTATGGGCAATTATGGTTTTTAACCCATCATGTGCATCCAATAAGTTCATTTGTGTCATTGGATTTACATTTATGTCATTTTCGTCCTCCCTAGACTTATTCTTGTGCAATTAGGGTTTTTAACCAATCTTGTGCATCCAATAAGTTCATTTGTGTCATTGGATTAACATTTAGGTCATTTTCGTCCTCCCTAGGGTTATTCTTGTGCAATTAGGAGTTTTAACCAATCTTGTGCGTCCAAAAAGTTCATTTGTGTCTTTGAATTGACATTTAGGTCATTTTCGTCCTCTCTAGGGTTATTTATGTCCAATTAGGGCTTTTAACCTATCTTGTGCATCCAAAAAGTTCATTTGTGTCATTGGATTAACATTTAGGTCATTTTCGTCCTCCCTAGGCTTATTCTTGTGCAATTAGGGTTTTAAACCAATCTTGTGCATCCAATAAGTTCCTTTGTGTCATTGGATTAACATTTAGGTCATTTTCGTCGTCTCTAGGGTTATTTATGTGCAATTAGGGTTTTTAACCAATCTTGTGCATCCAATAAGTTCATTTGTGTCATTGGATTAACATTTAGGTCATTTTCGTCCTCCCTAGGCTTATTCTTGTGCAATTAGGGTTTTTATCCAATCTTGTGCATCCAATATGTTCATTTGTGTCATTTGATTAACATTTAGGTCATTTTCGTCCTCCATAGGCTTATTCTTGTGCAATTAGGGTTTTTAACCAATCTTGTGCATCCAATAAGTTCGTTTGTGTCATTGGATTAACATTTAGGTCATTTTCGTCCTCCCTAAGCTTATCGTTTAGCAATTAGGGTTTTTAACCAATCTTGTGCATCCAATAAGTTCATTTGAGTCATTGGATTAACATTTAGGTCATTTTCGTCCTCTCTAGGGTTATTTATGTGCAATTAGGGTTTTTAACCAATCTTGTGCATCCAATAAGTTCATTTGTGTCATTGGATTAACATTTAGGTCATTTTCGTGCTCCCTAGGCTTATTCTTGTCCAATTAGGGTTTTTAACCAATCTTGTGCATCCAATAAGTTCATTTGTGTCATTGGATTAACATTTAGGTCATTTTCGTCCTCCCAAGGGTTATTTATGGGCAATTAGGGTTTTTAACCAATCTTGTGCATCCAATAAGTTCATTTGTGTCATTGGATTAACATTTAGGTCATTTTCATCCTCCCTAGGCTTATTCTTGTGCAATTAGGGATTTTCACCAATCTTGTGCATCCAAAAAGTTCATTTGTGTCTTTGAATTGACATTTAGGTCATTTTCGTCCTCTCTAGGGTTATTTATGTGCAATTAGGGTTTTTAACCAATCTTGTGCATCCAATAAGTTCATTTGTGTCATTGGATTAACATTTAGGTCATTTTCGTGCTCCCTAGGCTTATTCTTGTCCAATTAGGGTTTTTAACCAATCTTGTGCATCCAATAAGTTCATTTGTGTCATTGGATTAACATTTAGGTCATTTTCGTCCTCCCAAGGGTTATTTATGGGCAATTAGGGTTTTTAACCAATCTTGTGCATCCAATAAGTTCATTTGTGTCATTGGATTAACATTTAGGTCATTTTCGTCGTCTCTAGGGTTATTTATGTGAAATTACGGTTTTAAACCAATCTTGTGCATCCAATAAATTCATTTGTGTCATTGGATTAACATTTAGGTCTTTTTCGTCCTCCCTAGGCTTATTCTTGTCCAATTAGGATTTTTAACCAATCTAGTGCATCCAATAAGTTCATTTGTGTCATTGGATTAAAATTTAGGTCATTTTCGTCCTCCCTAGGCTTATTCTTGTCCAATTAGGGTTTTTAACCAATCTTGTGCTTCCAATAAGTTCATTTGTGTCATTGGATTAACATTTAGGTCATTTTCGTCCTCCATAGGCTTATTCTTGTCCAATTAGGGTTTTTAACCAATCTTGTGCATCCAATAAGTTCATTTGTGTCATTGGATTAACATTTAGGTCATTTTCGTCCTCCCTAGGCTTATTTATGTGCAATTAGGGTTTTTAACCAATCTTGTGCATCCAATAAGTTCATTTGTGTCATTGGATTAACATTTAGGTCATCTTCGTCCTCCCTAGGCTTATTCTTGTCCAATTAGGGTTTTTAACCAATCTTGTGCATCCAATAAGTTCATTTGTGTCATTGGATTAACATTTAGGTCATTTTCGTCCTCCCTAGGCTTATTCTTGTCCAATTAGGGTTTTTAACCAATCTTGTGCATCCAACAAGTTTGTTTATGTCATTGAATTAATATTTAGGTCATTTTCGTCCTCCCTAGGCATATTCTTGTCCAATTAGGGTTTTTAACCAATCTTGTGCATCCAATAGGTGTGTTTGTGTCATTGGATGATCAATTAGGTTATTTAAGTCCTCCCTAGGCTTATTCTTTTCCAATTAGGGTTTTTAACCAATCTTGTGCATCCAATAGGTGTGTTTGTGTCTTTGGATGATCAATTAGGTCATTTTCGTCCTCCGTAGGCTTATTCTTGTCCAATTAGGGGTTTTAACCAATCTTGTGCATCCGATAAGATTGTTTGTGTCATTAAATTAATATTTAGGTCATTTTCGTCCTCCCTAAGCATATTCTTGTCCAATTAGGGTTTTTAACCAATCTTGTGCATCCAATAGGTGTGTTTGTGTCATTGGATGATCAATTAGGTCATTTTCGTCCTCCCTAGGCTTATTCTTGTCCAATTAGGGTTTTTAACCAATCTTGTGCATCCAATAGGTGTGTTTGTGTCATTGGATGATCAATTAGGTCATTTTCGTCCTCCCTAGGCATATTCTTGTCCAATTAGGGTTTTTAACCAATCTTGTGCATCCAATAGGTGTGTTGGTGTCATTGGATGATAAATTAGGTCATTTACGTCCTCCCTATGCTTATTCTTGTCCAATTAGGGTTTTTAACCAATCTTGAGCATCCAATAACTTTGTTTGTGTCATTGAATTAATATTTAGGTAATTTTCGTCCTCCATAGGCATATTCTTGTCCAATAAGGGTTTTTAACCAATCTTGTGCATCCAATAGGTGTGTTTGTGTCATTGGATGATCAATTAGGTCATTTTCGTCCTCCCTAGGCTTATTCTTGTCCAATTAGGGTTTTTAACCAATCTTGTGCATCCAATAGGTGTGTTTGTGTCATTGGATGATCAATTAGGTCATTTTTCGTCCTCCCTAAGCTTATTCTTGTCCAATTAGGGTTTTTAACCAATCTTATGCATCCAATAGGTGTGTTTGTGTCATTGGATGATCAATTAGGTCATTTTCGTCCTCCCTAGGCTTATTCTTGTCCAATTAGGGTTTTTAACCAATCTTGTGCATCCAATAGGTGTGTTTGTGTCATTGGATGATCAATTAGGTCATTTTCGTCCTCCCTAGGCTTATTCTTGTCCAATTAGGGTTTTTAACCAATCTTGTGCATCCAATAGGTGTGTTTGTGTCATTGGATGATCAATTAGGTCATTTTCGTCCTCCCTAGGCTTATTCTTGTCCAATTAGGGTTTTTAACCAATCTTGTGCATCCAATAGGTGTGTTTGTGTCATTGGATGATCAATTAGGTCATTTTCATCATCCCAAGGCTTATTCTTGTCCAATTAGGGTTTTTAACCAATCTTGTGCATCCAATAACTTTGTTTGTGTCATTGAATTAATATTTAGGTCATTTTCGTCCTCCTTAGGCATATTCTTGTCGAATTAGGGTTTTTAACCAATCTTGTGAATCCAATCGGTGTGTTTCTGTCATTGGATGATCAATTAGGTCATTTTCGTCCTCCCTAGGCTTATTCTTGTCCAATTAGGGTTTTTAACCAATCTTGTGCATCCAATAGGTGTGTTTGTGTCATTGGATGATCAATTAGGTCATTTTCGTCCTCCCTAGGCTTATTCTTGTCCAATTAGGGTTTTTAACCAATCTTGTGCATCCAATAGGTGTGTTTGTGTCATTGGATGATCAATTAGGTCATTTTCGTCCTCCCTAGGCATATTCTTGTCCAATTAGGGTTTTTAACCAATCTTGTGCATCCAATAGGTGTGTTTGTGGCAATGGCTGATCAATTAGGTCATTTTCGTCCTCCCTAGGCTTATTCTTGTCCAATTAGGGTTTTTAACCAATCTAGTGCATCCAATAGGTGTGTTTTTGTCATTGGATGATCAATTAGGTCATTTTCGTCCTCCCTAGGCTTATTCTTGCCCAATTAGGGTTTTTAACCAATCTTGTGCATCCAATAAGTTCATTTGTGTCATTGGATTAACATTTAGGTCATTTTCGTCCTCCCTAGGCATATTCTTGTCCAATTAGGGTTTTTAACCAATCTTGTGCTTCCAATAGGTGTGTTTGTGTCATTGGATTATCACTTAGGTCATTTTCGTCCTCACTATGCTTATTCTTGTCCAATTAGGGTTTTTAACCAATCTTGTGCATCCAATAGGTGTGTTTGTGTCATTGGATGATCAATTAGGTCATTTTCGTCCTCCCTAGGCTTATTCTTGTCCAATTAGGGTTTTTAACCAATCTTGTGCATCCAATAGGTGTGTTTGTGTCATTGGATGATCAATTAGGTCATTTTCGTCCTCCCTAGGCTTATTCTTGTCCAATTATGGTTTTTAACCAATCTTGTACATCCAATAGGTGTGTTTGTGTCATTGGATTATCAATTAGGTCATTTTCGTCCTCCCTAGGCATATTCTTGTCCAATTAGGGTTTTTAACCAATCTTGTGCATCCAATAGGTGTGTTTGTGTCATTGGATGATCAATTAGGTCATTTTCGTCCTCCCTAGGCTTATTCTTGTCCAATTAGGGTTTTTAACCAATCTTGTGCATCCAATAACTTTGTTTGTGTCATTGAATTAATATTTAGGTCATTTTCGACCTCCATAGGCATAGTCTTGTCCAATTAGGGTTTTTAACCAATCTTGTGCATCCAATAGGTGTGTTTGTGTCATTGGATGATCAATTAGGTCATTTTCGTCCTCCCTAGGCTTATTCTTGTCCAATTAGGGTTTTTAACCAATCTTGTGCATCCAATAAGTTCATTTGTGTCTTTGGATTAACATTTAGGTCATTTTCGTCCTCCCTAGGCTTATTCTTGTGCAATTAGGGCTTTTAACCAATCTTGTGCATCCAAAAAGTTCATTTGTGTCTTTGAATTGACATTTAGGTCATTTTCGTCCTCTCTAGGGTTATTTATGTGCATTTAGGGTTTTTAACCAATCTTGTGCATACAATAAGTTCATTTGTGTCATTGGATTAACATTTAGGTCATTTTCGTCCTCCCTAGGCTTATTCTTGTGCAATTAGGGTTTTTAACCAATCTTGTGCATCCAATAAGTTCATTTGTGTCATTGGATTAACATTTAGGTCATTTTCGTGCTCCCTAGGCTTATTCTTGTCCAATTAGGGTTTTTAACCAATCTTGTGCATCCAATAAGTTCATTTGTGTCATTGGATTAACATTTAGGTCATTTTCGTCCTCCCTAGGGTTATTTATGGGCAATTAGGGTTTTTAACCAATCTTGTGCATCCAATAACTTCATTTGTGTCATTGGATTACCATTTAGGTCATTTTCGTCCTCCCTAGGCTTATTCTTGTGCAATTAGGGTTTTTAACCAATCTTGTGCATCCAATAAGTTTATTTGTGTCATTGGATTAACATTTAGGTCATTTTCGTCCTCCCTAGGGTTATTTATGGGCAATTATGGTTTTTAACCAATCATGTGCATCCAATAAGTTCATTTGTGTCATTGGATTAACATTTATGTCATTTTCGTCCTCCCTAGGCTTATTCTTGTGCAATTAGGGTTTTTAACCAATCTTGTGCATCCAATAAGTTCATTTGTGTCATTGGATTAACATTTAGGTCATTTTCGTCCTCCCCAGGCTTATTCTTGTGGAATTAGAGCTTTTAACCAATCTTTAGCATCCAAAAAGTTCATTTGTGTCTTTGAATTGACATTTTGGTCATTTTCGTCCTCTCTAGGGTTATTTATGTCCAATTAGGGTTTTTAACCTATCTTTTGCACCGAACAAGTTCATTTGTGTCATTGGATTAAATTTTAGGTCATTTCCGTCCTCCCTAGGCTTATTCTTGTGCAATTAGGGTTTTTAACCAATCTTGTGCATCCAATAAGTTTATTTGTGTCATTGGATTAACATTTAGGTCATTTTCGTCCTCCCTAGGGTTTTTTATTGGCAATTATGGTTTTTAACCAATCTTGTGCATCCAATAAGTTCATTTGAGTCATTGGATTAACATTTAGGTCATTTTCGTCCTCCCTAGGCTTATTCTTGTGCAATTAGGGTTTTTAACCAATCTTGTGCATCCAATAAGTTCATTTGTGTCATTGGATTAACATTTAGGTCATTTTCGTCCTCCCTAGGGTTATTCTTGTGCAATTAGGGTTTTTAACCAATCTTGTGCATCCAATAAGTTCATTTGTGCCATTGGATTAACATTTAGGTCATTTTCGTCCTCCCTAGGCTTATTCTTGTGCAATTAGGGCTTTTAACCAATCTTGTGCATCCAAAAAGTTCATTTGTGTCATTGAATTGACATTTAGGTCATTTTCGTCCTCTCTACGGTTATTTATGTGCAATTAGGGTTTTTAACCAATCTTGTGCATCCAATAAGTTCATTTGTGTCATTGGATTAACATTTAGGTCATTTTCGTCCTCCCTAGGCTTATTCTTGTGCAATTAGGGTTTTTAACCAATCTTGTGCATCCAATAAGTTCATTTGTGTCATTGGATTAACATTTAGGTCATTTTCGTCCTCCCTAGGCTTATTTATGTGCAATTAGGGTTTTTAACCAATCTTGTGCATCCAATAAGTTTATTTGTGTCATTGGATTAACATTTAGGTCATTTTCGTCGTCTCTAGAGTTATTTATGTGCAATTAGGGTTTTTAACCAATCTTGTGCATCCAATAAGTTCATTTGTGTCATTGGATTAAGATTTAGGTCATTTTCGTCCTCCCTAGGCTTATTCTTGTGCAATTAGAGATTTTAACCAATCTTTAGCATCCAAAAAGTTCATTTGTGTCTTTGAATTGACATTTTGGTCATTTTCGTCCTCTCTAGGGTTATTTATGTCCAATTAGGGTTTTTAACCTATCTTGTGCATCGAACAAGTTCATTTGTGTCATTGGATTAAATTTTAGGTAATTTCCGTCCTCCCTAGGCTTATTCTTGTCCAATTAGGGTTTTTAACCAATCTTGTGCATCCAATAAGTTCATTTGTGTCATTGGATTAACATTTAGGTCATTTTCGTCCTCCCTAGGCTTATTCTTGTGCAATTAGGACTTTTAACCAATCTTGTGCATCCAAAGAGTTCATTTGTGTCTTTGAATTGACATTTAGGTCATTTTCGTCCTCTCTAGGGTAATTTATGTCCAATTAGGGCTTTTAACCTATCTTGTGCATCCAAAAAGTTCATTTGTGTCTTTCAATTGACATTTATGTCATTTTCGTCCTCTCTAGGGTTATTTATGTGCAATTAAGGTTTTTAACCTATCTTGTGCATCGAACAAGTTCATTTGTGTCGTTGGATTAACATTTAGGTCATTTCCGTCCTCCCTAGGCTTATTCTTGTCCAATTAGGGTTTTTAACCATTCTTGTGCATCCAATAAGTTCATTTGTGTCATTGGATTAACATTTAGGTCATTTTCGTCCTCCCTAGGGTTATTTATGAGCAATTAGGGTTTTTAACCAATCTTGTGCATCCAATAAGTTCATTTGTGTCATTGGATTAACATTTAGGTCATTTTCGTCCTCCCTAGGCTTATTCTTGTGCAATTAGGGTTTTTAACCAATCTTGTCCATCCAATAAGTTTATTTGTGTCATTGGATTAACATTTAGGTCATTTTCGTCCTCCCTAGGGTTTTTTATTGGCAATTATGGTTTTTACCCAATCATGTGCATCCAATAAGTTCATTTGTGTCATTGGATTAACATTTATGTCATTTTCGTCCTCCCTAGGCTTATTCTTGTGGAATTAGGGTTTTTAACCAATCTTGTGCATCCAATAAGTTCATTTGTGTCATTGGATTAAAATTTAGGTCATTTTCGTCCTCCCTAGGCTTATTCTTGTGCAATTAGGACTTTTAACCAATCTTGTGCATCCAAGAAGTTTATTTGTGTCTTTGAATTGACATTTATGTCATTTTCGTCCTCTCTAGGGTTATTTATGTCCAATTAGGGCTTTTAACCTATCTTGTGCATCCAAAAAGTTCATTTGTGTCTTTGAATTGACATTTATGTCATTTTCGTCCTCTCTAGGGTTATTTATGTGCAATTAAGGTTTTTAACCTATCTTGTGCATCGAACAAGTTCATTTGTGTCGTTGGATTAACATTTAGGTCATTTCCGTCCTCCCTAGGCTTATTCTTGTCCAATTAGGGTTTTTAACCAAACTTTTGCATCCAATAAGTTCATTTGTGTCATTGTATTAAAATTTAGGTCATTTTCGTCCTCCCTAGGGTTATTTGTGGGCAATTAAGGTTTTTAACCAATCTTGTGCATCCAATAAGTTCATTTGTGTCATTGGATTAACATTTAGGTCATTTTCGTCCTCCCTAGGCTTATTCTTGTGCAATTAGGGTTTTTAACCAATCTTGTGCATCCAATAAGTTTATTTGTGTCATTGGATTAACATTTAGGTCATTTTCGTCCTCCCTAGGGTTTTTTATGGGCAATTATGGTTTTTAACCAATCATGTGCATCCAATAAGTTCATTTGTGTCATTGGATTAACATTTATGTCATTTTCGTCCTCCCTAGGCTTATTCTTGTGGAATTAGGGTTTTTAACCAATCTTGTGCATCCAATAAGTTTATTTGTGTCATTGGATTAACATTTAGGTCATTTTCGTCCTCCCTAGGCTTATTCTTGTGCAATTAGGGTTTTTAACCAATCTTGTGCATCCAATAAGTTCATTTGTGTCATTGGATTAACATTTAGGTCATTTTCGTCCTCCCTAGGCTTATTCTTGTGCAATTAGGGTTTTTAACCAATCTTGTGCATCCAATAAGTTAATTTGTGTCATTGGATTAACATTTTTGTCATTTTCGTCCTCCCTAGACTTATTCTTGTGCAATTAGGGTTTTTAACCAATCTTGTGCATCCAATAAGTTCATTTGTGTCATTGGATTAACATTTAGGTCATTTTCGTCCTCCCTAGGCTTATTCTTGTGCAATTAGGGTTTTTAACCAATCTTGTGCATCCAATAAGTTCATTTGTGTCATTGGATTAACATTTAGGTCATTTTCGTGCTCCCTAGGCTTATTTATGTGCAATTAGGGTTTTTAACCAATCTTGTGTATCCAATAAGTTTATTTGTGTCATTGGATAAACATTTAGGTCATTTTCGTCCTCCCTAGGGTTATTTATGGGCAATTATGGTTTTTAACCAATCTTGTGCATCCAATAAGTTCATTTGTGTCATTTGATTAACATTTAGGTCATTTTCGTCGTCCCTTGGCTTATTCTTGTGCAATTAGGGCTTTTAACCAATCTTGTGCATCCAATAAGTTCATTTGTGTCATTGGATTAACATTTAGGTCATTTTCGTCCTCCCTAGGCTTATTCTTGTGCAATTAGGGTTTTTAACCAATCTTGTGCATCCAATAAGTTAATTTGTGTCATTGGATTAACATTTTGATCATTTTCATCCTCCCTAGGCTTATTCTTGGGCAATTAGGGTTTTTAACCAATCTTGTGCATCCAATAAGTTCATTTGTGTCATTGGATTAACATTTAGGTAATTTTTGTCCTCCCTAGGGTTTTTTATGGGCAATTATGGTTTTTAACCCATCATGTGCATCCAATAAGTTCATTTGTGTCATTGGATTAACATTTATGTCATTTTCGTCCTCCCGAGGCTTATTCTTGAGCAATTAGGGTTTTTAATCAATCTTGTGCATCCAATAAGTTCATTTGTGTCATTGGATTAACATTTAGGTCATTTTCGTCCTCCCTAGGCTTATCCTTGTGCAATTAGGGCTTTTAACCAATCTTGTGCATCCTATAAGTTCATTTGTGTCTTTGAATTTACATTTAGGTCATTTTCGTCCTCTCTAGGGTTATTTATGTGTAATTAGGGTTTTTAACCAATCTGGTGCATCCAATAAGTTCATTTGTGTCATTGGATTAACATTTAGGTCATTTTCATGCTCGCTAAGCTTATTCTTGTCCAATTAGGGTTTTTAACCAATCTTGTGCTTCCAATAAGTTCATTTGTGTCATTGGATTAACATTTAGGTCATTTTCGTCCTCCCTAGGCTTATTCTTGTGCAATTAGGGTTTTTAACCAATCTTGTGCATCCAATAAGTTAATTTGTGTCATTGGAATAACATTTTGGTCATTTTCATCCTCCTTAGGCTTATTCTTGGGCAATTAGGGTTTTTAACCAATCTTGTGCATCCAATAAGTTCATTTGTGTCATTGGATTAACATTTAGGTCATTTTCGTCCTCCCTAGGCTTATTCTTGTGCAATTAGGGTTTTTAACCAATCTTGTGCATCCAATAAGTTTATTTTTGTCATTGGATTAACATTTAGGTCATTTTCGTCCTCCTTAGGGTTTTTTATGGGCAATTATGGTTTTTAACCCGTCATGTGCATCCAATAAGTTCATTTGTGTCATTGGATTTACATTTATGTCATTTTCGTCCTCCCTAGACTTATTCTTGTGCAATTAGGGTTTTTAACCAATCTTGTGCATCCAATAAGTTCATTTGTGTCATTGGATTAACATTTAGGTCATTTTCGTCCTCCCTAGGCTTATTCTTGTGCAATTAGGAGTTTTAACCAATCTTGTGCATCCAAAAAGTTCATTTGTGTCTTTGAATTGACATTTAGGTTTTTCGTCCTCTCTAGGGTTATTTATGTCCAATTAGGGCTTTTAACCTATCTTGTGCATCCAAAAAGTTCATTTGTGTCATTGGATTAACATTTATGTCATTTTCGGCCTCCCTAGGCTTATTCTTGTGCAATTAGGGTTTTAAACCAATCTTGTGCATCCAATAAGTTCCTTTGTGTCATTGGATTAACATTTAGGTCATTTTCGTCGTCTCTAGGGTTAATTATGTGCAATTAGGGTTTTTAACCAATCTTTAGCATCCAAAAAGTTCATTTGTGTCTTTGAATTGACATTTTGGTCATTTTCGTCCTCTCTAGGGTTATTTATGTCCAATTAGGGTTTTTAACCTATCTTGTGCATCGAACAAGTTCATTTGTGTCATTGGATTAAATTTTAGGTCATTTCCGTCCTCCCTAGGCTTATTTTTGTCCAATTAGGGTTTTTAACCAATCTTGTGCATCCAATAAGTTCATTTGTGTCATTGGATTAACATTTAGGTCATTTTCGTCCTCCCTAGGCTTATTTTCTTGCAATTAGGGTTTTTATCCAATCTTGTGCATCCAATAAGTTCATTTGTGTCATTGGATTAACATTTAGGTCATTTTCGTGCTCCCTAGGCTTATTTATGTGCAATTAGGGTTTTTAACCAATCTTGTGCATCCAATAAGTTTATTTGTGTCATTGGATTAACATTTAGGTGATTTTCGTCCTCCCTAGGGTTATTTATGGGCAATTATGGTTTTTAACCAATCTTGTGCATCCAATAAGTTCATTTGTGTCATTTGATTAACATTTAGGTCATTTTCGTCGTCCCTAGGCTTATTCTTGTGCAATTAGGGCTTTTAACCAATCTTGTGCATCCAATAAGTTCATTTGTGTCATTGGATTAACATTTAGGTCATTTTCGTCCTCCCTAGGGTTTTTTATGGGCAATTATGGTTTTTAACCCATCATGTGCATCCAATAAGTTCATTTGTGTCATTGGATTAACATTTATGTCATTTTCGTCCTCCCGAGGCTTATTCTTGAGCAATTAGGGGTTTTAATCAATCTTGTGCATCCAATAAGTTCATTTGTGTCATTGGATTAACATTTAGGTCATTTTCGTCCTCCCTAGGCTTATCCTTGTGCAATTAGGGCTTTTAACCAATCTTGTGCATCCTATAAGTTCATTTGTGTCTTTGAATTTACATTTAGGTCATTTTCGTCCTCTCTAGGGTTATTTATGTGTAATTAGGGTTTTTAACCAATCTGGTGCATCCAATAAGTTCATTTGTGTCATTGGATTAACATTTAGGTCATTTTCATGCTCGCTAGGCTTATTCTTGTCCAATTAGGGTTTTTAACCAATCTTGTGCTTCCAATAAGTTCATTTGTGTCATTGGATTAACATTTAGGTCATTTTCGTCCTCCCTAGGCTTATTCTTGTGCAATTAGGGTTTTTAACCAATCTTGTGCATCCAATAAGTTAATTTGTGTCATTGGATTAACATTTTGGTCATTGTCATCCTCCTTAGGCTTATTCTTGGGCAATTAGGGTTTTTAACCAATCTTGTGCATCCAATAAGTTCATTTGTGTCATTGGATTAACATTTAGGTCATTTTCGTCCTCCCTAGGCTTATTCTTGTGCAATTAGGGTTTTTAACCAATCTTGTGCATCCAATAAGTTTATCTTTGTCATTGGATTAACATTTAGGTCATTTTCGTCCTCCTTAGGGTTTTTTATGGGCAATTATGGTTTTTAACCCATCATGTGCATCCAATAAGTTCATTTGTGTCATTGGATTTACATTTATGTCATTTTCGTCCTCCCTAGACTTATTCTTGTGCAATTAGGGTTTTTAACCAATCTTGTGCATCCAATAAGTTCATTTGTGTCATTGGATTAACATTTAGGTCATTTTCGTCCTCCCTAGGCTTATTCTTGTGCAATTAGGAGTTTTAACCAATCTTGTGCATCCAAAAAGTTCATTTGTGTCTTTGAATTGACATTTAGGTCATTTTCGTCCTCTCTAGGGTTATTTATGTCCAATTAGGGCTTTTAACCTATCTTGTGCATCCAAAAAGTTCATTTGTGTCTTTGAATTGACATTTATGTCATTTTCGTCCTCTCTAGGGTTATTTATGTGGAATTAAGGTTTTTAACCTATCTTGTGCATCGAACAAGTTCATTTGTGTCGTTGGATTAACATTTAGGTCATTTCCGTCCTCCCTATGCTTATTCTTGTCCAATTAGGGTTTTTAACCAATCTTGTGCATCCAATAAGTTTATTTGAGTCATTGGATTAACATTTAGGTCATTTTCGTCCTCCCTAGGCTTATTCTTGTGCAATTAGGGTTTTTAACCAATCTTGTGCATCCAATAAGTTCATTTGTGTCATTGGATTAACATTTAGGTCATTTTCGTCCTCCCTAGGCTTATTCTTGTGCAATTAGGGTTTTTAACTAATCTTGTGCATCCAATAAGTTTATTTGTGTCATTGGATTAACATTTAGGTCATTTTCGTCCTCCCTAGGGTTATTTATGGGCAATTATGGTTTTTAACCAATCATGTGCATCCAATAAGTTCATTTGTGTCATTAGATTAACATTTATGTCATTTTCGTCCTCCCTAGGCTTATTCTTGTGCAATTAGGGTTTTTAACCAATCTTGTGCATCCAATAAGTTCATTTGTGTCATTGGATTAACATTTAGGTCATTTTCGTCCTCCCTAGGCTTATTCTTGTGCAATTAGGGTTTTTAACCAATCTTGTGCATCCAATAAGTTTATTTGTGTCATTGGATTAACATTTAGGTCATTTTCGTCCTCCCTAGGGTTATTTATGGGCAATTATGGTTTTTAACCAATCATGTGCATCCAATAAGTTCATTTGTGTCATTGAATTAACATTTATGTCATTTTCGTCCTCCCTAGGCTTATTCTTGTGCAATTAGGGTTTTTAACCAATCTTGTGCATCCAATAAGTTCATTTGTGTCATTGGATTAACATTTAGGTCATTTTCGTCCTCCCTAGGCTTATTCTTGTGCAATTAGGACTTTTAACCAATCTTGTGCATCCAAAAAGTTCATTTGTGTCTTTGAATTGACATTTAGGTCATTTTCGTCCTCTCTAGGGTTATTTATGTCCAATTAGGGCTTTTAACCTATCTTGTGCATCCAAAAAGTTCATTTGTGTCTTTGAATTGACATTTATGTCATTTTCGTCCTCTCTAGGGTTATTTATGTGCAATTAAGGTTTTTAACCTATCTTGTGCATCGAACAAGTTCATTTGTGTCGTTGGATTAACATTTAGGTCATTTCCGTCCTCCCTATGCTTATTCTTGTCCAATTAGGGTTTTTAACCAATCTTTTGCATCCAATAAGTTCATTTGTGTCGTTGGATTAACATTTAGGTCATTTTCGTCCTCCCTAGGGTTATTTGTGGGCAATTAAGGTTTTTAACCAATCTTGTGCATCCAATAAGTTCATTTGTGTCATTGGATTAACATTTAGGTCATTTTCGTCCTCCCTAGGCTTATTCTTGTGCAATTAGGGTTTTTAACCAATCTTGTGCATCCAATAAGTTAATTTGTGTCATTGGATTAACATTTAGGTCATTTTCGTCCTCCCTAGGCTTATTCTTGTGCAATTAGGGTTTTTAACCAATCTTGTGCATCCAATAAGTTCATTTGTGTCATTGGATTAACATTTAGGTCATTTTCGTCCTCCCTAGGCATATTCTTGTCCAATTAGGGTTTTTAACCAATCTTGTGCATCCAATCGGTGTGTTTGAGTCATTGGATGATCAATTAGGTCATTTTCGTCCTCCCTAGGCATATTCTTGTCCAATTAGGGTTTTTACCGAATCTTGTGCATCCAATTCGTGTGTTTGTGTCATTGGATGATCAATTAGGTCATTTTCGTCCTCCCTAGGCTTATTCTTGTCCAATTAGGGTTTTTAACTAATCTTGTGCATCCAATAGGTGTGTTTGTGTCATTGGATGATCAATTAGGTCATTTTCGTCCTCCCTAGGCTTATTCTTGTCCAATTAGGGTTTTTAACCAATTTTGTGCATCCAATAGGTGTGTTTGTGTCATTTGATGATCAATTAGGTCATTTTCGTCCTCCCTAGGCATATTCTTGTCCAATTAGGGTTTTTAACCAATCTTGTGCATCCAATAGGTGTGTTTGTGTCATTGGATGATCAATTAGGTCATTTTCGTCCTCCCTAGGCATATTCTTGTCCAATTAGGGTTTTTAACCAATCTTGTGCATCCAATAGGTGTGTTTGTGTCATTGGATGATCAATTAGGTTATTTTCGTCCTCCCTAGGCTTATTCTTGTCCAATTAGGGTTTTTAACAAATCTTGTGCATCCAATAACTTTGTTTGTGTCATTGAATTAATATTTAGGTCATTTTCGTCCTCCCTAGGCATATTCTTGTCCAATTAGGGTTTTTAACCAATCTTGTGCATCCAATAGGTGTTTTTGTGTCATTGGATGATCAATTAGGTCATTTTCGTCCTCCCTAGGCATATTCTTGTCCAATTAGGGTTTTTAACCAATCTTGTGCATCCAATAGGTGTGTTTGTGTCATTGGATGATCAATTAGGTTATTTTTATCCTCCCTAGGCTTATTCTTGTCCAATTAGGGTTTTTAACCAATCTTGTGCATCCAATAGGTGTGTTTGTGTCATTGGATGATCAATTAGGTCATTTTCGTCCTCCCTAGGCATATTCTTGTCCAATTAGGGTTTTTAACCAATTTTGTGCATCAAATAGGTGTGTTTGTGTCATTGGATGATCAATTAGGTCATTTTCGTCCTTCCTAGGCATATTCTTGTCCAATTAGGGTTTTTAACCAATCTTGTGCATCCAATAGGTGTGTTTGTGTCATTGGATGATCAATTAGGTCATTTTCTTCCTCCCTAGGCTTATTCTTGTCCAATTAGGGTTTTTAAACCAATCTTGTGCATCCAATAGGTGTGTTTGTGTCATTGGATGATCAATTAGGTCATTTTCGTCCTCCCTAGGCTTATTCTTGTCCAATTAGGGTTTTTAACCAATCTTGTGCTTACAATAGGTGTGTGTATGTCATTGAATTAATATTTAGGTCATTTTCGTCCTCCCAAGTTATATTCTTGTCCAATTAGGGTTTTTAACCAATCTTGTGCATCCAATAGGTGTGTTTGTGTCATTGGATGATCAATTAGGTCATTTTCGTCCTCCCTAGGCTTATTCTTGTCCAATTATGGTTTTTAACCAATCTTGTGCATCCAATAAGTTGAGTTGTGTCATTGGATTAACATTTAGGTCATTTTCGTCCTCCCTAGGCTTATTCTTGTCCAATTAGGGTTTTTAACCATTCTTGTGCTTCCAATAAGTTCATTTGTGTCATTGGATTAACATTTAGGTCATTTTCGTCCTCCCTAGGCTTATTCTTGTCCAATTAGGGTTTTTAACCAATCTTGTGCATCCAATAAGTTCATTTGTGTCATTGGATTAACATTTAGGTCATTTTCATCCTCTCTAGGTTTATTTATGTGCAATTAGGGTTTTTAACCAATCTTGTGCATCCAATAAGTTCATTTGTGTCATTGGATTAACATTTAGGTCATTTTCGTCCTCCCTAGGCTTATTCTTGTGCAATTAGGGTTTTTAACCAATCTTGTGCATCCAATAAGTTCATTTGTGTCATTGGATTAACATTTAGGTCATTCTCGTCCTCACTAGGCTTATTCTTGTCCAATTAGGGTTTTTAACCAATCTTGTGCATCCAATAAGTTCATTTGTGTCATTGGATTAACGTTTAGGTCATTTTCGTCCTCTCTAGGGTATTTTATGTGCAATTAGGGTATTTAACCAATCTTGTGCATCCAAAAAGTTCATTTGTGTCTTTGAATTGACATTTAGGTCATTTTCGACCTCTCTACGGTTATTTATGTGCAATTAGGGTTTTTAACCATTCTTGTTCATCCAATAAGTTCATTTGTGTCATTGGATTAACATTTAGGTCATTTTCGTCCTCTCTAGGGTTATTTAAGTGCAATTTGGGTTTTTAACCAATCTTGTGCATCCAATAAGTTCATTTGTGTCATTGGATTAACATCTAGGTAATTTTCGTTCTCACTAGGCTTATTCTTGTCCAATTAGGCTTTTTAACCAATCTTATGCATCCAATAAGTTCATTTGTGTCATTGGATTAACATTTAGGTCATTTTCGTCCTCCATAGGCTTATTCTTGTGCAATTAGGGTTTTTAACCAATCTTGTGCATCCAATAAGTTCATTTGTGTCATTGGATTAACATTTAGGTCATTTTCGTCCTCCCTAGGCTTATTCTTGTGCAATTAGGGTTTTTAACCAATCTTGTGTATCCAATAAGTTTATCTTTGTCATTGGATTAACATTTAGGTCATTTTCGTCCTCCTTAGGGTTTTTTATGGGCAATTATGGTTTTTAACCCATCATGTGCATCCAATAAGTTCATTTGTGTCATTGGATTTACATTTATGTCATTTTCGTCCTCCCTAGACTTATTCTTGTGCAATTAGGGTTTTTAACCAATCTTGTGCATCCAATAAGTTCATTTGTGTCATTGGATTAACATTTAGGTCATTTTCGTCCTCCCTAGGCTTATTCTTGTGCATCCAAAAAGTTCATTTGTGTCTTTGAATTGACATTTAGGTTTTTCGTCCTCTATAGGGTTATTTATGTCCAATTACGGCTTTTAACCTATCTTGTGCATCCAAAAAGTTCATTTGTGTCATTGGATTAACATTTATGTCATTTTCGGCCTCCCTAGGCTTATTCTTGTGCAATTAGGGTTTTAAACCAATCTTGTGCATCCAATAAGTACCTTTGTGTCATTGGATTAACATTTAGGTCATTTTCGTCGTCTCTAGGGTTATTTATGTGCAATTAGGGTTTTTAACCAATCTTTAGCATCCAAAAAGTTCATTTGTGTCTTTGAATTGACATTTTGGTCATTTTCGTCCTCTCTAGGGTTATTTATGTCCAATTAGGGTTTTTAACCTATCTTGTGCATCGAACAAGTTCATTTGTGTCATTGGATTAAATTTTAGGTCATTTCCGTCCTCCCTAGGCTTATTTTTGTCCAATTAGGGTTTTTAACCAATCTTGTGCATCCAATAAGTTCATTTGTGTCATTGGATTAACATTTAGGTCATTTTCGTCCTCCCTAGGCTTATTCTTGTGCAATTAGGGTTTTTATCCAATCTTGTGCATCCAATAAGTTCATTTGTGTCATTGGATTAACATTTAGGTCATTATCGTGCTCCCTAGGCTTATTTATGTGCAATTAGGGTTTTTAACCAATCTTGTGCATCCAATAAGTTTATTTTTGTCATTGGATTAACATTTAGGCGATTTTCGTCCTCCCTAGGGTTATTTATGGGCAATTATGGTTTTTAACCAATCTTGTGCATCCAATAAGTTCATTTGTATCATTTGATTAACATTTAGGTCATTTTCGTCGTCCCTAGGCTTATTCTTGTGCAATTAGGGCTTTTAACCAATCTTGTGCATCCAATAAGTTCATTTGTGTCATTGGATTAACATTTAGGTCATTTTCGTCCTCCCTAGGCTTATTCTTGTGCAATTAGGGTTTTTAACCAATCTTGTGCATCCAATAAGTTAATTTGTGTCATTGGATTAACATTTTGATCATTTTCATCCTCCCTAGGCTTATTCTTGGGCAATTAGGGTTTTTAACCAATCTTGTGCATCCAATAAGTTCATTTGTGTCATTGGATTAACATTTAGGTCATTTTCGTCCTCCCTAGGGTTTTTTATGGGCAATTATGGTTTTTAACCCATCATGTGCATCCAATAAGTTCATTTGTGTCATTGGATTAACATTTATGTCATTTTCGTCCTCCCTAGGCTTATTCTTGTGCAATTAGGGTTTTTAATCAATCTTGTGCATCCAATAAGTTCATTTGTGTCATTGGATTAACATTTAGGTCATTTTCGTCCTCCCTAGGCTTATCCTTGTGCAATTAGGGCTTTTAACCAATCTTGTGCATCCTATAAGTTCATTTGTGTCTTTAAATTGACATTTAGGTCATTTTCGTCCTCTCTAGGGTTATTTATGTGTAATTAGGGTTTTTAACCAATCTGGTGCATCCAATAAGTTCATTTGTGTCATTGGATTAACATTTAGGTCATTTTCGTGCTCGCTAGGCTTATTCTTGTCCAATTAGGGTTTTTAACCAATCTTGTGCTTCCAATAAGTTCATTTGTGTCATTGGATTAACATTTAGGTCATTTTCGTCCTCTCAAGGGTTATTTATGTGTAATTAGGGTTTTTAACCAATCTTGTGCATCCAATGAGTTCATGTGTGTCATTGGATTAACATTTAGGTCATTTTCGTCCTCCCTAGGCTTATCCTTGTGCAATTAGGGTTTTTTAACCAATCTTGTGCATCCTATAAGTTCTTTTGTGTCATCGGATTAACATTTAGGTCATTTTCGTCCTCCCTAGACTTATTCTTGTCCAATTAGGGTTTTTAACCAATCATGTGTATCCAAAAAGTTCATTTGTGTCTTTGGATTAACATTTAGGTCATTTTCGTCCTCCCTAGGCCTATTCTTGTGCAATTAGGGCTTTTAACCAATCTTGTGCATCCAATAAGTTAATTTGTATCATTGGATTAACATTTTGGTCATTTTCGTCCTCCCTAGGCTTATTCTTTTGCAATTAGGGTTTTTAACCAATCTTGTGCATCCAATAAGTTCATTTGTGTCATTGGATTAACATTTAGGTCATTTTCGTCCTCCATAGGCTTATTTATGTGCAATTAGGGTTTTTAACCAATCTTGTGCATCCAATAAGTTTATTTGTGTAATTAGATTAACATTTAGGTCATTTTCGTCGTCTCTAGGGTTATTTATGTGCAATTAGGGTTTTTAACCAATCTTGTGCATCCAATAAGTTCATTTGTGTCAATGGATTAACATTTAGGTCATTTTCGTCCTCCCTAGGCTTATTCTTGTGCAATTAGAGCTTTTAACCAATCTTTAGCATCCAAAAAGGTCATTTGTGTCTTTGAATTGACATTTTGGTCATTTTCGTCCTCTCTAGGGTTATTTATGTCCAATTAGGGTTTTTAACCTATCTTGTGCATCGAACAAGTTCATTTGTGTCATTGGATTAAATTTTAGGTCATTTCCGTCCTCCCTAGGCTTATTCTTGTCCAATTAGGGTTTTTAACCAATCTTGTGCATCCAATATGTTCATTTATGTCATTGGATTAACATTTAGGTCATTTTCGTCCTCCCTAGGCTTATTCTTGTGCAATTAGGGTTTTAAACCAATCTTGTGCATCCAATAAGTTCGTTTGTGTCATTGGATTAACATTTAGGCCATTTTCGTCCTCCCTAGACTTATTCTTGTCCAATTAGGGTTTTTAACCAATCATGTGCGTCCAAAAAGTTCATTTGTGTCTTTGGATTAACATTTAGGTCATTTTCGTCCTCCCTAGGCTTATTCTTGTGCAATTAGGGCTTTTAACCAATCTTGTGCATCCAAAAAGTTCATTTGTGTCTTTGAATTGACATTTAGGTCATTTCCTCCTCTCTAGGGTTATTTATGTCCAATTAGGGTTTTTAACCTAACATGTGCATCCAACAAGTTCATTTGTGTCATTGGATTAACATTTAGGTCATTTCCCTCCTCCCTTGGCTTATTCTTGTCCATTTAGGGTTTTTCACCAATCTTGTGCATCCAATAAGTTCATTTTTGTCATTGGATTAACATTTAGGTCATTTTCGTCCTCCCTAGGCTTATTGTTGTGCAATTAGGGTTTTTAACCAATCTTGTGCATCCAATAAATTCATTTGTGTCATTGGATTAACATTTAGGTCATTTTCGTCCTCCCTAGGCTTATTCTTGTGCAATTAGGGCTTTTAACCAATATTGTGCATCCAAAAAGTTCATTTGTGTCTTTGAATTGACATTTAGGTCATTTTCGTCCTCTCTAAGGTTATTTATGTGCAATTAGGGTTTTTAATTAATCTTGTGCATCCAATAAGTTCATTTGTGTCATTGGATTAACATTTAGGTCATTTTCGTGCTCCCTAGGCTTATTCTTGTCCAATTAGGGTTTTTAACCAATCTTGTGCATCCAATAAGTTCATTTGTGTCATTGGATTAACATTTAGGTCATTTTCGTGCTCGCTAGGCTTATTCTTGTCCAATTAGGGTTTTTAACCAATCTTGTGCACCCAATAAGTTCATTTGTGTCATTGGATTAACATTTAAGCCATTTTCGTCCTCCTTAGACTTATTCTTGTCCAATTAGGGTTTTTAACCAATCATGTGCATCCAAAAAGTTCATTTGTGTCTTTGGATTAACATTTAGGTCATTTTCGTCCTCCCTAGGTTTATCCTTGTGCAATTAGGGCTTTTAACCAATATTGTGCATCCAAAAAGTTCATTTGTGTCTTTGAATTGACATTTAGGTCATTTTCGTCCTCTCTAAGGTTATTTATGTGCAATTAGGGTTTTTAACCAATCTTGTGCATCCAATAAGTTCATTTGTGTCATTGGATTAACATTTAGGTCATTTTCGTGCTTCCTAGGCTTATTCTTGTCCAATTAGGGTTTGTAACCAATCTTGTGCATCCAATAAGTTCATTTGTGTCATTAGATTAACATTTAGGTCATTTTCGTGCTCGCTAGGCTTATTCTTGTCCAATTAGGGTTTTTAACCAATCTTATGCATCCAATAAGTTCATTTGTGTCATTGGATTAACATTTAGGTCATTTTCGTCCTCCCTAGGCTTATTCTTGTGCAATTAGGGTTTTTAACCAATCTTGTGCATCCAATAAGTTCATTTGTGTCGTTGGATTAACATTTAGGTCATTTTCGTCCTCCCTAGGCTTATCCTTGTGCAATTAGGGCTTTTAACCAATCTTGTGCATCCTATAAGTTCATTTGTGTCTTTGAATTGACATTTAGGTCATTTTCGTCCTCTCTAGTGTTATTTATGTGTAATTAGGGTTTTTAACCAATCTTGTGCATCCAATAAGTTCATTTGTGTCATTGGATTAACATTTAGGTCATTTTTGTGCTCGCTAGGCTTATTCTTGTCCAATTAGGGGATTTAACCAATCTTGTGCATCCAATAAGTTCATTTGTGTCATTGGATTAACATTTAGGTCATTTCCCTCCTCCCTTGGCTTATTCTTGTCCATTTAGGGTTTTTCACCAATCTTGTGCATCCAATAAGTTCATTTTTGTCATTGGATTAACATTTAGGTCATTTTCGTCCTCCCTAGGCTTATTCTTGTGCAATTAGGGTTTTTAACCAATCTTGTGCATCCAATAAATTCATTTGTGTCATTGGATTAACATTTAGGTCATTTTCGTCCTCCCTAGGCTTATTCTTGTGCAATTAGGGCTTTTAACCAATATTGTGCATCCAAAAAGTTCATTTGTGTCTTTGAATTGACATTTAGGTCATTTTCGTCCTCTCTAAGGTTATTTATGTGCAATTAGGGTTTTTAACCAATCTTGTGCATCCAATAAGTTCATTTGTGTCATTGGATTAACATTTAGGTCATTTTCGTGCTCCCTAGGCTTATTCTTGTCCAATTAGGGTTTTTAACCAATCTTGTGCATCCAATAAGTTCATTTGTGTCATTGGATTAACATTTAGGTCATTTTCGTGCTCGCTAGGCTTATTCTTGTCCAATTAGGGTTTTTAACCAATCTTGTGCATCCAATAAGTTCATTTGTGTCATTGGATTAACATTTAGGCCATTTTCGTCCTCCTTAGACTTATTCTTGTCCAATTAGGGTTTTTAACCAATCATGTGCATCCAAAAAGTTCATTTGTGTCTTTGGATTAACTTTTAGGTCATTTTCGTCCTCCCTAGGTTTATCCTTGTGCGATTAGGGCTTTTAACCAATATTGTGCATCCAAAAAGTTCATTTGTGTCTTTGAATTGACATTTAGGTCATTTTCGTCCTCTCTAAGGTTATTTATGTGCAATTAGGGTTTTTAACCAATCTTGTGCATCCAATAAGTTCATTTGTGTCATTGGATTAACATTTAGGTCATTTTCGTGCTTCCTAGGCTTATTCTTGTCCAATTAGGGTTTTTAACCAATCTTGTGCATCCAATAAGTTCATTTGTGTCATTGGATTAACATTTAGGTCATTTTTGTGCTCGCTAGGCTTATTCTTGTCCAATTAGGGTTTTTAACCAATCTTGTGCATCCAATAAGTTCATTTGTGTCATTGGATTAACATTTAGGTCATTTTCGTCCTCCCTAGGCTTATTCATGTGCAATTAGGGTTTTTAACCAATCTTGTGCATCCAATAAGTTCATTTGTGTCATTGGATTAACATTTAGGTCATTTTCGTCCTCCCTAGGCTTATCCTTGTGCAATTAGGGCTTTTAACCAATCTTGTGCATCCTATAAGTTCATTTGTGTCATTGGATTAACATTTAGGTCATTTTCGTCCTCCCTAGGCTTATTCTTGTGCAATTAGGGCTTTTAACCAATATTGTGCATCCAAAAAGTTCATTTGTGTCTTTGAAATGACATTTAGGTCATTTTCGTCCTCTCTAAGGTTATTTATGTGCAATTAGGGTTTTTAACCAATCTTGTGCATCCAATAAGTTCATTTGTGTCATTGGATTAACATTTAGGTCATTTTCGTGCTTCCTAGGCTTATTCTTGTCCAATTAGGGTTTTTAACCAATCTTGTGCATCCAATAAGTTCATTTGTGTCATTGGATTAACATTTAGGTCATTTTCGTGCTCGCTAGGCTTATTCTTGTCCAATTAGGGTTTTTAACCAATCTTGTGCATCCAATAAGTTCATTTGTGTCATTGGATTAACATTTAGGTCATTTTCGTCCTCCCTAGGCTTATTCTTGTGCAATTAGGGTTTTTAACCAATCTTGTGCATCCAATAAGTTCATTTGTGTCATTGGATTAACATTTAGGTCATTTTCGTCCTCCCTAGGCTTATTCTTGTGCAATTAGGGCTTTTAACCAATATTGTGCATCCAAAAAGTTCATTTGTGTCTTTGAATTGACATTTAGGTCATTTTCGTCCTCTCTAAGGTTATTTATGTGCAATTAGGGTTTTTAACCAATCTTGTGCATCCAATAAGTTCATTTGTGTCATTGGATTAACATTTAGGTCATTTTCGTCCTCCCTAGGTTTATCCTTGTGCAATTAGGGCTTTTAACCAATATTGTGCATCCAAAAAGTTCATTTGTGTCTTTGAATTGACATTTAGGTCATTTTCGTCCTCTCTAAGGTTATTTATGTGCAATTAGGGTTTTTAACCAATCTTGTGCATCCAATAAGTTCATTTGTGTCATTGGATTAACATTTAGGTCATTTTCGTGCTCGCTAGGCTTATTCTTGTCCAATTAGGGTTTTTAACCAATCTTGTGCATCCAATAAGTTCATTTGTGTCATTGGATTAACATTTAGGCCATTTTCGTCCTCCCTAGACTTATTCTTGTCCAATTAGGGTTTTTAACCAATCATGTGCATCCAAAAAGTTCATTTGTGTCTTTGGATTAACATTTAGGTCATTTTCGTCCTCCCTAGGCTTATTCTTGTGCAATTAGGGCTTTTAACCAATCTTGTGCATCCAAAAAGTTCATTTGTGTCTTTGAATTGACATTTAGGTCATTTTTGTCCTCTCTAGGGTTATTTATGTCCAATTAGGGTTTTTAACCTATCTTGTGCATCCAACAAGTTCATTTGTGTCATTGGATTAACATTTAGGTCATTTTCGTCCTCCCTTGGCTTATTCTTGTCCAATTAGGGTTTTTCACCAATCTTGTGCATCCAATAAGTTCATTTGTGTCATTGGATTAACATTTAGGTCATTTTCGTCCTCCCCAGGCTTATTCTTGTGCAATTAGGGTTTTTAACCAATCTTGTGCATCCAATAAGTTCATTTGTGTCTTTGAATTGACATTTAGGTCATTTTCGTCCTCTCTAGGGTTATTTATGTCCAATTAGGGTTTTTAACCAATCTTGTGCATCCAATAAGTTCATTTGTGTCATTGGATTAACATTTAGGTCATTTTCGTCCTCCCTAGGCTTATTCTTGTGCAATTAGGGTTTTTAACCAATCTTGTGCATCCAATAAGTTCATTTGTGTCATTGGATTAACATTTAGGTCATTTTCGTGCTCCCTAGGCTTATTTATGTGCAATTAGGGTTTTTAACCAATCTTGTGCATCCAATAAGTTTATTTGTGTCATTGGATAAACATTTAGGTCATTTTCGTCCTCCCTAGGGTTATTTATGGGCAATTATGGTTTTTAACCAATCTTGTGCATCCAATAAGTTCATTTGTGTCATTTGATTAACATTTAGGTCATTTTCGTCGTCCCTTGGCTTATTCTTGTGCAATTAGGGCTTTTAACCAATCTTGTGCATCCAATAAGTTCATTTGTGTCATTGGATTAACATTTAGGTCATTTTCGTCCTCCCTAGGCTTATTCTTGTGCAATTAGGGTTTTTAACCAATCTTGTGCATCCAATAAGTTCATTTGTGTCATTGGATTAACATTTAGGTCATTTTCGTGCTCCCTAGGCTTATTCTTGTCCAATTAGGGTTTTTGTCCAATCTTGTGCATCCAATAAGTTCATTTGTGTCATTGGATTAACATTTAGGTCATTTTCGTCCTCCCTAGGGTTATTTATGGGCAATTAGGGTTTTTAACCAATCTTGTGCATCCAATAAGTTCATTTGTGTCATTGGATTAACATTTAGGTCATTTTCGTCCTCCCTAGGCTTATTCTTGTGCAATTAGGGTTTTTAACCAATCTTGTGCATCCAATAAGTTCATTTGTGTCATTGGATTATTATTTTGGTCATTTTCGTCCTCCCTAGGCATATTCTTGTCCGATGAAGATTTTTAACCAATCTTGTGCATCCAATAAGTTCATTTGTGTCATTGGATTAACATTTAGGTCATTTTCGTCCTCCCTAGGCTTATTCTTGTCCCATTAAGGTTTTTAACCAATCTTCTGCGTCCAACAAGTTCATTTGTGTCATTGGATTAACATTTAGGTCATTTTCGTCCTCCCTAGGCTTATTCTTGTGCAATTAGGGTTTTTAACCAATCTTGTGCATCCAATAAGTTCATTTGTGTCATTGGATTAACATTTAGGTCATTTTCGTCCTCCCTAGGCTTATTCTTGTGCCATTAGGGTTTTTAACCAATCTTGTGCATCCAATAAGTTCATTTGTGTCATTGGATTAACATTTAGGTCATTTTCGTCCTCCCTAGGCTTATTCTTGTCCAATTAGGGTTTTTAACCAATCTTGTGCATCCAATAAGTTCATTTGTGTCAATGGATTAAAATTTATGTCATTTTCATTCTCCCTAGGCTTATTCTTGTGCAAATAGGGTTTTTAACCAATCTTGTGCATCCAATAAGTTCATTTGTGTCATTGGATTAACATTTAGGTCATTTTCGTCCTCCCTAGGCTTATTCTTGTCCAATTAGGGTTTTTAACCAATCTTGTGCATCCAATAAGTTCATTTGTGTCATGGGATTAACAATTAGGTCATTTTCGTCCTCCCTAGGCTTATTCTTGTCCAATTAGGGTTTTTAACCAATCTTGTGCATCCAATAGGTGTGTTTGTGTCATTGGATGAACATTTAGGTCATTTTCGTCCTCCCTAGGCTTATTCTTGTCCAATTAGGGTTTTTAACCAATCTTGTGCATCCAATAGGTGTGTTTAGTCATTTGATGAACATTTAGGTTATTTTCATCCTCCCTACGCTTATTCTTTTCCAATTAGGGTTTTTAACCAATCTTGTTCATCCAATAAGTTCATTTGTGTCATTGGATTAACATTTAGGTCATTTTCGTCCTCCCTAGGCTTATTCTTGTCCAATTAGGGTTTTTAACCAATCTTGTGCATCCAATAGGTGTGTTTAGTCATTTGATGAACATTTAGGTTATTTTCATCCTCCCTAGGCTTATTCTTGTCCAATTAGGGTTTTTAACCAATCTTGTGCATCCAATAAGTTCATTTGTGTCATTGGATTAACATTTAGGTCATTTTCGTCCTCCCTAGGCTTATTCTTGTCCAATTAGGGTTTTTAACCAATCTTGTGCATCCAATAAGTTCATTTGTGTCATTGGATTAACATTTAGGTCATTTTCGTCCTCCCTACGCTTATTCTTGTCCAATTAGGGTTTCTAACCAATCTTGTGCATCCAATAGGTGTTTTTGTGTCATTGGATGAACATTTAGGTCATTTTCGTCCTCTTTAGGCTTATTCTTGTCCAATTAGGGTTTTTAACCAATCTTGTGCATCCAATAGGTGTGTTTAGTCATTTGATGAACATTTAGGTTATTTTCATCCTCCCTAGGCTTATTCTTGTCCAATTAGGGTTTTTAACCAATCTTGTGCATCCAATAAGTTCATTTGTGTCATTGGATTAACATTTAGGTCATTTTCGTCCTCCCTAGGCTTATTCTTGTCCAATTAGGGTTTTTAACCAATCTTGTGCATCCAATAAGTTCATTTGTGTCATTGGATTAACATATAGGTCATTTTCGTCCTCCCTAGGCTTATTCTTATGCAATTAGTGCTTTTAACCAATCTTGTGCATCCAAAAAGTTCATTTGTGTCTTTGAATTGACATTTAGGTCATTTTCGTCCTCTCTAGGGTTATTTATGTGCATTTAGGGTTTTTAACCAATCTTGTGCATACAATAAGTTCATTTGTGTCATTGGATTAGCATTTAGGTTATTTTCGTCCTGCATGTGCTTATTCTTGTCCAATTAGGGTTTTTAACCAATCTTGTGCATCCAATAAGTTCATTTGTGTCATTGGATTAACATTTAGGTCATTTTCGTCCTCCCTAGGCTTATTCTTGTCCAATTAGGGTTTTTAACCAATCTTGTGCATCCAATAAGTTCATTTGTGTCATTGGATTAACATTTAGGTCATTTTCATCCTCTCTAGGTTTATTTATGTGCAATTAGGGTTTTTAACCAATCTTGTGCATCCAATAAGTTCATTTGTGTCATTGGATTAACATTTAGGTCATTTTCGTCCTCCCTAGGCTTATTCTTGTGCAATTAGGGTTTTTAACCAATCTTGTGCATCCAATAAGTTCATTTGTGTCATTGGATTAACATTTAGGTCATTTTCGTCCTCCCTAGGTTTATCCTTGTGCAATTAGGGCTTTTAACCAATATTGTGCATCCAAAAAGTTCATTTGTGTCTTTGAATTGACATTTAGGTCATTTTCGTCCTCTCTAAGGTTATTTATGTGCAATTAGGGTTTGTAACCAATCTTGTGCATCCAATAAGTTCATTTGTGTCATTGGATTAACATTTAGGTCATTTTCGTGCTCGCTAGGCTTAGTCTTGTCCAATTAGGGTTTTTAACCAATCTTGTGCATCCAATAAGTTCATTTGTGTCATTGGATTAACATTTAGGTCATTTTCGTCCTCCCTAGGCTTATTCTTGTGCAATTAGGGTTTTTAACCAATCTTGTGCATCCAATAAGTTCATTTGTGTCATTGGATTAACATTTAGGTCATTTTCGTCCTCCCTAGGCTTATCCTTGTGCAATTAGGGCTTTTAACCAATCTTGTGCATCCTATAAGTTCATTTGTGTCTTTCAATTGACATTTAGGTCATTTTCGTCCTCTCTAGTGTTATTTATGTGTAATTAGGGTTTTTAACCAATCTTGTGCATCCAATAAGTTCATTTGTGTCATTGGATTAACATTTAGGTCATTTTCGTGCTCGCTAGGCTTATTCTTGTCCAATTAGGGGATTTAACCAATCTTGTGCATCCAATAAGTTCATTTGTGTCATTGGATTAACATTTAGGTCATTTCCCTCCTCCCTTGGCTTATTCTTGTCCATTTAGGGTTTTTCACCAATCTTGTGCATCCAATAAGTTCATTTTTGTCATTGGATTAACATTTAGGTCATTTTCGTCCTCCCTAGGCTTATTCTTGTGCAATTAGGGTTTTTAACCAATCTTGTGCATCCAATAAATTCATTTGTGTCATTGGATTAACATTTAGGTCATTTTCGTCCTCCCTAGGCTTATTCTTGTGCAATTAGGGCTTTTAACCAATATTGTGCATCCAAAAAGTTCATTTGTGTCTTTGAATTGACATTTAGGTCATTTTCGTCCTCTCTAAGGTTATTTATGTGCAATTAGGGTTTTTAACCAATCTTGTGCATCCAATAAGTTCATTTGTGTCATTGGATTAACATTTAGGTCATTTTCGTCCTCCCTAGGCTTATTCTTGTCCAATTAGGGTTTTTAACCAATCTTGTGCATCCAATAAGTTCATTTGTGTCATTGGATTAACATTTAGGTCATTTTCATCCTCTCTAGGTTTATTTATGTGCAATTAGGGTTTTTAACCAATCTTGTGCATCCAATAAGTTCATTTGTGTCATTGGATTAACATTTAGGTCATTTTCGTCCTCCCTAGGCTTATTCTTGTGCAATTAGGGTTTTTAACCAATCTTGTGCATCCAATAAGTTCATTTGTGTCATTGGATTAACATTTAGGTCATTTTCGTCCTCCCTAGGTTTATCCTTGTGCAATTAGGGCTTTTAACCAATATTGTGCATCCAAAAAGTTCATTTGTGTCTTTGAATTGACATTTAGGTCATTTTCGTCCTCTCTAAGGTTATTTATGTGCAATTAGGGTTTTTAACCAATCTTGTGCATCCAATAAGTTCATTTGTGTCATTGGATTAACATTTAGGTCATTTTCGTGCTCGCTAGGCTTATTCTTGTCCAATTAGGGTTTTTAACCAATCTTGTGCATCCAATAAGTTCATTTGTGTCATTGGATTAACATTTAGGCCATTTTCGTCCTCCCTAGACTTATTCTTGTCCAATTAGGGTTTTTAACCAATCATGTGCATCCAAAAAGTTCATTTGTGTCTTTGGATTAACATTTAGGTCATTTTCGTCCTCCCTAGGCTTATTCTTGTGCAATTAGGGCTTTTAACCAATCTTGTGCATCCAAAAAGTTCATTTGTGTCTTTGAATTGACATTTAGGTCATTTTTGTCCTCTCTAGGGTTATTTATGTCCAATTAGGGTTTTTAACCTATCTTGTGCATCCAACAAGTTCATTTGTGTCATTGGATTAACATTTAGGTCATTTTCGTCCTCCCTTGGCTTATTCTTGTCCAATTAGGGTTTTTCACCAATCTTGTGCATCCAATAAGTTCATTTGTGTCATTGGATTAACATTTAGGTCATTTTCGTCCTCCCCAGGCTTATTCTTGTGCAATTAGGGTTTTTAACCAATCTTGTGCATCCAATAAGTTCATTTGTGTCTTTGAATTGACATTTAGGTCATTTTCGTCCTCTCTAGGGTTATTTATGTCCAATTAGGGTTTTTAACCAATCTTGTGCATCCAATAAGTTCATTTGTGTCATTGGATTAACATTTAGGTCATTTTCGTCCTCCCTAGGCTTATTCTTGTGCAATTAGGGTTTTTAACCAATCTTGTGCATCCAATAAGTTCATTTGTGTCATTGGATTAACATTTAGGTCATTTTCGTGCTCCCTAGGCTTATTTATGTGCAATTAGGGTTTTTAACCAATCTTGTGCATCCAATAAGTTTATTTGTGTCATTGGATAAACATTTAGGTCATTTTCGTCCTCCCTAGGGTTATTTATGGGCAATTATGGTTTTTAACCAATCTTGTGCATCCAATAAGTTCATTTGTGTCATTTGATTAACATTTAGGTCATTTTCGTCGTCCCTTGGCTTATTCTTGTGCAATTAGGGCTTTTAACCAATCTTGTGCATCCAATAAGTTCATTTGTGTCATTGGATTAACATTTAGGTCATTTTCGTCCTCCCTAGGCTTATTCTTGTGCAATTAGGGTTTTTAACCAATCTTGTGCATCCAATAAGTTCATTTGTGTCGTTGGATTAACATTTAGGTCATTTTCGTCCTCCCTAGGCTTATTTATGTTCAATTAGGGTTTTTAACCAATCTAGTGCATCCAATAAGTTTATTTGTGTCATTGGATTAACATTTAGGTCATTTTCGTCCTCCCTATGCTTATTTATGTGCAATTATGGTTTTTAACCAATCTTGTGCATCCAATAAGTTCATTTGTGTCATTGGATTAACATTTAGGTCATTTTCGTCGTCTTTAGGGTTATTTATGTGCAATTAGGGATTTTAACCAATCTTGTGCATCCAATAAGTTCATTTGTGTCATTGGATTAACATTTCGGTCATTTCCGTCCTCCCTAGGCTTATTCTTGTGCAATTAGGGCTTTTAACCAATCTTGTGCATCCAATAAGTTCATTTGTGTCGTTGGATTAACATTTAGGTCATTTTCGTCCTCCCTAGGCTTATTCTTGTGCAATTAGGGTTTTTAACCAAACTTGTGCATCCAATAAGTTAATTTGTGTCATTGGATTAACATTTTGGTCATTTTCGTCCTCCCTAGGCTTATTCTTGTGCAATTAGGGTTTTTAACCAATCTTGTGCATCCAATAAGTTCATTTGTGTCATTGGATTAACATTTAGGTCATTTTCGTCCTCCCTAGGCTTATTCTTGTGCAATTAGGGTTTTTAACCAATCTTGTGCATCCAATAAGTTCATTTGTGTAATTGGATTATTATTTTGGTCATTTTCGTCCTCCCTAGGCATATTCTTGTCCGATGAAGATTTTTAACCAATCTTGTGCATCCAATAAGTTCATTTGTGTCATTGGATTAACATTTAGGTCATTTTCGTCCTCCCTAGGCTTATTCTTGTCCCATTAAGGTTTTTAACCAATCTTCTGCGTCCAACAAGTTCATTTGTGTCATTGGATTAACATTTAGGTCATTTTCGTCCTCCCTAGGCTTATTCTTGTGCAATTAGGGTTTTTAACCAATCTTGTGCATCCAATAAGTTCATTTGTGTCATTGGATTAACATTTAGGTCATTTTCGTCCTCCCTAGGCTTATTCTTGTGCATTTAGGGTTTTTAACCAATCTTGTGCATACAATAAGTTCATTTGTGTCATTGGATTAACATTTAGGTCATTTTCGTCCTCCCTAGGCTTATTCTTGTCCAATTAGGGTTTTTAACCAATCTTGTGCATCCAATAAGTTCATTTGTGTCATTGGATTAACATTTAGGTCATTTTAGTCCTCTCTAGGGTTATTTATGTGCAATTAGGGTTTTTAACCAATCTTGTGCATCCAATAAGTTCATTTGTGTCATTGGATTAACATTTAGGTCATTTTCGTCCTCCCTAGGCTTATTCTTGTGCAATTAGGGTTTTTAACCAATCTTGTGCATCCAAAAAGTTCATTTGTGTCTTTGAATTGACATTTAGGTCATTTTCGTCCTCTCTAGGGTTATTTATGTGCATTTAGGGTTTTTAACCAATCTTGTGCATACAATAAGTTCATTTGTGTCATTGGATTAACATTTAGGTCATTTTCGTCCTCCCTAGGGTTATTTATGGGCAATTAGGGTTTTTAACCAATCTTGTGCATCCAATAAGTTCATTTGTGTCATTGGATTAACATTTAGGTCATTTTCGTCCTCTCTAGGGTTATTTATGTGCAATTAGGGTTTTTAACCAATCTTGTGCATCCAATAAGTTCATTTGTGTCATTGGATTAACAATTAGGTCATTTTCGTCCTCCCTAGATTTATTCTTGTGCAATTAGGACTTTTAACCAATCTTGTGCATCCAAAAAATTCATTTGTGTCTTTGAATTGACATTTAGGTCATTTTCGTCCTCTCTAGGGTTATTTATGTCCAATTAGGGCTTTTAACCTATCTTGTGCATCCAAAAAGTTCATTTGTGTCTTTGAATTGACATTTATGTCATTTTCGTCCTCTCTAGGGTTATTTATGTGCAATTAAGGTTTTTAACCTATCTTGTGCATCGAACAAGTTCATTTGTGTCGTTGGATAAACATTTAGGTCATTTCCGTCCTCCCTAGGCTTATTCTTGCCCAATTAGGGTTTTTAACCAATCTTGTGCATCCAATAAGTTAATTTGTGTCATTGGATTAACATTTAGGTCATTTTCGTCCTCCCTAGGGTTATTTATGGGCAATTAGGGTTTTTAACCAATCTTGTGCATCCAATAAGTTCATTTGTCTCATTGGATTAACATTTAGGTCATTTTCGTCCTCTCTAGGGTTATTTATGTGCAATTAGGGTTTTTAACCAATCTTGTGCATCCAATAAGTTCATTTGTGTCATTGGATTAACATTTAGGTCATTTTCGTCCTCCCTAGGCTTATTTATGTGCAATTAAGGTTTTTAACCTATCTTGTGCATCGAACAAGTTCATTTGTGTCGTTGGATAAACATTTAGGTCATTTCCGTCCTCCCTAGGCTTATTTTTGTCCAACTAGGGTTTTTAACCAATCTTGTGCATCCAATAAGTTCATTTGTGTCATTGGATTAACATTTAGGTCATTTTCGTCCTCCCTAGGGTTATTTATGGGCAATTAGGGTTTTTAACCAATCTTGTGCATCCAATAAGTTCATTTGTGTCATTGGATTAACATTTAGGTCATTTTAGTCCTCTCTTGGGTTATTTATGTGCAATTAGGGTTTTTAACCAATCTTGTGCATCCAATAAGTTCATTTGTGTCATTGGATTAACATTTAGGTCATTTTCGTCCTCCCTAGGCTTATTCTTGTGCAATTAGGGCTTTTAACCAATCTTGTGCATCCAAAAAGTTCATTTGTGTCATTGAATTGACATTTAGGTCATTTTCGTCCTCTCTACGGTTATTTATGTGCAATTAGGGTTTTTAACCAATCTTGTGCATCCAATAAGTTCATTTGTGTCATTGGATTAACATTTAGGTCATTTTCGTCCTCCCTAGGCTTATTCTTGTGCAATTAGGGTTTTTAACCAATCTTGTGCATCCAATAAGTTCATTTGTGTCATTGGATTAACATTTAGGTCATTTTCGTCCTCCCTAGGCTTATCCTTGTGCAATTAGGGCTTTTAACCAATCTTGTGCATCCTATAAGTTCATTTGTGTCTTTCAATTGACATTTAGGTCATTTTCGTCCTCTCTAGTGTTATTTATGTGTAATTAGGGTTTTTAACCAATCTTGTGCATCCAATAAGTTCATTTGTGTCATTGGATTAACATTTAGGTCATTTTCGTGCTCGCTAGGCTTATTCTTGTCCAATTAGGGGATTTAACCAATCTTGTGCATCCAATAAGTTCATTTGTGTCATTGGATTAACATTTAGGCCATTTTCGTCCTCCCTAGACGTATTCTTGTCCAATTAGGGTTTTTAACCAATCATGTGCATCCAAAAAGTTTATTTGTGTCTTTGGATTAACATTTAGGTCATTTTCGTCCTCTCTAGGGTTATTTATGTGCAATTAGGGTTTTTAACCAATCTTGTGCATCCAATGAGTTCATGTGTGTCATTGGATTAACATTTAGGTCATTTTCGTCCTCCCTAGGCTTATCCTTGTGCAATTAGGGTTTTTTAACCAATCTTGTGCATCCTATAAGTTCTTTTTGACATTGGATTAACATTTAGGTCATTTTCGTCCTCTCTAGACTTATTCTTGTCCAATTGGGGTTTTTAACCAATCATGTGCATCCAAAAAGTTCATTTGTGTCTTTGGATTAACATTTAGGTCATTTTCGTCCTCCCTAGGCTTATTCTTGTGCAATTAGGGCTTTTAACCAATCTTGTGCAACCAATAAGTTAATTTGTGTCATTGGATTAACATTTTGGTCATTTTCGTCCTCCCTAGGCTTATTCTTGTGCAATTAGGGTTTTTAACCAATCTTGTGCATCCAATAAGTTCATTTGTGTCATTGGATTAACATTTAGGTCATTTTCGTCCTCCCTAGGATTATTTATGTGCAATTAGGGTTTTTAACCAATCTTGTGCATCCAATAAGTTTATTTGTGTCATTGCATTAACATTTAGGACATTTTCGTCGTCTCTAGAGTTATTTATGTGCAATTAGGGTTTTTAACCAATCTTGTGCATCCAATAAGTTCATTTGTGTCATTGGATTAACATTTAGGTCATTTTCGTCCTCCCTAGGCTTATTCTTGTGCAATTAGAGCTTTTAACCAATCTAGCATCCAAAAAGTTCATTTGTGTCTTTGAATTGACATTTTGGTCATTTTCGTCCTCTTTAGGGTTATTTATGTCCATTTAGGGTTTTTAACCTATCTTGTGCATCGAACAAGTTCATTTGTGTCATTGGATTAAATTTTAGGTCATTTCCGTCCTCCCTAGGCTTATTCTTGTCCAATTAGGGTTTTTAACCAATCTTGTGCATCCAATAAGTTCATTTGTGTCATTGGATTAACATCTAGGTCATTTTCCTCCTCCCTAGGCTTATTCTTGTGCAATTAGGGTCTTTAACCAATCTTGTGCATCCAATAAGTTCATTTGTGTCATTGGATTAACATTTAGGCCATTTTCGTCCTCCCTAGACTTATTCTTGTCCAATTAGGGTTTTTAACCAATCATGTGCATCCAAAAAGTTCATTTGTGTCTTTGGATTAACATTTAGGTCATTTTCGTCCTCCCTAGGCTTATTCTTGTGCAATTAGGGCTTTTAACCAATCTTGTGCGTCCAAAAAGTTCATTTGTGTCTTTGAATTGACATTTAGCTCATTTTCGTCCTCTCTAGGGTTATTTATGTCCAATTAGGGTTTTTAACCAATCTTGTGCATCCAATAAGTTCATTTGTGTCATTGGATTAACATTTAGGTCATTTTCGTCCTTCCTAGGCTTATTTATGTGCAATTATGGTTTTTAACCAATCTTGTGCATCCAATAAGTTTATTTGTGTCATTGGATTAACATTTAGGTCATTTTCGTCGTCTCTAGAGTTATTTATGTGCAATTAGGGTTATTAACCAATCTTGTGCATCCAATAAGTTCATTTGTGTCATTGGATTAACATTTAGGTCATTTTCGTCCTCCCTAGGCTTATTCTTGTGCAATTAGAGCTTTTAACCAATCTTTAGCATCCAAAAAGTTCATTTGTGTCTTTGAATTGACATTTTGGTAATTTTAGTCCTCTCTAGGGTTATTTATGTCCAATTAGGGTTTTTAACCTATCTTGTTCATCGAACAAGTTCATTTGTGTCATTGGATTAAATTTTAGGTCATTTCCGTCCTCCCTAGGCTTATCCTTGTCCAATTAGGGTTTTTAACCAATCTTGTGCATCCAATAAGTTCATTTGTGTCATTGGATTAACATTTAGGTCATTTTCGTCCTCCCTATGCTTATTCTTGTGCAATTAGGGTTTTTAACCAATCTTGTGCATCCAATAAGTTCATTTGTGTCATTGGATTAACATATAGGCCATTTTCGTCTTCGCTAGACTTATTCTTGTCGAATTAGGGTTTTTAACCAATCATGTGCATCCAAAAAGTTCATTTGTGTCTTTGGATTAACATTTAGGTCATTTTCGTCCTCCCTAGGCTTATTCTTGTGCAATTAGGGCTTTTAACCAATCTTGTGCATCCAAAAAGTTCATTTGTGTCTTTGAATTGACATTTAGGTCATTTTCGTCCTCTCTAGGGTAATTTATGTCCAATTAGGGTTTTTAATCTATCTTGTGCATCCAACAAGTTCATTTGTGTCATTGGATTAACATTTAGGTCATTTCCGTCCTCCCTTGGCTTATTCTTGTCCAATTAGGGTTTTTCACCAATCTTGTGCATCCAATAAGTTCATTTGTGTCATTGGATTAACATTTAGGTCATTTTCGTCCTCCCTAGGCTTATTCTTGTGCAATTAGGGTTTTTAACCAATCTTGTGCATCCAATAAGTTCATTTGTGTCATTGGATTAACATTTAGGTCATTTTCGTCCTCCCTAGGCTTATTCTTGTGCAATTAGGGCTTTTAACCAATCTTGTGCATCCAAAAAGTTCATTTGTGTCTTTGAATTGACATTTAGGTCATTTTCGTCCTCTCTAGGGTTATTTATGTGCAATTAGGGTTTTTAACCAATCTTGTGCATCCAATAAATTCATTTGTGTCATTGGATTAACATTTAGGTCATTTTCGTCCTCCCTAGGCTTATTCTTGTCCAATTAGGGTTTTTAACCAATCTTGTGCATCCAATAAGTTCATTTGTGTCATTGGATTAACATTTAGGTCATTTTCGTCCTCTCTAGGGTAATTTATGTGCAATTAGGGTTTTTAACCAATCTTGTGCATCCAAAAAGTTGATTTGTATCTTTGAATACACATTTAGGTCATTTTCGTCCTCTCTAGGGTTATTTATGTGCAATTAGGGTTTTTAACCAATCTTGTGCATCCAATAAGTTCATTTTGGTCCTTGGATTAACATTTAGGTCATTTTCGTCCTCCCTAGGCTTATTCTTGTGCAATTAGGGTTTTTAACCAATCTTGTGCATCCAATAAGTTCATTTGTGTCATTGGATTAACATTTAGGTCATTTTCGTCCTCCCTAGGCTTATTCTTGTCCAATTAGGGTTTTTAACCAATCTTGAGTATCCAATAAGTTCATTTGTGTCATCGGATTAACATTTAGGTCATTTTCATCCTCCCTAGGCTTATTCTTGTGCATTTAGGGTTTTTAACCAATCTTGTGCATCCAATAAGTTCATTTGTGTCATTGGATTAACATTTAGGTCATTTTCGTCCTCTCTAGGGTTATTTATGTGCAATTAGGGTTTTTAACCAATCTTGTGCATCCAATAAGTTCATTTTGGTCCTTGGATTAACATTTAGGTCATTTTCGTCCTCCCTAGGCTTATTCTTGTGCAATTAGGGTTTTTAACCAATCTTGTGCATCCAATAAGTTCATTTGTGTCATTGGATTAACATTTAGGTCATTTTCGTCCTCCCTAGGCTTATTCTTGTGCAATTAGGGTTTTTAACCAATCTTGTGCATCCAATAAGTTTATTTGTGTCATTGGATTAACATTTAGGTCATTTTCGTCCTCCCTAGGATTTTTTATGGGCAATTATGGTTTTTAACCAATCATGTGCATCCAATAAGTTCATTTGTGTCATTGGATTAACATTTATGTCATTTTCGTCCTCCCTAGGCTTATTCTTGTGGAATTAGGGTTTTTAACCAATCTTGTGCATCCAATAAGTTCATTTGTGTCATTGGATTAACATTTAGGTGTTTTTCGTCCTCCCTAGGCTTATTCTTGTGCAATTAGGACTTTTAACCAATCTTGTGCATCCAAAAAGTTCATTTGTGTCTTTGAATTGACATTTATGTCATTTTCGTCCTCTCTAGGGTTATTTATGTCCAATTAGGGCTGTTAACCTATCTTGTGCATCCAAAAAGTTCATTTGTGTCTTTGAATTGACATTTATGTCATTTTCGTCCTCTCTAGAGTTATTTATGTGCAATTAAGGTTTTTAACCTATCTTGTGCATCGAACAAGTTCATTTGTGTCGTTGGATTAACATTTAGGTCATTTTCGTCCTCCCTAGGCTTATTCTTGTCCAATTAGGGTTTTTAACCAATCTTGTGCATCCAATAAGTTCATTTGTGTCATTGGATTAACATTTAGGTCATTTTCGTCCTCCCTAGGGTTATTTGTGGGCAATTAGGGTTTTTAACCAATCTTGTGCATCCAATAAGTTCATTTGTGTCATTGGATTAACATTTAGGTCATTTTCGTCCTCCCTAGGCTTATTTTTGTGCAATTAGGGTTTTTAACCAATCTTGTGCATCCAATAAGTTCATTTGTGTCATTGGATTAACATTTAGGTCATTTTCGTCCTCCCTAGGCTTATTCTTGTGCAATTAGGGTTTTTAACCAATCTTGTGCATCCAATAAGTTAATTTGTGTCATTGGATTAACATTTTTGTCATTTTCGTCCTCCCTAGACTTATTCTTGTGCAATTAGGGTTTTTAACCAATCTTGTGCATCCAATAAGTTCATTTGTGTCATTGGATTAACATTTAGGTCATTTTCGTCCTCCCTAGGCTTATTCTTGTGCAATTAGGGTTTTTAACCAATCTTGTGCATCCAATAAGTTCATTTGTGTCATTGGATTAACATTTAAGTCATTTTCGTCCTCTCTAGGGTTATTTATGTGCAATTAGGGTTTTTAACCAATCTTGTGCATCCAATAAGTTCATTTGTGTCATTGGATTAACATTTAGGTCATTTTCGTCCTCCCTAGGCTTATTCTTGTGCAATTAGAGCTTTTAACCAATCTTTAGCATCCAAAAAGTTCATTTGTGTCTTTGAATTGACATTTTGGTCCTTTTCGTCCTCTCTAGGGTTATTTATGTCCAATTAGGGTTTTTAACCTATCTTGTGCATCGAACAAGTTCATTTGTGTCATTGGATTCAATTTTAGGTCATTTCCGTCCTCCCTACACTTATTCTTGTCCAATTAGGGTTTTTAACCAATCTTGTGCATCCAATAAGTTCATTTGTGTCATTGGATTAACATTTAGGTCATTTTCGTCCTCCCTAGGCTTATTCTTGTGCAATTAGGGTTTTTAACCAATCTTATGCATCCAATAAGTTCATTTGTGTCATTGGATTAACATTTAGGTCATTTTCGTGCTCCCTAGGCTTATTCTTGTCCAATTAGGGTTTTTGACCAATCTTGTGCATCCAATAAGTTCATTTGTGTCATTGGATTAACATTTAGGTCATTTTCGTCCTCCCTAGGGTTATTTATGGGCAATTAGGGTTTTTAACCAATCTTGTGCATCCAATAAGTTCATTTGTGTCATTGCATTAACATTTAGGTCATTTTTGTCCTCACTCGACTTATCCTTGTGCAATTAGGGTTTTTAACCAGTCTTGTGCATCGAAAAAGTTCATTTGTGTCAATGGATTAACATTTAGGTCATTTTTGTCCTCCCTAGGCTTATTCTTGTCCTATTACGGTTTTCAAGCAATCTTGTGCATCCAATAAGTTCATTTGTGTCATTGGATTAACATTTATGGCATTTTCGTCCCCCCTAGGCTTATTCTTGTGCAATTAGGGTTTTTAACCAATCTTGTGCATCCAATAAGTTCATTTGTGTCATTGGATTAACATTTAGGTCATTTTCGTCCTCCCTAGGGTTATTTATGGGCAATTAGGGTTTTTAACCAATCTTGTGCATCCAATAAGTTCATTTGTGTCATTGCATTAACATTTAGGTCATTTTCGTCCTCCCTGGGCTTATTCTTGTGCAATTAGGGTTTTAAACCAATCTTGTGCATCCAAAAAGTTCATTTGTGTCATTGGATTAACATTTAGGTCATTTTCGTCCTCCCTAGGCTTATTCTTGTCCAATTAGGGTTTTCAAGCAATCTTGTGCATCCAATAAGTTCATTTGTGTCATTGGGTTAACATTTATGGCATTTTCGTCCCCCCTAGGCATATTCTTGTGCAATTAGGGTTTTTAACCAATCTTGTGCATCCAAAAAGTTTATTTGTGTCATTGGATTAACATTTAGGTCATTTTTGTCCTCCCTAGGGTTATTTATGGGCAATTAGGGTTTTTAACCAATCTTGTGCATCTAAAAAGTTCATTTGTGTCATTGGATTAACATTTAGGTCATTTTCGTCCTCCCTAGGGTTATTTATGGGCAATTAGGGTTTTTAACCAATCTTGTGCATCCAATAAGTTCATTTGTGTCATTGGATTAACATTTAGGTCATTTTCGTCCTCCCTAGGGTTATTTATGGGCAATTAGGGTTTTTAACCAATCTTGTGCATCCAATAAGTTCATTTGTCTCATTGGATTAACATTTAGGTCATTTTCGTCCTCTCTAGGGTTATTTATGTGCAATTAGGGTTTTTAACCAATCTTGTGCATCCAATAAGTTCATTTGTGTCATTGGATTAACATTTAGGTCATTTTCGTCCTCCCTAGGCTTATTTATGTGCAATTAAGGTTTTTAACCTATCTTGTGCATCGAACAAGTTCATTTGTGTCGTTGGATAAACATTTAGGTCATTTCCGTCCTCCCTAGGCTTATTTTTGTCCAACTAGGGTTTTTAACCAATCTTGTGCATCCAATAAGTTCATTTGTGTCATTGGATTAACATTTAGGTCATTTTCGTCCTCCCTAGGGTTATTTATGGGCAATTAGGGTTTTTAACCAATCTTGTGCATCCAATAAGTTCATTTGTGTCATTGGATTAACATTTAGGTCATTTTCGTCCTCCCTAGGCTTATTCTTGTGCATTTAGGGTTTTTAACCAATCTTGTGCATACAATAAGTTCATTTGTGTCATTGGATTAACATTTAGGTCATTTTCGTCCTCCCTAGGCTTATTCTTGTCCAATTAGGGTTTTTAACCAATCTTGTGCATCCAATAAGTTCATTTGTGTCATTGGATTAACATTTAGGTCATTTTAGTCCTCTCTAGGGTTATTTATGTGCAATTAGGGTTTTTAACCAATCTTGTGCATTCAATAAGTTCATTTGTGTCATTGGATTAACATTTAGGTCATTTTCGTCCTCCCTAGGCTTATTCTTGTGCAATTAGGGCTTTTAACCAATCTTGTGCATCCAAAAAGTTCATTTGTGTCTTTGAATTGACATTTAGGTCATTTTCGTCCTCTCTAGGGTTATTTATGTCCAATTAGGGTTTTTAACCAATCTTGTGCATCCAATAAGTTCATTTGTGTCATTGGATTAACATTTAGGTCATTTTCGTCCTCCCTAGGCTTATTCTTGTGCAATTAGGGTTTTTAGCCAATCTTGTGATTCCAATAAGTTCATTTGTGCCATTGGATTAACATTTAGGTCATTTTCGTCCTCCCTAGGCTTATTCTTGTGCAATTAGGGCTTTTAACCAATCTTGTGCATCCAAAAAGTTCATTTGTGTCATTGAATTGACATTTAGGTCATTTTCGTCCTCTCTAGGGTTATTTATGTGCAATTAGGGTTTTTAACCAATCTTGTGCATCCAATAAGTTCATTTGTGTCATTGGATTAACATTTAGGTCATTTTCGTCCTCCCTAGGCTTATTCTTGTGCAATTAGAGCTTTTAACCAATCTTTAGCATCCAAAAAGTTCATTTGTGTCTTTGAATTGACATTTTGGTAATTTTAGTCCTCTCTAGGGTTATTTATGTCCAATTAGGGTTTTTAACCTATCTTGTTCATCGAACAAGTTCATTTGTGTCATTGGATTAAATTTTAGGTCATTTCCGTCCTCCCTAGGCTTATCCTTGTCCAATTAGGGTTTTTAACCAATCTTGTGCATCCAATAAGTTCATTTGTGTCATTGGATTAACATTTAGGTCATTTTCGTCCTCCCTATGCTTATTCTTGTGCAATTAGGGTTTTTAACCAATCTTGTGCATCCAATAAGTTCATTTGTGTCATTGGATTAACATATAGGCCATTTTTGTCTTCGCTAGACTTATTCTTGTCGAATTAGGGTTTTTAACCAATCATGTGCATCCAAAAAGTTCATTTGTGTCTTTGGATTAACATTTAGGTCATTTTCGTCCTCCCTAGGCTTATTCTTGTGCAATTAGGGCTTTTAACCAATCTTGTGCATCCAAAAAGTTCATTTGTGTCTTTGAATTGACATTTAGGTCATTTTCGTCCTCTATAGGGTTATTTATGTCCAATTAGGGTTTTTAATCTATCTTGTGCATCCAACAAGTTCATTTGTGTCATTGGATTAATATTTAGGTCATTTCCGTCCTCCCTTGGCTTATTCTTGTCCAATTAGGGTTTTTCACCAATCTTGTGCATCCAATAAGTTCATTTGTGTCATTGGATTAACATTTAGGTCATTTTCGTCCTCCTTAGGCTTATTCTTGTGCAATTAGGGTTTTTAACCAATCTTGTGCATCCAATAAGTTCATTTGTGTCATTGGATTAACATTTAGGTCATTTTCGTCCTCCCTAGGCTTATTCTTGTGCAATTAGGGCTTTTAACCAATCTTGTGCATCCAAAAAGTTCATTTGTGTCTTTGAATTGACATTTAGGTCATTTTCGTCCTCTCTAGGGTTATTTATGTGCAATTAGGGTTTTTAACCAATCTTGTGCATCCAATAAGTTCATTTGTGTCATTGGATTAACATTTAGGTCATTTTCGTGCTCCCTAGGCTTATTCTTGTCCAATTAGGGTTTTTGACCAATCTTGTGCATCCAATAAGTTCATTTGTGTCATTGGATTAACATTTAGGTCATTTTCGTCCTCCCTAGGGTTATTTATGGGCCATTAGGGTTTTTAACCAATCTTGGGCATCCAATAAGTTCATTTGTGTCATTGGATTAACATTTAGGTCATTTTCGTCGTCTCTAGGGTTATTTATGTGCAATTAGGGTTTTTAACCAATCTTGTGCATCCTATAAGTTCATTTGTGTCATTGGATTAACATT
This sequence comes from Cicer pinnatifidum, assembly GCA_037974775.1. NCBI lineage: Eukaryota > Viridiplantae > Streptophyta > Magnoliopsida > Fabales > Fabaceae > Cicer > Cicer pinnatifidum. The sequence goes on along the minus strand of JBBPBR010000008.1, from coordinate 22,386,977 downwards.
TAGGTCATTTTCGTCCTCCCTAGGCTTATTCTTGTGCAATTAGGGTTTTTAACCAATCTTGTGCATCCAATAAGTTCATTTGTGTCATTGGATTAACATTTAGGTCATTTTCGTCCTCCCTAGGCTTATTCTTGTGCAATTAGGGTTTTTAACCAATCTTGTGCATCCAATAGGTTCATTTGTGTCATTGGATTAACATTTAGGCCATTTTCGTCCTCCCTAGACTTATTCTTGTCCAATTAGGGTTTTTAACCAATCATGTGTATCCAAAAAGTTCATTTGTGTCTTTGGATTAACATTTAGGTCATTTTCGTCCTCCCTAGGCTTATTCTTGTGCAATTAGGGCTTTTAACCAATCTTGTGCATCCAAAAAGTTCATTTGTGTCTTTGAATTGACATTTAGGTCATTTTCGTCCTCTCTAGGGTTATTTATGTCCAATTAGGGCTTTTAACCTATCTTGTGCATCCAAAAAGTTCATTTGTGTCTTTGAATTGACATTTATGTCATTTTTGTCCTCTCTAGGGTTATTTATGTGCAATTAAGGTTTTTAACCTATCTTGTGCATCGAACAAGTTCATTTGTCTCGTTGGATTAACATTTAGGTCATTTCCGTCCTCCCTAGGCTTATTCTTGTCCAATTAGGGTTTTTAACCAATCTTGTGCATCCAATAAGTTCATTTGTGTCATTGGATTAACATTTAGGTCATTTTCGTCCTCCCTAGGCTTATTCTTGTGCAATTAGGGCTTTTAACCAATCTTGTGCATCCAAAAAGTTCATTTGTGTCATTGAATTGACATTTAGGTCATTTTCGTCCTCTCTAGGGTTATTTATGTGCAATTAGGGTTTTTAACCAATCTTGTGCATCCAATAAGTTCATTTGTGTCATTGGATTAACATTTAGGTCATTTTCGTGCTCCCTAGGCTTATTCTTGTCCAATTAGGGTTTTTGACCAATCTTGTGCATCCAATAAGTTCATTTGTGTCATTGGATTAACATTTAGGTCATTTTCGTCCTCCCTAGGGTTATTTATGGGCCATTAGGGTTTTTAACCAATCTTGGGCATCCAATAAGTTCATTTGTGTCATTGGATTAACATTTAGGTCATTTTCGTCGTCTCTAGGGTTATTTATGTGCAATTAGGGTTTTTAACCAATCTTGTGCATCCTATAAGTTCATTTGTGTCATTGGATTAACATTTAGGTCATTTTCGTCCTCCCTAGGCTTATTCTTGTGCAATTAGGGTTTTTAACCAATCTTGTGCATCCAATAAGTTCATTTGTGTCATTGGATTAACATTTAGGTCATTTTCGTCCTCCCTAGGCTTATTCTTGTGCAATTAGGGTTTTTAACCAATCTTGTGCATCCAATAGGTTCATTTGTGTCATTGGATTAACATTTAGGCCATTTTCGTCCTCCCTAGACTTATTCTTGTCCAATTAGGGTTTTTAACCAATCATGTGTATCCAAAAAGTTCATTTGTGTCTTTGGATTAACATTTAGGTCATTTTCGTCCTCCCTAGGCTTATTCTTGTGCAATTAGGGCTTTTAACCAATCTTGTGCATCCAAAAAGTTCATTTGTGTCTTTGAATTGACATTTAGGTCATTTTCGTCCTCTCTAGGGTTATTTATGTCCAATTATGGTTTTTAACCAATCTTGTGCATCCAATAAGTTCATTTGTGTCATTGGATTAACATTTAGGTCATTTTCGTCCTCCCTAGGCTTATTCTTGTGCAATTAGGTATTTTAGCCAATCTTGTGCATCCAATAAGTTCATTTGTGCCATTGGATTAACATTTAGGTCATTTTCGTCCTCCCTAGGCTTATTCTTGTGCAATTAGGGCTTTTAACCAATCTTGTGCATCCAAAAAGTTCATTTGTGTCATTGAATTGACATTTAGGTCATTTTCGTCCTCTCTAGGGTTATTTATGTGCAATTAGGGTTTTTAACCAATCTTGTGCATCCAATAAGTTCATTTGTGTCATTGGATTAACATTTAGGTCATTTTCGTGCTCCCTAGGCTTATTCTTGTCCAATTAGGGTTTTTGTCCAATCTTGTGCATCCAATAAGTTCATTTGTGTCATTGGATTAACATTTAGGTCATTTTCGTCCTCCCTAGGGTTATTTATGGGCAATTAGGGTTTTTAACCAATCTTGTGCATCCAATAAGTTCATTTGTGTCATTGGATTAACATTTAGGTCATTTTCGTCCTCCCTAGGCTTATTCTTGTGCAATTAGGGCTTTTAACCAATCTTGTGCATCCAAAGAGTTCATTTGTGTCTTTGAATTGACATTTAGGTCATTTTCGTCCTCTCTAGGGTTATTTATGTGCAATTAGGGTTTTTAACCAATCCTGTGCATCCAATAAGTTCATTTGTGTCATTGGATTAACATTTAGGTCATTTTCGTCCTCCCTAGGCTTATTCTTGAGCAATTAGGGTTTTTAACCAATCTTGTGCATCCAATAAGTTCATTTGTGTCATTGGATTAACATTTAGGTCATTTTCGTCATCCCTAGGCTTATTCTTGTGCAATTAGGGTTTTTAACCAATCTTGTGCATCCAATAAGTTCATTTGTGTCATTGGATTAACATTTAGGTCATTTTCGTCCTCCCTAGACTTATTCTTGTGCAATTAGGGTTTTTAACCAATCATGTGCATCCAAAAAGTTCATTTGTGTCTTTGGATTAACATTTAGGTCATTTTCGTCCTCCCTAGGCTTATTCTTGTGCAATTAGGGCTTTTAACCAATCTTGTGCATCCAAAAAGTTTATTTGTGTCTTTGAATTGACATTTAGGTCATTTTCGTCCTCTCTAGGGTTATTGATGTCCAATTAGGGTTTTTAACCAATCTTGTGCATCCAATAAGTTCATTTGTGTCATTGGATTAACATTTAGGTCATTTTCGTCCTCCCTAGGCTTATTCTTGTGCAATTAGGTTTGGATTAACATTTAGGTCATTTTCGTCCTCCCTAGGCTTATTCTTGTGCAATTAGAGCTTTTAACCAATCTTTAGCATCCAAAAAGTTCATTTGTGTCTTTGAATTGACATTTTGGTCCTTTTCGTCCTCTCTAGGGTTATTTATGTCCAATTAGGGTTTTTAACCTATCTTGTGCATCGAACAAGTTCATTTGTGTCATTGGATTAAATTTTAGGTCATTTCCGTCCTCCCTACACTTATTCTTGTCCAATTAGGGTTTTTAACCAATCTTGTGCATCCAATAAGTTCATTTGTGTCATTGGATTAACATTTAGGTCATTTTCGTCCTCCCTAGGCTTATTCTTGTGCAATTAGGGTTTTTAACCAATCTTGTGCATCCAATAAGTTCATTTGTGTCATTGGATTAACATTTAGGTCATTTTCGTGCTCCCTAGGCTTATTCTTGTCCAATTAGGGTTTTTGACCAATCTTGTGCATCCAATAAGTTCATTTGTGTCATTGGATTAACATTTAGGTCATTTTCGTCCTCCCTAGGGTTATTTATGGGCAATTAGGGTTTTTAACCAATCTTGTGCATCCAATAAGTTCATTTGTGTCATTGGATTAACATTTAGGTCATTTTCGTCGTCTCTAGGGTTATTTATGTGCAATTAGGGTTTTTAACCAATCTTGTGCATCCTATAAGTTCATTTGTGTCATTGGATTAACATTTAGGTCATTTTCGTCCTCCCTAGGCTTATTCTTGTCCAATTAGGGTTTTTAACCAATCATGTGCATCCAAAAAGTTCATTTGTGTCTTTGGATTAACATTTAGGTCATTTTCGTCCTCCCTAGGCTTATTCTTGTGCAACTAGGGTTTTGAACCAATCTTGTGCATCCAATAAGTTCATTTGTGTCATTGGATTAACATTTAGGCCATTTTCGTCCTCCCTAGACTTATTCTTGTCCAATTAGGGTTTTTAACCAATCATGTGCATCCAAAAAGTTCATTTGTGTCTTTGGATTAACATTTAGGTCATTTTCGTCCTCCCTAGGCTTATTCTTGTGCAGTTAGGGCTTTTAACCAATCTTGTGCATCCAAAAAGTTCATTTGTGTCTTTGAATTGACATTTAGGTCATTTTCGTCCTCTCTAGGGTTATTTATGTCCAATTAGGGTTTTTAACCTATCTTGTGCATCCAACAAGTTCATTTGTGTCATTGGATTAACATTTAGGTCATTTTCGTCCTCCCTTGGCTTATTCTTGTCCAATTAGGGTTTTTCACCAATCTTGTGCATCCAATAAGTTCATTTGTGTCATTGGATTAACATTTAGGTCATTTTCGTCCTCCCTAGGCTTATTCTTGTGCAATTAGGGTTTTTAACCAATCTTGTGCATCCAATAAGTTCATTTGTGTCATTGGATTAACATTTAGGTCATTTTCGTCCTCCCTAGGGTTATTTAGTGGCAATTAGGGTTTTTAACCAATCTTGTGCATCCAATAAGTTCATTTGTGTCATTGGATTAACATTTAGGTCATTTTCGTCCTCCCTAGGCTTATTGTTGTCTATTTACGGTTTTTAACCATTCTTGTTCAACCAATAAGTTCATTTGTGTCATTGGATTAACATTTAGGTCATTTTCGTCCTCCCTAGGCTTATTCTTGCCTAATTAGGGTTTTTAACCAGTCTTGTGCATCCAATAAGTTCATTTGTGTCATTGGATTAACATTTAGGTCATTTTCGTCCTCCCTAGGCTTATTCTTGTGCAATTAGGGTTTTTAACCAATCTTGTGCATCCAATAAGTTCATTTGTGTCATTGGATTAACATTTTGGTCATTTTCTTCCTCCCTAGGCTTATTTATGTGCAATTAGAGTTTTTAACCAATCTTGTGCATCCAATAAGTTCATTTTTGTCTTTGGATTATCATTTAGGTCATTTTCGTCCTCCCTAGGCTTATTCTTGTCTAATTAGGGTTTTTAACCAATCTTGTGCATCCAATAAGTTCATTTGTGTCATTGGATTAACATTTAGGTCATTTTCGTCCTCCCTAGGCTTATTCTTGTGCAATTAGGGTTTTTAACCAATCTTGTGCATCCAATAAGTTCATTTGTGTCGTTGGATTAACATTTAGGTCATTTTCGTCCTCCCTAGGCTTATTTATGTTCAATTAGGGTTTTTAACCAATCTAGTGCATCCAATAAGTTTATTTGTGTCATTGGATTAACATTTAGGTCATTTTCGTCCTCCCTATGCTTATTTATGTGCAATTATGGTTTTTAACCAATCTTGTGCATCCAATAAGTTCATTTGTGTCATTGGATTAACATTTAGGTCATTTTCGTCGTCTTTAGGGTTATTTATGTGCAATTAGGGATTTTAACCAATCTTGTGCATCCAATAAGTTCATTTGTGTCATTGGATTAACATTTAGGTCATTTTCGTCCTCCCTAGGCTTATTCTTGTGCAATTAGGGTTTTTAACCAATCTTGTGCATCCAATAAGTTCATTTGTGTCGTTGGATTAACATTTAGGTCATTTTCGTCCTCCCTAGGCTTATTTATTTTTAATTAGGGTTTTTAACCAATCTAGTGCATCCAATAAGTTTATTTGTGTCATTGGATTAACATTTAGGTCATTTTCGTCCTCCCTAGGGTTATTTATGGGCAATTATGGTTTTTAACCAATCTTGTGCATCCAATAAGTTCATTTGTGTCATTGGATTAACATTTAGGTCATTTTCGTCGTCTCTAAGGTTTTTTATGTGCAATTAGGGTTTTTAACCAATCTTGTGCATCCAATAAGTTCATTTGTGTCATTGGATTAACATTTAGGTCATTTTCGTGCTCCCTAGGCTTATTCTTGTCAAATTACGGTTTTTAACCAATCTTGTGCATCCAAAAAGTTCATTTGTGTCTTTGAATTGACATTTAGGTCATTTTCGTCCTCTCCAGGGTTATTTATGTCCAATTAGGGTTTTTAACCTATCTTGTGCATCGAACAAGTTCATTTGTGTCATTGGATTAACATTTAGGTCATTTTCGTACTCTCTAGGGTTATTTATGTGCAATTAGGGTTTTTAACCAATCTTGTGCATCCAATAAGTTCATTTGTGTCATTGGATTAACATTTAGGTCATTTTCGTCCTCCCTAGGCTTATTCTTGTGCAATTAGGGTTTTTAACCAATCTTGTGCATCCAATAAGTTAATTTGTGTCATTGGATTAACATTTTGGTCCTTTCCGTCCTCCCTAGGCTTATTCTTGTCCAATTAGGGTTTTTAACCAATCTTGTGCATCCAATAAGTTCATTTTTGTCATTGGATTAACATTTAGGTCATTTTCGTCCTCCCTAGGCTTATTCTTGTGCAATTAGGGTTTTTAACCAATCTTGTGCATCCAATAAGTTCATTTGTGTCATTGGATTAACATTTAGGTCATTTTCGTCATCCCTAGGCTTATTCTTGTGCAATTAGGGTTTTTAACCAATCTTGTGCATCCAATAAGTTCATTTGTGTCATTGGATTAACATTTAGGTCATTTTCGTCCTCCCTAGACTTATTCTTGTGCAATTAGGGTTTTTAACCAATCATGTGCATCCAAAAAGTTCATCTGTGTCTTTGGATTAACATTTAGGTCATTTTCGTCCTCCCTAGGTTTATTCTTGTGCAATTAGGGCTTTTAACCAATCTTGTGCATCCAAAATGTTTATTTGTGTCTTTGAATTGACATTTAGGTCATTTTCGTCCTCTCTAGGGTTATTGATGTCAAATTAGGGTTTTTAACCAATCTTGTGCATCCAATAAGTTCATTTGTGTCATTGGATTAACATTTAGGTCATTTTCGTCCTCCCTAGGCTTATTTATGTGCAATTAGGGTTTTTAACCAATCTTGTGCATCCAATAAGTTCATTTGTGTCATTGGATTAACATTTAGGTCATTTTCGTCCTCCCTAGGCTTATTCTTGTGCAATTAGAGCTTTTAACCAATCTTTAGCATCCAAAAAGTTCATTTGTGTCTTTGAATTGACATTTTGGTCCTTTTCGTCCTCTCTAGGGTTATTTATGTCCAATTAGGGTATTTAACCTATCTTGTGCATCGAACAAGTTCATTTGTGTCATTGGAATAAATTTTAGGTCATTTCCGTCCTCCCTACACTTATTCTTGTCCAATTAGGGTTTTTAACCAATCTTGTGCATCCAATAAGTTCATTTGTGTCATTGGATTAACATTTTGGTCATTTTCGTCCTCCCTAGGCTTATTCTTGTGCAATTAGGGCTTTTAACCAATCTTGTGCATCCAAAAAGTTCATTTGTGTCTTTGAATTGACATTTAGGTCATTTTCGTCCTCTCTAGGGTTATTTATGTGCAATTAGGGTTTTTAACCAATCTTGTGCATCCAATAAGTTCATTTGTGTCATTGGATTAACATTTAGGTCATTTTCGTCCTCCCTAGGCTTATTCTTGTGCAATTAGGGCTTTTAACCAATCTTGTGCATCCAAAGAGTTCATTTGTGTCTTTGAATTGACATTTAGGTCATTTTCGTCCTCTCTAGGGTTATTTATGTGCAATTAGGGTTTTTAACCAATCTTGTGCATCCAATAAGTTCATTTGTGTCATTGGATTAACATTTAGGTCATTTTCGTGCTCCCTAGGCTTATTCTTGTCCAATTAGGGTTTTTGACCAATCTTGTGCATCCAATAAGTTCATTTGTGTCATTGGATTAACATTTAGGTCATTTTCGTCCTCCCTAGGGTTATTTATGGGCCATTAGGGTTTTTAACCAATCTTGGGCATCCAATAAGTTCATTTGTGTCATTGGATTAACATTTAGGTCATTTTCGTCGTCTCTAGGGTTATTTATGTGCAATTAGGGTTTTTAACCAATCTTGTGCATCCTATAAGTTCATTTGTGTCATTGGATTAACATTTAGGTCATTTTCGTCCTCCCTAGGCTTATTCTTGTGCAATTAGGGTTTTTAACCAATCTTGTGCATCCAATAAGTTCATTTGTGTCATTGGATTAACATTTAGGTCATTTTCGTCCTCCCTAGGCTTATTCTTGTGCAATTAGGGTTTTTAACCAATCTTGTGCATCCAATAGGTTCATTTGTGTCATTGGATTAACATTTAGGCCATTTTCGTCCTCCCTAGACTTATTCTTGTCCAATTAGGGTTTTTAACCAATCATGTGTATCCAAAAAGTTCATTTGTGTCTTTGGATTAACATTTAGGTCATTTTCGTCCTCCCTAGGCTTATTCTTGTGCAATTAGGGCTTTTAACCAAACTTGTGCATCCAAAAAGTTCATTTGTGTCTTTGAATTGACATTTAGGTCATTTTCGTCCTCTCTAGGGTTATTTATGTCCAATTATGGTTTTTAACCAATCTTGTGCATCCAATAAGTTCATTTGTGTCATTGGATTAACATTTAGGTCATTTTCGTCCTCCCTAGGCTTATTCTTGTGCAATTAGGTATTTTAGCCAATCT
>JBBPBR010000008.1:22301528-22378060 GCA_037974775.1 Cicer pinnatifidum | reverse complement strand
TTATTTATGTGCAATTAGGGTTTTTAACCAATCTTGTGCATCCAATAAGTTCATTTGTGTCATTGGATTAACATTTAGGTCATTTTCGTCCTCCCTAGACTTACTCTTGTCCAATTAGGGTTTTTAACCAATCTTGTGCATCCAATAAGTTCATTTGTGTCTTTGGATTAACATTTAGGTCATTTTCGTCCTCCCTAGGCTTATTCTTGTGCAATTAGGGCTTTTAACCAATCTAGTGCATCCAAAAAGTTCATTTGTGTCTTTGAATTGACATTTAGGTCATTTTCGTCCTCTCTAGGGTTATTTATGTCCAATTAGGGTTTTTAACCAATCTTGTGCATCCAATAAGTTCATTTGTGTCATTGGATTAACATTTATGTCATTTTCGTCCTCCCTAGGCTTATTTATGTGCAATTAGGGTTTTTAACCAATCTTGTGCATCCAATAAGTTTATTTGTGTCATTGGATTAACATTTAGGTCATTTTCGTCGTCTCTAGAGTTATTTATGTGCAATTAGGGTTTTTAACCAATCTTGTGCATCCAATAAGTTCATTTGTGTCATTGGATTAACATTTAGGTCATTTTCGTCCTCCCTAGGCTTATTCTTGTGCAATTAGAGCTTTTAACCAATCTTTAGCATCCAAAAAGTTCATTTGTGTCTTTGAATTGACATTTTGGTCATTTTCGTCCTCTCTAGGGTTATTTATGTCCAATTAGGGTTTTTAACCTATCTTGTGCATCGAACAAGTTCATTTGTGTCATTGGATTAAATTTTAGGTCATTTCCGTCCTCCCTAGGCTTATTCTTGTCCAATTAGGGTTTTAAACCAATCTTGTGCATCCAATAAGTTCATTTGTGTCATTGGATTAACATTTAGGTCATTTTCGTCCTCCCTAGGCTTATTCTTGTGCAACTAGGGTTTTGAACCAATCTTGTGCATCCAATAAGTTCATTTGTGTCATTGGATTAACATTTAGGCCATTTTCGTCCTCCCTAGACTTATTCTTGTCCAATTAGGGTTTTTAACCAATCATGTGCATCCAAAAAGTTCATTTGTGTCTTTGGATTAACATTTAGGTCATTTTCGTCCTCCCTAGGCTTATTCTTGTGCAGTTAGGGCTTTTAACCAATCTTGTGCATCCAAAAAGTTCATTTGTGTCTTTGAATTGACATTTAGGTCATTTTCGTCCTCTCTAGGGTTATTTATGTCCAATTAGGGTTTTTAACCTATCTTGTGCATCCAACAAGTTCATTTGTGTCATTGGATTAACATTTAGGTCATTTTCGTCCTCCCTTGGCTTATTCTTGTCCAATTAGGGTTTTTCACCAATCTTGTGCATCCAATAAGTTCATTTGTGTCATTGGATTAACATTTAGGTCATTTTCGTCCTCCCTAGGCTTATTCTTGTGCAATTAGGGTTTTTAACCAATCTTGTGCATCCAATAAGTTCATTTGTGTCATTGGATTAACATTTAGGTCATTTTCGTCCTCCCTAGGGTTATTTAGTGGCAATTAGGGTTTTTAACCAATCTTGTGCATCCAATAAGTTCATTTGTGTCATTGGATTAACATTTAGGTCATTTTCGTCCTCCCTAGGCTTATTGTTGTCTATTTACGGTTTTTAACCATTCTTGTTCAACCAATAAGTTCATTTGTGTCATTGGATTAACATTTAGGTCATTTTCGTCCTCCCTAGGCTTATTCTTGCCTAATTAGGGTTTTTAACCAGTCTTGTGCATCCAATAAGTTCATTTGTGTCATTGGATTAACATTTAGGTCATTTTCGTCCTCCCTAGGCTTATTCTTGTGCAATTAGGGTTTTTAACCAATCTTGTGCATCCAATAAGTTCATTTGTGTCATTGGATTAACATTTAGGTCATTCTCGTCCTCACTAGGCTTATTCTAGTCCAATTAGGGTTTTTAACCAATCTTGTGCATCCAACAAGTTCATTTGTGTCATTGGATTAACATTTAGGTCATTTTCGTCCTCTCTAGGGTATTTTATGTGCAATTAGGGTATTTAACCAATCTTGTGCATCCAAAAAGTTCATTTGTGTCTTTGAATTGACATTTAGGTCATTTTCGTCCTCTCTGGGGTTATTTATGTGCAATTAGGGTTTTTAACCATTCTTGTTCATCCAATAAGTTCATTTGTGTCATTGGATTAACATTTAGGTCATTTTCGTCCTCTCTAGGGTTATTTATGTGCAATTAGGGTTTTTAACCAATCTTGTGCATCCAATAAGTTCATTTGTGTCATTGGATTAACATTTAGGTCATTTTCGTCATCCCTAGGCTTATTCTTGTGCAATTAGGGTTTTTAACCAATCTTGTGCATCCAATAAGTTCATTTGTGTCATTGGATTAACATTTAGGTCATTTTCGTCCTCCCTAGACTTATTCTTGTGCAATTAGGGTTTTTAACCAATCATGTGCATCCAAAAAGTTCATTTGTGTCTTTGGATTAACATTTAGGTCATTTTCGTCCTCCCTAGGCTTATTCTTGTGCAATTAGGGCTTTTAACCAATCTTGTGCATCCAAAAAGTTCATTTGTGTCTTTGAATTGACATTTAGGTCATTTTCGTCCTCTCTAGGGTTATTTATGTCCAATTAGGGTTTTTAACCTATCTTGTGCATCGAACAAGTTCATTTGTGTCATTGGATTAAATTTTAGGTCATTTCCGTCCTCCCTAGGCTTATTCTTGTCCAATTAGGGTTTTTAACCAATCTTGTGCATCCAATAAGTTCATTTGTGTCATTGGATTAACATTTAGGTCATTTTCGTCCTCCCTAGGCTTATTCTTGTGCAAATAGGGTTTTAACCAATCTTCTGCATCCAATAAGTTCATTTGTGTCATTGTATTAACATTTAGGTCATTTTCGTCCTCCCGAGGCTTATTCTTGTCCAATTAGGGTTTTTAACCAATCTTGTGCATCCAATAAGTTCATTTGTGTCATTGGATTAACATTTAGGTCATTTTCGTCCTCCCTAGGCTTATTCTTGTCCAATTAGGGTTTTTAACCAATCTTGTGCATCCAACAATAAGTTCATTTGTGTCATTGGATTAAAATTTAGGTCATTTTCGTCCTCCCTAGGCTTATTCTTGTGCAATTAGGGTTTTTAATCAATCTTGTGCATCCAAATAGTTTATTTGTGTCATTGGATTAACATTTAGGTCATTTTGGTCCTCTCTAGGCTTATTTATATGCAATTAGGGTTATTAACCAATCTTGTGCATCCAAAAAGTTCATTTGTGTCTTTGAATTGACATTTAGGTCATTTTCGGTCTCTCTAGGGTTATTTATGTGCAATTAGGGTTTTTAACCAATCTTGTGCATCCAATAAGTTCATTTGTGTCATTGGATTAACATTTAGGTCATTTTCGTCCTCCCTAGGCTTATTCTTGTGCAATTAGGGCTTTTAACCAATCTTGTTCATTCAAAAAGTTCATTTGTGTCTTTGACTTGACATTTAGGTCATTTTCGTCCTCTCTAGGGTTATTTATGTGCTATTAGGGTTTTTAACCAATCTTGTGCATCCAATAAGTTCATTTGTGTCATTGGATTAACATTTATGTCATTTTCGTCCTCCCTAGGCTTATTCTTGTGCAATTAGGGCTTTTAACCAATCTTGTGCATCCAATAAGTTCATTTGTGTCATTGGATTAACATTTAGGTCATTTTCGTCCTCCCTAGGCTTATTCTTGTGCAATTAGGACTTTTAACCAATCTTGTGCATCCAAAAAGTTCATTTGTGTCTTTGAATTGACATTTAGGTCATTTTCGTCCTCTCTAGGGTTATTTATGTGCAATTAAGGTTTTTAACCTATCTTGTGCATCGAACAAGTTCATTTGTGTCGTTGGATTAACATTTAGGTCATTTCCGTCCTCCCTTGGCTTATTCTTGTCCAATTAGGGTTTTTAACCAATCTTGTGCATCCAATAAGTTCATTTGTGTCATTGGATTAACATTTAGGTCATTTTCGTCGTCTTTAGGGTTATTTATGTGCAATTAGGGTTTTTAACCAATCTTGTGCATCCAATAAGTTCATTTGTGTCATTGGATTAACATTTAAGTCATTTTCGTCCTCCCTAGGCTTATTCTTGTGCAATTAGAGCTTTTAACCAATCTTTAGCATCCAAAAAGTTCATTTGTGTCTTTGAATTGACATTTTGGTCATTTTCGTTCTCTCTAGGGTTATTTATGTCCAATTAGGGTTTTTAACCTATCTTGTGCATCGAACAAGTTCATTTGTGTCATTGGATTCAATTTTAGGTCATTTTCGTCCTCCCTAGGCTTATTCTTGTCCAATTAGGGTTTTTGACCAATCTTGTGCATCCAATAAGTTCATTTGTGTCATTGGATTAACATTTAGGTCATTTTCGTCCTCCCTAGGGTTATTTATGGGCAATTAAGGTTTTTAACCAATCTTGTGCATCCAATAAGTTCATTTGTGTCATTGGATTAACATTTAGGTCATTTTCGTCGTCTCTAGGGTTATTTATGTGCAATTAGGGTTTTTAACCAATCTTGTGCATCCTATAAGTTCATTTGTGTCATTGGATTAACATTTAGGTCATTTTCGTCCTCCCTAGGCTTATTCTTGTGCAATTAGGGTTTTTAACCAATCTTGTGCATCCAATAAGTTCATTTGTGTCATTGGATTAATATTTAGGTCATTTTCGTCATCCCTAGGCTTATTCTTGTGCAATTAGGGTTTTTAACCAATCTTGTGCATCCAATAAGTTCATTTGTGTCATTGGATTAACATTTAGGTCATTTTCGTCCTCCCTAGACTTATTTATGTGCAATTAGGGTTTTTAACCAATCATGTGCATCCAAAAAGTTCATTTGTGTCTTTGGATTAACATTTAGGTCATTTTCGTCCTCCCTAGGCTTATTCTTGTGCAATTAGGGCTTTTAACCAATCTTGTGCATCCAAAAAGTTTATTTGTGTCTTTGAATTGACATTTAGGTCATTTTCGTCCTCTCTAGGGTTATTGATGTCCAATTAGGGTTTTTAACCAATCTTGTGCATCCAATAAGTTCATTTGTGTCATTGGATTAACATTTAGGTCATTTTCGTCCTCCCTAGGCTTATTTATGTGCAATTAGGGTTTTTAACCAATCTTGTGCATCCAATAAGTTCATTTGTGTCATTGGATTAACATTTAGGTCATTTTCGTCCTCCCTAGGCTTATTCTTGTGCAATTAGAGCTTTTAACCAATCTTTAGCATCCAAAAAGTTCATTTGTGTCTTTGAATTTACATTTTGGTCCTTTTCGTCCTCTCTAGGGTTATTTATGTCCAATTAGGGTTTTTAACCTATCTTGTGCATCGAACAAGTTCATTTGTGTCATTGGATTAAATTTTAGGTCATTTCCGTCCTCCCTACACTTATTCTTGTCCAATTAGGGTTTTTAACCAATCTTGTGCATCCAATAAGTTCATTTGTGTCATTGGATTAACATTTAGGTCATTTTCGTCCTCCCTAGGCTTATTCTTGTGCAATTAGGGCTTTTAACCAATCTTGTGCATCCAAAAAGTTCATTTGTGTCTTTGAATTGACATTTAGGTCATTTTCGTCCTCTCTATGGTTATTTATGTGCAATTAGGGTTTTTAACCAATCTTGTGCATCCAATAAGTTCATTTGTGTCATTGGATTAACATTTAGGTCATTTTCGTCCTCCCTAGGCTTATTCTTGTGCAATTAGGGTTTTTAACCAATCTTGTGCATCCAATAAGTTCATTTTTGTCATTGGATTAACATTTAGGTCATTTTCGTCCTCCCTAGGCTTATTCTTGTGCAATTAGGGTTTTTAACCAATCTTGTGCATCCAATAAGTTCATTTGTGTCATTGGATTAACATTTAGGCCATTTTCGTCCTCCCTAGACTTACTCTTGTCCAATTAGGGTTTTTAACCAATCATGTGCATCCAAAAAGTTCATTTGTGTCTTTGGATTAACATTTAGGTCATTTTCGTCCTCCCTAGGCTTATTCTTGTGCAATTAGGGCTTTTAACCAATCTTGTGCATCCAAAAAGTTTATTTGTGTCTTTGAATTGACATTTAGGTCATTTTCGTCCTCTCTAGGGTTATTGATGTCCAATTAGGGTTTTTAACCAATCTTGTGCATCCAATAAGTTCATTTGTGTCATTGGATTAACATTTAGGTCATTTTCGTCCTCCCTAGGCTTATTTATGTGCAATTAGGGTTTTTAACCAATCTTGTGCATCCAATAAGTTCATTTGTGTCATTGGATTAACATTTAGGTCATTTTCGTCCTCCCTAGGCTTATTCTTGTGCAATTAGAGCTTTTAACCAATCTTTAGCATCCAAAAAGTTCATTTGTGTCTTTGAATTTACATTTTGGTCCTTTTCGTCCTCTCTAGGGTTATTTATGTCCAATTAGGGTTTTTAACCTATCTTGTGCATCGAACAAGTTCATTTGTGTCATTGGATTAAATTTTAGGTCATTTCCGTCCTCCCTACACTTATTCTTGTCCAATTAGGGTTTTTAACCAATCTTGTGCATCCAATAAGTTCATTTGTGTCATTGGATTAACATTTAGGTCATTTTCGTCCTCCCTAGGCTTATTCTTGTGCAATTAGGGTTTTTAACCAATCTTGTGCATCCAATAAGTTCATTTGTGTCATTGGATTAACATTTAGGTCATTTTCGTGCTCCCTAGGCTTATTCTTGTCCAATTAGGGTTTTTGACCAATCTTGTGCATCCAATAAGTTCATTTGTGTCATTGGATTAACATTTAGGTCATTTTCGTCCTCCCTAGGGTTATTTATGGGCAATTAGGGTTTTTAACTAATCTTGTGCATCCAATAAGTTCATTTGTGTCATTGGATTAACATTTAGGTCATTTTCGTCGTCTCTAGGGTTATTTATGTGCAATTAGGGTTTTTAACCAATCTTGTGCATCCTATAAGTTCATTTGTGTCATTGGATTAACATTTAGGTCATTTTCGTCCTCCCTAGGCTTATTCTTGTGCAATTAGGGTTTTTAACCAATCTTGTGCATCCAATAAGTTCATTTGTGTCATTGGATTAACATTTAGGTCATTTTCGTGCTCCCTAGGCTTATTCTTGTGCAATTAGGGTTTTTGACCAATCTTGTGCATCCAATAAGTTCATTTGTGTCATTGGATTAACATTTAGGTCATTTTCGTCCTCCCTAGGGTTATTTATGGGCAATTAGGGTTTTTAACCAATCTTGTGCATCCAATAAGTTCATTTGTGTCATTGGATTAACATTTAGGTCATTTTCGTCGTCTCTAGGGTTATTTATGTGCAATTAGGGTTTTTAACCAATCTTGTGCATCCAATAAGTTCATTTTTGTCATTGGATTAACATTTAGGTCATTTTCGTCCTCCCTAGGCTTATTCTTGTGCAATTAGGGTTTTTAACCAATCTTGTGCATCCAATAAGTTCATTTGTGTCATTGGATTAACATTTAGGTCATTTTCGTCCTCCCTAGGCTTATTCTTGTGCAATTAGGGTTTTTAACCAATCTTATGCATCCAATAAGTTTATTTGTGTCATTGGATTAACATTTAGGTCATTTTCGTCCTCCCTAGGGTTTTTTATGGGTAATTATGGTTTTTAACCAATCATGTGCATCCAATAAGTTCATTTGTGTCATTGGATTAACATTTATGTCATTTTCGTCCTCCCTAGGCTTATTCTTGTGGAATTAGGGTTTTTAACCAATCTCGTGCATCCAATAAGTTCATTTGTGTCATTGGATTAACATTTAGGTCATTTTCGTCCTCCCTAGGCTTATTCTTGTGCAATTAGGACTTTTAACCAATCTTGTGCATCCAAAAAGTTCATTTGTGTCTTTGAATTGACATTTATGTCATTTTCGTCCTCTCTAGGGTTATTTATGTCCAATTAGGGCTTTTAACCTATCTTGTGCATCCAAAAAGTTCATTTGTGTCTTTGAATTGACATTTATGTCATTTTCGTCCTCTCTAGGGTTATTTATGTGCAATTAAGGTTTTTAACCTATCTTGTGCATCGAACAAGTTCATTTGTGTCGTTGGATTCACATTTCGGTCATTTCCGTCCTCCCTAGGCTTATTCTTGTCCAATTAGGGTTTTTAACCAATCTTGTGCATCCAATAAGTTCATTTGTGTCATTGGATTAACATTTAGGTCATTTTCGTCCTCCCTAGGCTTATTCTTGTGCAATTAGGACTTTTAACCAATCTTGTGCATCCAAAGAGTTCATTTGTGTCTTTGAATTGACATTTAGGTCATTTTCGTCCTCTCTAGGGTTATTTATGTCCAATTAGGGCTTTTAACCTATCTTGTGCATCCAAAAAGTTCATTTGTGTCTTTGAATTGACATTTATGTCATTTTCGTCCTCTCTAGGGTTATTTATGTGCAATTAAGGTTTTTAACCTATCTTGTGCATCGAACAAGTTCATTTGTGTCGTTGGATTAACATTTAGGTCATTTTCGTCCTCCCTAGGCTTATTCTTGTGCAATTAGGGTTTTTAACCAATCTTGTGCATCCAATAAGTTCATTTGAGTCATTGGATTAACATTTAGGTCATTTTCGTCCTCCCTAGGCTTATTCTTGTGCAATTAGGGTTTTTAACCAATCTTGTGCATCCAATAAGTTCATTTGTGTCATTGGATTAACATTTAGGTCATTTTCGTCCTCCCTAGGCTTATTCTTGTGGAATTAGGGTTTTTAACCAATCTTGTGCATCCAATAAGTTCATTTGTGTCATTGGATTAACATTTAGGTCATTTTCGTCCTCCCTAGGCTTATTCTTGTGCAATTAGGGCTTTTAACCAATCTTGTGCATCCAATAAGTTCATTTGTGTCATTGGATTGACATTTAGGTCATTTTCGTCCACCCTAGGGTTATTTATGTCCAATTAGGGTTTTTAACCTATCTTGTGCATCGAACAAGTTCATTTGTGTCATTGGATTAACATTTAGGTCATTTTCGTCCTCTCTAGGGTTATTTATGTGCAATTAGGGTTTTTTAACCAATCTTGTGCATCCAATAAGTTCATTTGTGTCGTTGGATTAACATTTAGGTCATTTTCGGGCTCCCTAGGCTTATTCTTGTGCAATTAGGGTTTTTAACCAATCTTGTGCATCCAATAAGTTAATTTGTGTCATTGGATTAACATTTTGGTCATTTTCGTCCTCCCTAGGCTTATTCTTGTGCAATTAGGGTTTTTAACCAATCTTGTGCATCCAATAAGTTCATTTGTGTCATCGGATTAACATTTAGGTTATTTTCGTCCTCTCTAGGGTTATTTGTGTGCAATTAGGGTTTTTAACCAATCTTGTGCATCCAATAAGTTCATTTGTGTCATTGGATTAACATTTAGGTCATTTTCGTCCTCCCTAGGCTTATTCTTGTGCAATTAGGGCTTTTAACCAATCTTGTGCATCCAAAAAGTTCATTTGTGTCTTTGAATTGACATTTAGGTCATTTTCGTCCTCTCTAGGGTATTTATGTCAAATTAGGGTTTTTAGCCTATCTTGTGCATCGAACAAGTTCATTTGTGTCGTTGGATTAACATTTAGGTCATTTCCGTCCTCCCTAGGCTTATTCTTGTCCAATTAGGGTTTTTAACCAATCTTGTGCATCCAATAAGTTCATTTGTGTCATTGGATTAACATTTAGGTCATTTTCGTCCACCCTAGGCTTATTCTTGTGCAATTAGGGTTTTTAACCAATCTTGTGCATCCAATAAGTTAATTTGTGTCATTGGATTAACATTTTGGTCATTTTCGTTCTCCCTAGGCTTATTCTAGTGCAATTAGGGTTTTTAACTAATCTTGTGTATCCAATAAGTTCATTTGTTTCATTGGATTAACATTTAGGTCATTTTCGTCCTCCCTAGGCTTATTTATGTGCAATTAGGGTTTTTAACCAATCTTGTGCATCCAATAAGTTTATTTGTGTCATTGGATTAACATTTAGGTCATTTTCGTCCTCCCTAGGGTTATTTATGGGCAATTAGGGTTTTTAACCAATCTTGTGCATCCAATAACTTCATTTGTGTCATTGGATTACCATTTAGGTCATTTTCGTCCTCCCTAGGCTTATTCTTGTGCAATTAGGGTTTTTAACCAATCTTGTGCATCCAATAAGTTTATTTGTGTCATTGGATTAACATTTAGGTCATTTTCGTCCTCCCTAGGGTTTTTTATGGGCAATTATGGTTTTTAACCAATCATGTGCATCCAATAAGTTCATTTGTGTCATTGGATTAACATTTATGTCATTTTCGTCCTCCCAAGGCTAATTCTTGTGCAATTAGGGTTTTTAACCAATTTTGTGCATCCAATAAGTTCATTTGTGTCATTGGATTAACATTTAGATCATTTTCGTCCTCCCTAGGCTTATTCTTGTGCAATTAGGACTTTTAACCAATCTTATGCATCCAAAAACTTCATTTGTGTCTTTGAATTGACATTTAGGTCATTTTCGTCCTCTCTAGGGTTATTTATGTGCAGTTAATGTTTTTAACCTATCTTGTGCATCGAACAAGTTCATTTGTGTCGTTGGATTAACATTTAGGTCATTTCCGTCCTCCCTAGGCTTATTCTTGTCCAATTAGGGTTTTTAACCAATCTTGTGCATCCAATAAGTTCATTTGTGTCATTGGATTAACATTTAGGTCATTTTCGTCCTCCCTAGGCTTATTCTTGTGCAATTAGGGCTTTTAACCAATCTTGTGCATCCAAAAAGTTCATTTGTGTCTTTGAATTGACATTTAGGTCATTTTCGTCCTCTCTATGGTTATTTATGTGCAATTAGGGTTTTTAACCAATCTTGTGCATCCAATAAGTTCATTTGTGTCATTGGATTAACATTTAGGTCATTTTCGTCCTCCCTAGGCTTATTCTTGTGCAATTAGGGTTTTTAACCAATCTTGTGCATCCAATAAGTTCATTTTTGTCATTGGATTAACATTTAGGTCATTTTCGTCCTCCCTAGGCTTATTCTTGTGCAATTAGGGTTTTTAACCAATCTTGTGCATCCAATAAGTTCATTTGTGTCATTGGATTAACATTTAGGCCATTTTCGTCCTCCCTAGACTTACTCTTGTCCAATTAGGGTTTTTAACCAATCATGTGCATCCAAAAAGTTCATTTGTGTCTTTGGATTAACATTTAGGTCATTTTCGTCCTCCCTAGGCTTATTCTTGTGCAATTAGGGCTTTTAACCAATCTTGTGCATCCAAAAAGTTCATTTGTGTCTTTGGATTAACATTTAGGTCATTTTCGTCCTCCCTAGGCTTATTCTTGTGGAATTAGGGTTTTTAACCAATCTTGTGCATCCAATAAGTTTATTTGTGTCATTGGATTAACATTTAGGTCATTTTCGTCCTCCCTAGGGTTATTTATGGGCAATTAGGGTTTTTAACCAATCTTGTGCATCCAATAAGTTCATTTGTGTCATTGGATTAACATTTAGGTCATTTTTGTCCTCCCTAGGCTTATTCTTGTGCAATTAGGGTTTTTAACCAATCTTGTGCATCCAATAAGTTTATTTGTGTCATTGGATTAACATTTAGGTCATTTTCGTCCTCCCTAGGGTTATTTATGGGCAATTATGGTTTTTAACCAATCATGTGCATCCAATAAGTTCATTTGTGTCATTAGATTAACATTTATGTCATTTTCGTCCTCCCTAGGCTTATTCTTGTGCAATTAGGGTTTTTAACCAATCTTGTGCATCCAATAAGTTCATTTGTGTCATTGGATTAACATTTAGGTCATTTTCGTCCTCCCTAGGCTTATTCTTGTGCAATTAGGGTTTTTAACCAATCATGTGCATCCAAAAAGTTCATTTGTGTCTTTGGATTAACATTTAGGTCATTTTCGTCCTCCCTAGGCTTATTCTTGTGCAATTAGGGCTTTTAACCAATCTTGTGCATCCAAAAAGTTCATTTGTGTCTTTGGATTAACATTTAGGTCATTTTCGTCCTCCCTAGGCTTATTCTTGTGGAATTAGGGTTTTTAACCAATCTTGTGCATCCAATAAGTTTATTTGTGTCATTGGATTAACATTTAGGTCATTTTCGTCCTCCCTAGGGTTATTTATGGGCAATTAGGGTTTTTAACCAATCTTGTGCATCCAATAAGTTCATTTGTGTCATTGGATTAACATTTAGGTCATTTTCGTCGTCTCTAGGGTTATTTATGTGCAATTAGGGTTTTTAACCAATCTTGTGCATCCAATAAGTTCATTTTTGTCATTGGATTAACATTTAGGTCATTTTCGTCCTCCCTAGGCTTATTCTTGTGCAATTAGGGTTTTTAACCAATCTTGTGCATCCAATAAGTTCATTTGTGTCATTGGATTAACATTTAGGTCATTTTCGTCCTCCCTAGGCTTATTCTTGTCCAATTACGGTTTTTAACCAATCTTGTGCATCCAATAAGTTCATTTGTGTCATTGGATTAACATTTAGGTCATTTTCGTCCTCCCTAGGCTTATTCTTGTCCAATTAGGGTTTCTAACCAATCTTGTGCATCCAATAGGTGTGTTTGTGACATTGGATGAACATTTAGGTCATTTTCATCCTCCGTAGGCTTATTCTTGTCCAATTAGGGTTTTTAACCAATCTTGTGCATCCAATAAGTTCATTTGTGTCATTGGATGAACATTTAGGTCATTTTCGTCCTCCCAAGGCTTATTCTTGTCCAATTAGGGTTTCTAACCAATCTTGTGCATCCAATAGGTGTGTTTAGTCATTTGATGAACATTTAGGTTATTTTCGTCCTCCCTAGGATTATTCTTGTCCAATTAGGGTTTTTAACCAATCTTGTGCATCCAATAAGTTCATTTGTGTCATTGGATTAACATTTAGGTCATTTTCGTCCTCCCTAGGCTTATTCTTGTCCAATTAGGGTTTCTAACCAATCTTGTGCATCCAATAGGTGTGTTTGTGTCATTGGATGAACATTTAGGTCACTTTCGTCCTCCTTAGGCTTATTCTTGTCCAATTAGTGTTTTTAACCAATCTTGTGCATCCAATAAGTTCATTTGTGTCATTGGATTAACATTTAGGTCATTTTCGTCCTCCCTAGGCTTATTCTTGTCCAATTAGGGTTTCTAACCAATCTTGTGCATCCAATAGGTGTGTTGGTGTCATTGGATGAACATTTAGGTCATTTTCGTCCTCCCTAGGCTTATTCTTGTCCAATTAGGGTTTTTAACCAATCTTGTGCATCCAATAAGTTCATTTGTGTCATTGGATTAACATTTAGGTCATTTTCGTCCTCCCTAGGGTTATTTATGGGCAATTAGGGTTTTTAACCAATCTTGTGCATCCAATAAGTTCATTTGTGTCATTGGATTAACATTTAGGTCATTTTCGTCCTCCCTAGGGTTATTTATGGGCAACTAGGGTTTTTAACCAATCTTGTGCATCCAATAAGTTCATTTGTGTCATTGGATTAACATTTAGGTCATTTTCGTCCTCCGTAGGGTTATTTATGGGCAATTAGGGTTTTTAACCAATCTTGTGCATCCAATAAGTTCATTTGTGTCATTGGATTAACATTTAGGTCATTTTCGTCCTCCCTAGGCTTATTCTTGTGCAATTAGGGTTTTTAACCAATCTTGTGCATCCAATAAGTTCATTTGTGTCATTGGATTAACATTTAGGTCATTCTCGTCCTCACTAGGCTTATTCTAGTCCAATTAGGGTTTTTAACCAATCTTGTGCATCCAACAAGTTCATTTGTGTCATTGGATTAACATTTAGGTCATTTTCGTCCTCTCTAGGGTATTTTATGTGCAATTAGGGTATTTAACCAATCTTGTGCATCCAAAAAGTTCATTTGTGTCTTTGAATTGACATTTAGGTCATTTTCGTCCTCTCTGGGGTTATTTATGTGCAATTAGGGTTTTTAACCATTCTTGTTCATCCAATAAGTTCATTTGTGTCATTGGATTAACATTTAGGTCATTTTCGTCCTCTCTAGGGTTATTTATGTGCAATTAGGGTTTTTAACCAATCTTGTGCATCCAATAAGTTCATTTGTGTCATTGGATTAACATTTAGGTCATTTTTGTCCTCCCTAGGCTTATTCTTGTGCAATTAGGGTTTTTAACCAATCTTGTGCATCCAATAAGTTTATTTGTGTCATTGGATTAACATTTAGGTCATTTTCGTCCTCCCTAGGCTTATTCTTGTGCAATTAGGGTTTTAACCAATCTTGTGCATCCAATAAATTCATTTGTGTCATTGGATTAACATTTAGGTCATTTTCGTCCTCCCTAGGCTTATTTATGTGCAATTAGGGTTTTTAACCAATCTTGTGCATCCAATAAGTTCATTTGTGTCATTGGATTAACATTTAGGTCATTTTCGTCCTCCCTAGGCTTATTCTTGTGCAATTAGAGCTTTTAACCAATCTTTAGCATCCAAAAAGTTCATTTGTGTCTTTGAATTGACATTTTGGTCATTTTCGTCGTCTCTAGGGTTATTTATGTCCAATTAGGGTTTTTAACCTATCTTGTGCATCGAACAAGTTCATTTGTGTCATTGGATTAAATTTTAGGTCATTTCCGTCCTCCCTAGGCTTATTCTTGTCCAATTAGGGTTTTTAACCAATCTTGTGCATCCAATAAGTTCATTTGTGTCATTGGATTAACATTTAGGTCATTTTCGTCCTCCCTAGGCTTATTCTTGTGCAATTAGGGTTTTTAACCAATCTTGTGCATCCAATAAGTTCATTTGTGTCATTGGATTAACATTTAGGCCATTTTCGTCCTCCCTAGGCTTATTCTTGTCCAATTAGGGTTTTTAACCAATCATGTGCATCCAAAAAGTTCATTTGTGTCTTTGGATTAACATTTAGGTCATTTTCGTCCTCCCTAGGCTTATTCTTGTGCAATTAGGGCTTTTAACCAATCTTGTGCATCCAAAAAGTTCATTTGTGTCTTTGAATTGACATTTAGGTCATTTTCGTCATCCCTAGGCTTATTCTGGTGCAATTAGGGTTTTTAACCAATCTTGTGCATCCAATAAGTTCATTTGTGTCATTGGATTAACATTTAGGTCATTTTCGTCCTCCCTTGGCTTATTCTTGTCCAATTAGGGTTTTTAACCAATCATGTGCATCCAAAAAGTTCATTTGTGTCTTTGGATTAACATTTAGGTCATTTTCGTCCTCCCTAGGCTTATTCTTGTGCAATTAGGGCTTTTAACCAATCTTGTGCATCCAAAAAGTTCATTTGTGTCTTTGAATTGACATTTAGGTCATTTTCGTCCTCTCTAGGGTTATTTATGTCCAATTAGGGTTTTTAACCAATCTTGTGCATCCAATAAGTTTATTTGTGTCATTGGATTAACATTTAGGTCATTTTCGTCCTCCCTAGGCTTATTTATGTGCAATTAGGGTTTTTAACCAATCTTGTGCATCAAATAAGTTTATTTGTGTCATTGGATTAACATTTAGGTCATTTTCGTCGTCTCTAGAGTTATTTATGTGCAATTAGGGTTTTTAACCAATCTTGTGCATCCAATAAGTTCATTTGTGTCATTGGATTAACATTTAGGTCATTTTCGTCCTCCCTAGGCTTATTCTTGTGCAATTAGAGCTTTTAACCAATCTTTAGCATCCAAAAAGTTCATTTGTGTCTTTGAATTGACATTTTGGTCATTTTCGTCCTCTCTAGGGTTATTTATGTCCAATTAGGGTTTTTAACCTATCTTGTGCATCGAACAAGTTCATTTGTGTCATTGGATTAAATTTTAGGTCATTTCCGTCCTCCCTAGGCTTATTCTTGTCCAATTAGGGTTTTAAACCAATCTTGTGCATCCAATAAGTTCATTTGTGTCATTGGATTAACATTTAGGTCATTTTCGTCCTCCCTAGGCTTATTCTTGTGCAACTAGGGTTTTGAACCAATCTTGTGCATCCAATAAGTTCATTTGTGTCATTGGATTAACATTTAGGCCATTTTCGTCCTCCCTAGACTTATTCTTGTCCAATTAGGGTTTTTAACCAATCATGTGCATCCAAAAAGTTCATTTGTGTCTTTGGATTAACATTTAGGTCATTTTCGTCCTCCCTAGGCTTATTCTTGTGCAGTTAGGGCTTTTAACCAATCTTGTGCATCCAAAAAGTTCATTTGTGTCTTTGAATTGACATTTAGGTCATTTTCGTCCTCTCTAGGGTTATTTATGTCCAATTAGGGTTTTTAACCTATCTTGTGCATCCAACAAGTTCATTTGTGTCATTGGATTAACATTTAGGTCATTTTCGTCCTCCCTTGGCTTATTCTTGTCCAATTAGGGTTTTTCACCAATCTTGTGCATCCAATAAGTTCATTTGTGTCATTGGATTAACATTTAGGTCATTTTCGTCCTCCCTAGGCTTATTCTTGTGCAATTAGGGTTTTTAACCAATCTTGTGCATCCAATAAGTTCATTTGTGTCATTGGATTAACATTTAGGTCATTTTCGTCCTCCCTAGGGTTATTTAGTGGCAATTAGGGTTTTTAACCAATCTTGTGCATCCAATAAGTTCATTTGTGTCATTGGATTAACATTTAGGTCATTTTCATCCTCCCTAGGCTTATTCTTGTCTAATTACGGTTTTTAACCATCCTTGTTCAACCAATAAGTTCATTTGTGTCATTGGATTAACATTTAAGTCATTTTCGTCCTCCCTAGGCTTATTCTTGCCTAATTAGGGTTTTTAACCAGTCTTGTGCATCCAATAAGTTCATTTGTGTCATTGGATTAACATTTAGGTCATTTTCGTCCAACCTAGGCTTATTCTTGTGCAATTAGGGTTTTTAACCAATCTTGTGCATCCAATAAGTTCATTTGTGTCATTGGATTAACATTTAGGTCATTCTCATCCTCACTAGGCTTATTCTTGTCCAATTAGGGTTTTTAACCAATCTTGTGCATCCAATAAGTTCATTTGTGTCATTGGATTAACATTTAGGTCATTTTCGTCCTCTCTAGGGTATTTTATGTGCAATTAGGGTATTTAACCAATCTTGTGCATCCAAAAAGTTCATTTGTGTCTTTGAATTGACATTTAGGTCATTTTCGTCCTCTCTAGGGTTATTTATGTGCAATTAGGGTTTTTAACCATTCTTGTTCATCCAATAAGTTCATTTGTGTCATTGGATTAACATTTAGGTCATTTTCGTCCTCCCTAGGCTTATTCTTGTGCAATTAGGGTTTTTAACCAATCTTGTGCATCCAATAAGTTCATTTGTGTCATTGGATTAACATTTAGGTCATTTTCGTCCTCCCTAGGCTTATTCTTGTCCAATTAGGGTTTTTAACCAATCTTGTGCATCTAAAAAGTTCATTTGTGTCTTTGGATTTACATTTACGTCATTTTCGTCCGCTCTAGGGTTATTTATGTGCAATTAGGGTTTTTAACCAATCTTGTGCATCCAATGAGTTCATGTGTGTCATTGGATTAACATTTAGGTCATTTTCGTCCTCCCTAGGCTTATCCTTGTGCAATTAGGGTTTTTAACCAATCTTGTGCATCCAAAAAGTTCATTTGTGTCATTGGATTAACATTTAGGTCATTTTCGTCCTCCCTAGGGTTATTTATGGGCAATTAGGGTTTTTAACCAATCTTGTGCATCCAATAAGTTCATTTGTGTCATTGGATTAACATTTAGGTCATTTTCGTCGTCTCTAGGGTTATTTATGTGCAATTAGGGTTTTTAACCAATCTTGTGCATCCAATAAGTTCATTTTTGTCATTGGATTAACATTTAGGTCATTTTCGTCCTCCCTAGGCTTATTCTTGTGCAATTAGGGTTTTTAACCAATCTTGTGCATCCAATAAGTTCATTTGTGTCATTGGATTAACATTTAGGTCATTTTCATCCTCCCTAGGCTTATTCTTGTCCAATTAGGGTTTTTAACCAATCTTGTGCATCCAATAGGTGTGTTTGTGTCATTGGATGATCAATTAGGTCATTTACGTCCTCCCTAGGCTTATTCTTGTCCAATTAGGGTTTTTAACCAATTTTGTGCATCCAATAGGTGTGTTTGTGTCATTTGATGATCAATTAGGTCATTTTCGTCCTCCCTAGGCATATTCTTGTCCAATTAGGGTTTTTAACCAATCTTGTGCATCCAATAGGTGTGTTTGTGTCATTGGATGATCAATTAGGTCATTTTCGTCCTCCCTAGGCATATTCTTGTCCAATTAGGGTTTTTAACCAATCTTGTGCATCCAATAGGTGTGTTTGTGTCATTGGATGATCAATTAGGTCATTTACGTCATCCCTAGGCATATTCTTGTCCAATTAGGGTTTTTAACCAATCTTGTGCATCTAATAGGTGTGTTTGTGTCATTGGATG
Organism: Cicer pinnatifidum; assembly: GCA_037974775.1. Taxonomy (NCBI): domain Eukaryota; kingdom Viridiplantae; phylum Streptophyta; class Magnoliopsida; order Fabales; family Fabaceae; genus Cicer; species Cicer pinnatifidum. Next base: position 22,359,691 of record JBBPBR010000008.1, on the reverse strand, counting down.
ATCAATTAGGTCATTTTCGTCCTCCCTAGGCTTATTCTTGTCCAATTAGGGTTTTTAACCAATCTTGTGCATCGAATAACTTTGTTTATGTCATTGAATTAATATTTTGGTCATTTTCGTCCTCCCAAGGCATATTCTAGTCCAATTAGGGTTTTTAACCGATCTTGTGCATCCAATAGGTGTGTTTGTGTCATTGGATGATCAATTAGGTCATTTTCGTCCTCCCTAGGCTTATTCTTGTCCAATTAGGGTTTTTAACCAATCTTGTGCTTCCAATAGGTGTGTTTGTGTCATTGGATGATCAGTTAGGTCATTTTTGTCCTCCCTAGGCTTATTCTTGTCCAATTAGGGTTTTTAACCAATCTTGTGCATCCAATAAGTTCATTTGTGTCATTGGATTAACATTTATGTCATATCCGTCCTCCCTAGGCATATTCTTGTCCAATTAGGGTTTTTAACCAATCTTGTGCATCCAATAAGTTGAGTTGTGTCATTGGATTAACATTTAGGTCATTTTCGTCCTCCCTAGGCTTATTCTTGTCCAATTAGGGTTTTTAACCAATCTTGTGCATCCAATAAGTTCATTTGTGTCATTGGATTAACATTTAGGTCATTTTCGTCCTCCCTAGGGTTATTTATGGGCAATTAGGGTTTTTAACCAATCTTGTGCATCCAATAAGTTCATTTGTGTCATTGGATTATTATTTAGGTCATTTTCGTCCTCCCTAGGCTTATTCTTGTCCAATTAGGGCTTTTAACCAATCTTGTGCATCCAAAAAGTTCATTTGTGTCTTTGAATTGACATTTTGGTCATTTTCGTCCTCCCTAGGCTTATTTATGAGCAATTAGGGTTTTTAACCAATCTTGTGCATCCAATAAGTTCATTTGTGTCATTGGATTAACATTTAGGTCATTTTCGTCCTCCCTAGGCTTATTCTTGTCCAATTAGGGTTTTTAACCAATCTTGTGCATCCAATAAGTTCATTTGTGTCATTGGATTAACATTTAGGTCATTTTCGTCCTCCCTAGGGTTATTTATGTGCAATTAGGGTTTTTAACCAATCTTGTGCATCCAATAAGTTTATTTGTGTCATTGGATTAACATTTAGGTCATTTTCGTCCTCCCTAGGGTTATTTATGGGCAATTAGGGTTTTTAACCAATCTTGTGCATCCAATAAGTTCATTTGTGTCATTGGATTAACATTTAGGTCATTTTCGTCCTCCTTAGGCTTATTCTTGTGCAATTAGTGTTTTTAACCAATCTTGTGCATCCTATAAGTTAATTTGTGTCATTGGATTAACATTTTGGTCATTTTCGTTCTCCCTAGGCTTATTCTAGTGCAATTAGGGTTTTTAACTAATCTTGTGCATCCAATAAGTTCATTTGTGTCATTGGATTAACATTTAGGTCATTTTCGTCCTCCCTAGGCTTATTTATGTGCAATTAGGGTTTTTAACCAATCTTGTGCATCCAATAAGTTTATTTGTGTCATTGGATTAACATTTAGGTCATTTTCGTCCTCCCTAGGGTTATTTATGGGCAATTATGGTTTTTAACCAATCTTGTGCATCCAATAAGTTCATTTGTGTCATTGGATTAACATTTAGGTCATTTTCGTCGTCTCTAAGGTTTTTTATGTGCAATTAGGGTTTTTAACCAATCTTGTGCATCCAATAAGTTCATTTGTGTCATTGGATTAACATTTAGGTCATTTTCGTGCTCCCTAGGCTTATTCTTGTCAAATTACGGTTTTTAACCAATCTTGTGCATCCAAAAAGTTCATTTGTGTCTTTGAATTGACATTTAGGTCATTTTCGTCCTCTCTAGGGTTATTTATGTCCAATTAGGGTTTTTAACCTATCTTGTGCATCGAACAAGTTCATTTGTGTCATTGGATTAAATTTTAGGTCATTTCCGTCCTCCCTAGGCTTATTCTTGTCCAATTAGGGTTTTTAACCAATCTTGTGCATCCAATAAGTTCATTTGTGTCATTGGATTAACATTTAGGTCATTTTCGTCCTCCCTAGGCTTATTCTTGTGCAACTAGGGTTTTGAACCAATCTTGTGCATCCAATAAGTTCATTTGTGTCATTGGATTAACATTTAGGCCATTTTCGTCCTCCCTAGACTTATTCTTGTCCAATTAGGGTTTTTAACCAATCATGTGCATCCAAAAAGTTCATTTGTGTCTTTGGATTAACATTTAGGTCATTTTCGTCCTCCCTAGGCTTATTCTTGTGCAGTTAGGGCTTTTAACCAATCTTGTGCATCCAATAAGTTCATTTGTGTCTTTGAATTGACATTTAGGTCATTTTCGTCCTCTCTAGGGTTATTTATGTCCAATTAGGGTTTTTAACCTATCTTGTGCATCCAATAAGTTCATTTGTGTCATTGGATTAACATTTAGGTCATTTTAGTCCTCCCTAGGCTTATTCTTGTGCAATTAGAGCTTTTAACCAATCTTTAGCATCCAAAAAGTTCATTTGTGTCTTTGAATTGACATTTTGGTCCTTTTCGTCCTCTCTAGGGTTATTTATGTCCAATTAGGGTTTTTAACCTAACTTGTGCATCGAACAAGTTCATTTGTGTCATTGGATTAAATTTTAGGTCATTTCCGTCCTCCCTACACTTATTCTTGTCCAATTAGGGTTTTTAACCAATCTTGTGCATCCAATAAGTTCATTTGTGTCATTGGATTAACATTTAGGTCATTTTCGTCCTCCCTAGGCTTATTCTTGTGCAATTAGGGTTTTTAACCAATCTTGTGCATCCAATAAGTTCATTTGTGTCATTGGATTAACATTTAGGTCATTTTCGTGCTCCCTAGGCTTATTCTTGTCCAATTAGGGTTTTTGACCAATCTTGTGCATCTAATACGTTCATTTGTGTCATTGGATTAACATTTAGGTCATTTTCGTCCTCCCTAGGGTTATTTATGGGCAATTAGGGTTTTTAACCAATCTTGTGCATCCAATAAGTTCATTTGTGTCATTGGATTAACATTTAGGTCATTTTCGTCGTCTCTAGGGTTATTTATGTGCAATTAGGGTTTTTAACCAATCTTGTGCATCCTATAAGTTCATTTGTGTCATTGGATTAACATTTAGGTCATTTTCGTCCTCCCTAGGCTTATTCTTGTGCAATTAGGGTTTTTAACCAATCTTGTGCATCCAATAAGTTCATTTGTGTCATTGGATTAACATTTAGGTCATTTTCGTGCTCCCTAGGCTTATTCTTGTGCAATTAGGGTTTTTGACCAATCTTGTGCATCCAATAAGTTCATTTGTGTCATTGGATTAACATTTAGGTCATTTTCGTCCTCCCTAGGGTTATTTATGGGCAATTAGGGTTTTTAACCAATCTTGTGCATCCAATAAGTTCATTTGTGTCATTGGATTAACATTTAGGTCATTTTCGTCGTCTCTAGGGTTATTTATGTGCAATTAGGGTTTTTAACCAATCTTGTGCATCCTATAAGTTCATTTGTGTCATTGGATTAACATTTAGGTCATTTTCGTCCTCCCTAGGCTTATTCTTGTCCAATTAGGGTTTTTAACCAATCTTGTGCATCCAATAAGTTCATTTGTGTCATTGGATTAACATTTAGGTCATTTTCGTCCTCCCTAGGCTTATTCTTGTCCAATTAGGGTTTCTAACCAATCTTGTGCATCCAATAGGTGTGTTTGTGTCATTGGATGAACATTTAGGTCATTTTCGTCCTCCCAAGGCTTATTCTTGTCCAATTAGGGTTCTTAACCAATCTTCTGCATCCAATATGTTCATTTGTGTCATTGGATGAACATTTAGGTCATTTTCGTCCTCCCTAGGCTTATTCTTGTCCAATTAGGGTTTTTAACCAATCTTGTGCATCCATTAAGTTCATTTGTGTCATTGGATTAACATTTAGGTCATTTTCGTCCTCCCTAGGCTTATTCTTGTCCAATTAGGGTTTCTAACCAATCTTGTGCATCCAATAGGTGTGTTTGTGTCATTGGATGAACATTTAGGTCAATTTCGTCTTCCCTAGTCTTATTCTTGTCCAATTAGGGTTTTAAGCAATCTTGTGAATCCAATAAGTTCATTTGTGTCATTGGATGAATAGTTAGGTCATTTTCGTCCTCCCTATGCTTATTCTTGTCAAATTAGGGTTCCTAACCAATCTTTTGCATCCAATAGGTGTGTTTGTGTCATTGGATGAACATTTAGGTTATTTTCGTCCTCCCTAGTCTTATTCTTGTCAAATTAGGGTTTTTAACCAATCTTGTGCATCCAATAAGTTCATTTGTGTCATTGGATTAACATTTAGGTCATTTTCGTCCTCCCTAGGCTTATTCTTGTCCAATTAGGGTTTCTAACCAATCTTGTGCATCCAATAGGTGTGTTTGTGTCATTGGATGAACATTTAGGTCATTTTCGTCCTCCGTAGGCTTATTCTTGTCCAATTAGGGTTTTTAACCAATCTTGTGCATCAAATAAGTTCACTTGTGTCATTGGATGAATAGTTAGGTCATTTTCGTCCTCCCTAGACCTTTTCTTGTCAAATTAGGGTTTCAAACCAATCGTGTGCATCCAATAGGTGTGTTTGTGTCATTGGATGAACATTTAGGTCATTTTCGTCCTCCCTAGGCTTATTCTTGTCCAATTTGGGTTTCTAACCAATCTTGTGCATCCAATAGGTGTGTTTGTGTCATTGGATGAACATTTAGGTTATTTTCGTCCTCCCTAGTCTTATTCTTGTCCAATTAGGGTTTTAAGCAATCTTGTGCATCCAATAAGTTCATTTGTGTCATTGGATGAATAGTTAGGTCATTTTTATCCTCCCTAGGCTTATTCTTGTCAAATTAGGGTTTCTAACCAATCGTGTGCATCCAATAGGTGTGTTTGTGTCATTGGATGAACATTTAGGTCATTTTCGTCCTCCCTAGGCTTATTCTTGTCCAATTAGGGTTTTTAACCAATCTTGTGCATCCAATAGGTGTGTTTGTGTCATTGGATTAACATTTAGGTCATTTTCGTCCTCCCTAGGCTTATTCTTGTCCAATTAGGGTTTTTAACCAATCTTGTGCATCCAATAAGTTTGTTTGTGTCATTGAATTAATATTTAGGTCATTTTCGTCCTCCCTAGGCATATTCTTGCCCAATTATGGTTTTTAACCATTCTTGTGCATCCAATAAGTGTGTATGTGTCATTGGATGATCAATTAGGTCATTTTCGTCCTCCCTAGGCTTATTCTTGTCCAATTAGGGTTTTTAACCAATCTTGTGCATCCAATAAGTTTGTTTGTGTCATTGAATTAATATTTACGTCATTTTCGTCCTCCCTAGGCATATTCTTGTCTAATTAGGGTTTTTAACCAATATTGTGCATCCAATAGGTGTGTTTGTGTCATTGGATGATCAATTAGGTCATTTTTGTCCTCCCTAGGCTTATTCTTTTCCAATTAGGGTTTTTAACCAATCTTGTGCATCCAATAAGTTCATTTGTGACATTGGATTAATATTTAGGTCATTTTGGTCCTCCCTAGGCATATTCTTGTCCATTAGGGTTTTTAACCAATCTTGTGCTTCCAATAGGTGTGTTTGTGTCATTGGATGATCAATTAGGTCATTTTGGTCCTCCCTAGGCTTATTCTTGTCCAATTAGGGTTTTTAACCAATCTTGTGCATCCAATAGGTGTGTTTGTGTCATTGGATGATCAATTAGGTCATTTTCGTCCTCCCTAGGCATATTCTTGTCCAATTAGGGTTTTTAACCAATCTTGTGCATCCAATAGGTGTGTTTGTATCATTTGATGATCAATTAGGTCATTTTCGTCCTCCCTAGGCTTATTCTTGTCCAATTAGGGTTTTTAACCAATCTTGTGCATCCAATAGGTGTGTTTGTGTCATTGGATGATCAATTAGGTCATTTTCGTCCTCCCTAGGCTTATTCTTGTCCAATTAGGGTTTTTAACCAATCTTGTGCATCCGATAAGTTTGTTTGTGTCATTGGATCATCAATTAGGTCATTTTCGTCCTCCCTAGAATTTTTCTTGTCCAATTAGGGTTTTTAACCAATCATGTGCATCCAATAAGTTGAGTTGTGTCATCGGATTAACATTTAGGTCATTTTCGTTCTCCCTAGGCTTATTCTTGTCCAATTAGGGTTTTTAACCAATCATGTGCATCCAATAAGTTCATTTGTGTTATTGGATTAACATTTAGGTCATATTCGTCCTCCTTAATCATATTCTTGTCCAATTAGGGTTTTTAACCAATCTTGTGCATCCAATAGGTGTGTTTGTGTCATTGGATGATCAATTAGGTCATTTTCGTCCTCCCTAGGCATATTCTTGTCCAATTAGGGTTTTTAACCAATCTTGTGCATCCAATAGGTGTGTTTGTGTCATTGGATGATCAATTAGGTCATTTTCGTCCTCCCTAGGCTTATTCTTGTCCAACTAGGGTTTTAAACCAATCTTGTGCATCCAATAAGTTCATTTGTGTCATTGGATGATCAATTAGGTCATTTTCGTCCTCCCTAGGCATATTCTTTTCCAACTAGGGTTTTTAACCAATCTTGTGCATCCAATAGGTGTGTTTGTGTCATTGGATGATCAATTAAGTCATTTTCGTCCTCCCTAGGCTTATTCTTGTCCAATTAGGGTTTTTAACCAATCTTGTGCATCCAATAGGTGTGTTTGTGTCATTGGGTGATCAATTAGGTCATATTCGTCCTCCCTAGGCTTATTCTTGTCCATTTAGGCTTTTTAACCAATCTTGTACATCCAATAGGTGTGTTTGTGTCATTGGATGATCAAATTAGGTCATTTTCGTCCTCCCTAGGCATATTCTTGTCCAATTAGGGTTTTTAACCAATCTTGTGCATCCAATAGGTGTGTTTGTGTCATTGGATGATCAATTAGGTCATTTTCGTCCTCCCTAGGCTTATTCTTGTCCAATTAGGGTTTTTAACCAATCTTGTGCATCCGATAAGTTTATTTGTGTCATTGAATTAATATTTAGGTCATTTTTGTCCTCCCTAGGCATATTCTTGTCCAATTAGGGTTTTTAACCAATCTTGTGCATCCAATAGGTGTGTTTGTGTCATTGGATGATCAATTAGGTCATTTTCGTCCTCCCTAGGCATATTCTTGTCCAATTAGGGTTTTTAACCAATCTTGTGCATCCAATAGGTGTGTTTGTGTCATTGGATGATCAATTAGGTCATTTTCGTCCTCCCTACGCATATTCTTGTCCAATTAGGGTATTTAACGAATCTTGTGCATCCAATAGGTGTGTTTGTGTCATTGGATGATCAATTAGGTCATTTTCGTCCTCCCTAGGCTTATTCTTGTCCAATTAGGGTTTTTAACCAATCTTGTGCATCCTATAAGTTGAGTTGTGTCATTGGATTAACATTTAGGTCATTTTCGTCCTCCCTAGGCTTATTCTTGTCCAATTTGGGTTTTTAACCAATCTTGTGCTTCCAATAGGTGTGTTTGTGTCATTGGATGATCAATTAGGTCATTTTCGTCCTCCCTAGGCTTATTCTTGCCCAATTAGGGTTTTTAACCAATCTTGTGCATCCAATAAGTTGAGTTGTGTCATTGGATTAGCATTTAGGTCATTTTCGTCCTCCCTAGGCTTATTCTTGTGCAATTAGGGTTTTTAACCAATCTTGTGCATCCAATAAGTTCATTTGTGTCATTGGATTAACATTTAGGTCATTTTCGTCCTCCCTAGGCTTATTCTTGTTCAATTAGGGTTTTTAACCAATCTTGTGCATCCAATAAGTTCATTTGTGTCATTGGATTAACATTTAGGTCATTTTCGTCCTCCCTAGGCTTATTCTTGTGCAATTAGGGTTTTTAACCAATCTTGTGCATCCAATAAGTTCATTTGTGTCATTGGATTAACATTTAGGTCATTTTCGTGCTCCCTAGGCTTATTTATGTGCAATTAGGGTTTTTAACCAATCTTGTGTATCCAATAAGTTTATTTGTGTCATTGGATAAACATTTAGGTCATTTTCGTCCTCCCTAGGGTTATTTATGGGCAATTATGGTTTTTAACCAATCTTGTGCATCCAATAAGTTCATTTGTGTCATTTGATTAACATTTAGGTCATTTTCGTCGTCCCTTGGCTTATTCTTGTGCAATTAGGGCTTTTAACCAATCTTGTGCATCCAATAAGTTCATTTGTGTCATTGGATTAACATTTAGGTCATTTTCGTCCTCCCTAGGCTTATTCTTGTGCAATTAGGGTTTTTAACCAATCTTGTGCATCCAATAAGTTCATTTGTGTCGTTGGATTAACATTTAGGTCATTTTCGTCCTCCCTAGGCTTATTTATGTTCAATTAGGGTTTTTAACCAATCTAGTGCATCCAATAAGTTTATTTGTGTCATTGGATTAACATTTAGGTCATTTTCGTCCTCCCTATGCTTATTTATGTGCAATTATGGTTTTTAACCAATCTTGTGCATCCAATAAGTTCATTTGTGTCATTGGATTAACATTTAGGTCATTTTCGTCGTCTTTAGGGTTATTTATGTGCAATTAGGGATTTTAACCAATCTTGTGCATCCAATAAGTTCATTTGTGTCATTGGATTAACATTTAGGTCATTTTCGTCCTCCCTAGGCTTATTCTTGTGCAATTAGGGTTTTTAACCAATCTTGTGCATCCAATAAGTTCATTTGTGTCGTTGGATTAACATTTAGGTCATTTTCGTCCTCCCTAGGCTTATTTATTTTTAATTAGGGTTTTTAACCAATCTAGTGCATCCAATAAGTTTATTTGTGTCATTGGATTAACATTTAGGTCATTTTCGTCCTCCCTAGGGTTATTTATGGGCAATTATGGTTTTTAACCAATCTTGTGCATCCAATAAGTTCATTTGTGTCATTGGATTAACATTTAGGTCATTTTCGTCGTCTCTAAGGTTTTTTATGTGCAATTAGGGTTTTTAACCAATCTTGTGCATCCAATAAGTTCATTTGTGTCATTGGATTAACATTTAGGTCATTTTCGTGCTCCCTAGGCTTATTCTTGTCAAATTACGGTTTTTAACCAATCTTGTGCATCCAAAAAGTTCATTTGTGTCTTTGAATTGACATTTAGGTCATTTTCGTCCTCTCCAGGGTTATTTATGTCCAATTAGGGTTTTTAACCTATCTTGTGCATCGAACAAGTTCATTTGTGTCATTGGATTAACATTTAGGTCATTTTCGTACTCTCTAGGGTTATTTATGTGCAATTAGGGTTTTTAACCAATCTTGTGCATCCAATAAGTTCATTTGTGTCATTGGATTAACATTTAGGTCATTTTCGTCCTCCCTAGGCTTATTCTTGTGCAATTAGGGTTTTTAACCAATCTTGTGCATCCAATAAGTTAATTTGTGTCATTGGATTAACATTTTGGTCCTTTCCGTCCTCCCTAGGCTTATTCTTGTCCAATTAGGGTTTTTAACCAATCTTGTGCATCCAATAAGTTCATTTTTGTCATTGGATTAACATTTAGGTCATTTTCGTCCTCCCTAGGCTTATTCTTGTGCAATTAGGGTTTTTAACCAATCTTGTGCATCCAATAAGTTCATTTGTGTCATTGGATTAACATTTAGGTCATTTTCGTCGTCTTTAGGGTTATTTATGTGCAATTAAGGTTTTTAACCAATCTTGTGCATCCAATAAGTTCATTTGTGTCATTGGATTAACATTTCGGTCATTTCCGTCCTCCCTAGGCTTATTCTTGTGCAATTAGGGCTTTTAACCAATCTTTGCATCCAATAAGTTCATTTGTGTCATTGGATTAACATTTAGGTCATTTTCGTCCTCCCTAGGCTTATTCTTGTGCAATTAGGGTTTTTAACCAATCTTGTGCATCCAATAAGTTCATTTGTGTCATTGGATTAACATTTAGGTCATTTTCGTCCTCCCTATGCTTATTCTTGTCTAATTAGGGTTTTTAACCAATCTTGTGCATCCAATAAGTTCATTTGTGTCATTGGATTAACATTTAGGTCATTTTCGTCCTCCCTAGGCTTATTCTTGTGCAATTAGGGTTTTTAACCAATCTTGTGCATCCAATAAGTTCATTTGTGTCATTGGATTAACATTTAGGTCATTCTCGTCCTCACTAGGCTTATTCTAGTCCAATTAGGGTTTTTAACCAATCTTGTGCATCCAACAAGTTCATTTGTGTCATTGGATTAACATTTAGGTCATTTTCGTCCTCTCTAGGGTATTTTATGTGCAATTAGGGTATTTAACCAATCTTGTGCATCCAAAAAGTTCATTTGTGTCTTTGAATTGACATTTAGGTCATTTTCGTCCTCTCTGGGGTTATTTATGTGCAATTAGGGTTTTTAACCATTCTTGTTCATCCAATAAGTTCATTTGTGTCATTGGATTAACATTTAGGTCATTTTCGTCCTCTCTAGGGTTATTTATGTGCAATTAGGGTTTTTAACCAATCTTGTGCATCCAATAAGTTCATTTGTGTCATTGGATTAACATTTAGGTCATTTTCGTCCTCCCTAGGGTTATTTTTGGGCAATTAGGGTTTTTAACCAATCTTGTGCATCCAAAAAGTTCATTTGTGTCTTTGAATTGACATTTAGGTCATTTTAGTCCTCTCTAGGGTTATTTATGTGCAATTAGGGTTTTTAACCAATCTTGTGCATCCAATAAGTTCATTTGTGTCATTGGATTAACATTTAGGTCATTTTCGTCCTCCCTAGGCTTATTCTTGTGCAATTAGGGCTTTTAACCAATATTGTGCATCCAAAAAGTTCATTTGTGTCTTTGAAATGACATTTAGGTCATTTTCGTCCTCTCTAAGGTTATTTATGTGCAATTAGGGTTTTTAACCAATCTTGTGCATCCAATAAGTTCATTTGTGTCATTGGATTAACATTTAGGTCATTTTCGTGCTTCCTAGGCTTATTCTTGTCCAATTAGGGTTTTTAACCAATCTTGTGCATCCAATAAGTTCATTTGTGTCATTGGATTAACATTTAGGTCATTTTCGTGCTCGCTAGGCTTATTCTTGTCCAATTAGGGTTTTTAACCAATCTTGTGCATCCAATAAGTTCATTTGTGTCATTGGATTAACATTTAGGTCATTTTCGTCCTCCCTAGGCTTATTCTTGTGCAATTAGGGTTTTTAACCAATCTTGTGCATCCAATAAGTTCATTTGTGTCATTGGATTAACATTTAGGTCATTTTCGTCCTCCCTAGGCTTATTCTTGTGCAATTAGGGCTTTTAACCAATATTGTGCATCCAAAAAGTTCATTTGTGTCTTTGAATTGACATTTAGGTCATTTTCGTCCTCTCTAAGGTTATTTATGTGCAATTAGGGTTTTTAACCAATCTTGTGCATCCAATAAGTTCATTTGTGTCATTGGATTAACATTTAGGTCATTTTCGTCCTCCCTAGGCTTATTCTTGTGCAATTAGGGTTTTTAACCAATCTTGTGCATCCAATAAGTTAATTTGTGTCATTGGATTAACATTTTTGTCATTTTCGTCCTCCCTAGACTTATTCTTGTGCAATTAGGGTTTTTAACCAATCTTGTGCATCCAATAAGTTCATTTGTGTCATTGGATTAACATTTAGGTCATTTTCGTCCTCCCTAGGCTTATTCTTGTGCAATTAGGGTTTTTAACCAATCTTGTGCATCCAATAAGTTAATTTGTGTCATTGGATTAACATTTTGGTCATTTTCGTCCTCCCTAGACTTACTCTTGTGCAATTAGGGTTTTTAACCAATCTTGTGCATCCAATAAGTTCATTTGTGTCATTGGATTAACATTTAGGTCATTTTCGTCCTCCCTAGGCTTATTCTTGTGCAATTAGGGTTTTTAACCAATCTTGTGCATAAAATAAGTTTATTTGTGTCATTGGATTAACATTTAGGTCATTTTCGTCCTCCCTAGGCTAATCCTTGTGCAATTAGGGCTTTTAACCAATCTTGTGCATCCTATAAGTTCATTTGTGTCTTTGAATTGACATTTAGGTCATTTTCGTCCTCTCTAGGGTTATTTATGTGTAATTAGGGTTTTTAACCAATCTTGTGCATCCAAAATGTTCATTTGTGTCTTTGAATTGACATTTATGTCATTTTCGTCCTCTCTAGGGTTATTTATTTGCAATTAAGGTTTTTAACCTATCTTGTGCATCGAACAAGTTCATTTGTGTCGTTGGATTAACATTTAGGTCATTTCCGTCCTCCCTAGACTTATTCTTGTGCAATTAGGGTTTTTAACCAATCTTGTGCATCCAATAAGTTCATTTGTGTCATTGGATTAACATTTAGGTCATTTTCGTCCTCCCTAGGCTTATTCTTGTGCAATTAGGGTTTTTAACCAATCTTGTGCATAAAATAAGTTTATTTGTGTCATTGGATTAACATTTAGGTCATTTTCGTCCTCCCTAGGGTTTTTTATGGGCAATTATGGTTTTTAACCAATCATGTGCATCCAATAAGTTCATTTGATTAACATTTTTGTCATTTTCGTCCTCCCTAGGCTTATTCTTGTGCAATTAGGATTTTTAACCAATCTTATGCATCCAATAAGTTCATTTGTGTCAATGGATTAACATTTAGGTCATTTTCGTCCTCCCTAGGCTTATTCTTGTGCAATTAGAGCTTTTAACCAATCTTTAGCATCCAAAAAGTTCATTTGTGTCTTTGAATTGACATTTTGGTCATTTTCGTCCTCTCTAGGGTTATTTATGTCCAATTAGGGTTTTTAACCTATCTTGTGCATCGAACAAGTTCATTTGTGTCATTGGATTAAATTTTAGGTCATTTCCGTCCTCCCTAGGCTTATTCTTGTCCAATTAGGGTTTTTAACCAATCTTGTGCATCCAATAAGTTCATTTGTGTCATTGGATTAACATTTAGGTCATTTTCGTCCTCCCTAGGCTTATTCTTGTGCAATTAGGGTTTTGAACCAATCTTGTGCATCCAATAAGTTCATTTGTGTCATTGGATTAACATTTAGGCCATTTTCGTCCTCCCTAGACTTATTCTTGTCCAATTAGGGTTTTTAACCAATCATGTGAATCCAAAAAGTTCATTTGTGTCTTTGGATTAACATTTAGGTCATTTTCGTCCTCCCTAGGGTTATTCTTGTGCAATTAGGGCTTTTAACCAATCTTGTGCATCCAAAAAGTTCATTTGTGTCTTTGAATTGACATTTAGGTCATTTTCGTCCTCTCTAGGGTTATTTATGTCCAATTAGGGTTTTTAACCTATCTTGTGCATCCAACAAGTTCATTTGTGTCATTGGATTAACATTTAGGTCATTTTCGTCCTCCCTTGGCTTATTCTTGTCCAATTAGGGTTTTTCACCAATCTTGTGCATCCAATAAGTTCATTTGTGTCATTGGATTAACATTTAGGTCATTTTCGTCATCCCTAGGCTTATTCTTGTGCAATTAGGGTTTTTAACCAATCTTGTGCATCCAATAAGTTCATTTGTGTCATTGGATTAACATTTAGGTCATTTTCGTCCTCCCTAGGCTTATTCTTGTGCAATTAGGGCTTTTAACCAATCTTGTGCATCCAAAAAGTTCATTTGTGTCTTTGAATTGACATTTATGTCATTTTAGTCCTCTCTAGGGTTATTTATGTGCAATTAGGGTTTTTAACCAATCTTGTGCATCCAATAAATTCATTTGTGTCATTGGATTAACATTTAGGTCATTTTCGTCCTCCCTAGGGTTATTTATGGGCAATTAGGGTTTTTAACCAATCTTGTGCATCCAATAAGTTCATTTGTGTCATTGGATTAACATTTAGGTCATTTTCGTCGTCTCTAGGGTTATTTATGTGCAATTAGGGTTTTTAACCAATCTTGTGCATCCAATAAGTTCATTTGTGTTATTGGATTAAGATTTAGGTCATTTTCGTCCTCCCTAGGCTTATTCTTGTGCAATTAGGGTTTTTAACCAATCTTGTGCATCCAATAAGTTCATTTGTGTCATTGGATTAACATTTAGGTCATTTTCGTCCTCCCTAGGCTTATTCTTGTGCAATTAGGGTTTTTAACCAATCTTGTGCATCCAATAAGTTAATTTGTGTCATTGGATTAACATTTTGGTCATTTTCGTCCTCCCTAGACTTATTCTTGTGCAATTAGGGTTTTTAACCAATCTTGTGCATCCAATAAGTTCATTTGTGTCATTGGATTAACATTTAGGTCATTTTCGTCCTCCCTAGGCTTATTCTTGTGCAATTAGGGTTTTTAACCAATCTTGTGCATAAAATAAGTTTATTTGTGTCATTGGATTAACATTTAGGTCATTTTCGTCCTCCCTAGGGTTTTTTATGGGCAATTATGGTTTTTAACAAATCATGTGCATCCAATAAGTTCATTTGTGTCATTTGATTAACATTTATGTCATTTTCGTCCTCCCTAGGCTTATTCTTGTGCAATTAGGGTTTTTAACCAATCTTGTGCATCCAATAAGTTCATTTGTGTCATTGGATTAACATTTAGGTCATTTTTGCCCTCCCTAGGCTTATCCTTGTGCAATTAGGGCTTTTAACCAATCTTGTGCATCCTATAAGTTCATTTGTGTCTTTGAATTGACATTTAGGTCATTTTCGTCCTCTCTAGGGTTATTTATGTGTAATTAGGGTTTTTAACCAATCTTGTGCATCCAAAAAGTTCATTTGTGTCTTTGAATTGACATTTATGTCATTTTCGTCCTCTCTAGGGTTATTTATTTGCAATTAAGGTTTTTAACCTATCTTGTGCATCGAACAAGTTGATTTGTGTCGTTGGATTAACATTTAGGTCATTTCCGTCCTCCCTAGGCTTATTCTTGTCCAATTAGGGTTTTTAACCAATCTTGTGCATCCAATAAGTTCATTTGTGTCATTGGATTAACATTTAGGTCATTTTCGTCCTCCCTAGGGTTATTTATGAGCAATTAGGGTTTTTAACCAATCTTGTGCATCCAATAAGTTCATTTGTGTCATTGGATTAACATTTAGGTCATTTTCGTCCTCCCTAGGCTTATTCTTGTGCAATTAGGGTTTTTAACCAATCTTGTGCATCCAATAAGTTCATTTGTGTCATTGGATTAACATTTAGGTCATTTTCGTCCTCCCTAGGCTTATTTATGTGCAATTAGGAATTTTTACCAATCTTATGCATCCAAAAAGTTCTTTTTAGTCATTGGATTAACATTTAGGTCATTTTTGTCCTCCCTAGGCTTATTTATGGGCAGTTACCGTTTTTAACCAATCTTGTGCATCCAATAAGTTCATTTGTGTCATTGGATTATTATTTAGGTCATTTTTGTCCTCCCTAGTCTTATTCTTGTCCAATTAGGGTTTTTACCCAATCTTGTGCATCCAAAAAGTTAATTTGTGTCATTGGATTAACATTTAGGTCATTTTCGTCCTCTCTAGGATTATTTATGTGCAATTAGGGTTTTTAACCAATCTTGTGCATCCAATAAGTTCATTTGTGTCATTGGATTAGCATTTAGGTCATTTTCGTCCTCCCTAGGCTTATTCTTGTCCAATTAGGGTTTTTAACCAATCTTGTGCATCCAATAAGTTCATTTGTGTCATTGGATTAACATTTAGGTCATTTTCGTCCTCCCTAGGCTTATTCTTGTCAAATTAGGGTTTCTAACCAATCGTGTGCATCCAATCGGTCTGTTTGTGTCATTGGATGAACATTTAGGTAATTTTCGTCCTCCCTAGGCGTATTCTTGTCCAATTAGGGTTTTTAACCAATCTTGTGCATCCAATAGGTGTGTTTGTGTCATTGGATGAACATTTAGGTCATTTTCGTCCTCCCTAGGCTTATTCTTGTCCAATTAGGGTTTTTAACCAATCTTGTGCATCCAATAAGTTCATTTGTGTCATTGGATTAACATTTAGGTCATTTTCGTCCTCCCTAGGCTTATTCTTGTCCAATTAGGGTTTCTAACCAATCTTGTGCATCCAATAGGTGTGTTTGTGTCATTGGATGAACATTTAGGTCATTAACGTCCTCCCTAGGCTTATTCTTGTCTAATTAGGGTTTTTAACCAATCTTGTGCATCCAATAAGTTCAATTGTGTCATTGGATGAACATTTAGGTCATTTTCGTCCTCCCTAGGCTTATTCTTGTCCAATTAGGGTTTTTAACCAATCTTGTGCATCCAATAGGTGTGTTTAGTCATTTGATGAACATTTAGGTTATTTTCATCTTCCCTAGGCTTATTCTTGTCCAATTAGGGTTTTTAACCAATCTTGTGCATCCAATAAGTTCATTTGTGTCATTGGATTAACATTTAGGTCATTTTCGTCCTCCCTAGGCTTATTCTTGTCCAATTAGGGTTTTTAACCAATCTTGTGTATCCAATAGGTTTGTTTGTGTCATTGGATGATCAATTAGGTCATTTTCGTCCTCCCTAGGCTTATTCTTGTCCAATTAGGGTTTTTAACCAATCTTGTGCATCCAATAGGTGTGTTTGTGTCATTGGATGATCAATTAGGTCATTTTCGCCCTCCGTAGGCCTATTCTTGACCAATTAGGGTTTTTAACCAATCTTGTGCATCCGATAAGTTTGTTTGTGTCATTGAACTAATATTTAGGTCATTTTCGTCCTCCCTAGGCTTATTTTTGTCCAATTAGGGTTTTTAACCAATCTTGTGCATCCAATAAGTTCATTTGTGTCATTGGATTAACATTTAGGTCATTTTCGTCCTCCCTAGGCTTATTCTTGTCCAATTAGGGTTTTTAACCAATCATGTGCATCCAAAAAGTTCATTTGTGTCTTTGGATTAACATTTAGGTCATTTTCGTCCTCCCTAGGCTTATTCTTGTGCAATTAGGGCTTTTAACCAATCTTGTGCATCCAAAAAGTTCATTTGTGTCTTTGAATTGACATTTAGGTCATTTTCGTCATCCCTAGGCTTATTCTGGTGCAATTAGGGTTTTTAACCAATCTTGTGCATCCAATAAGTTCATTTGTGTCATTGGATTAACATTTAGGTCATTTTCGTCCTCCCTTGGCTTATTCTTGTCCAATTAGGGTTTTTAACCAATCATGTGCATCCAAAAAGTTCATTTGTGTCTTTGGATTAACATTTAGGTCATTTTCGTCCTCCCTAGGCTTATTCTTGTGCAATTAGGGCTTTTAACCAATCTTGTGCATCCAAAAAGTTCATTTGTGTCTTTGAATTGACATTTAGGTCATTTTCGTCCTCTCTAGGGTTATTTATGTGTAATTAGGGTTTTTAACCAATCTTGTGCATCCAATAAGTTCATTTGTGTCATTGGATTAACATTTAGGTCATTTTCGTGCTCCCTAGGCTTATTCTTTTCCAATTAGGGTTTTTAACCAATCTTTTGCATCCAATAAGTTCATTTGTGTCATTGGATTAACATTTAAGTCATTTTCGTCCTATCTAAGGTTATTTATGGGCAATTAGGGTTTTTAACAAATCTTGTGCATCCAATAAGTTCATTTGTGTCATTGGATTATTATTTAGGTCATTTTCGTCGTCTCTAGGGTTATTTATGTGCAATTAGGGTTTTTAACCAATCTTGTTCATCCAATAAGTTCATTTGTGTCGTTGGATTAACATTTAGGCCATTTTCGTCCTCCCTAGACTTATTCTTGTCCAATTAGGGTTTTTAACCAATCATGTGCATCCAAAAAGTTCATTTGTGTCTTTGGATTAACATTTAGGTCATTTTCGTCCTCCCTAGGCTTATTCTTGTCCAATTAGGGTTTTTAACCAATCTTGTGCATCCAATAAGTTTATTTGTGTCATTGGATTAACATTTAGGTCATTTTCGTCCTCCGTAGGGTTTTTTATGGGCAATTATGGTTTTTAACCAATCATGTGCATCCAATAAGTTCATTTGTGTCATTGGATTAACATTTATGTCATTTTCGTCCTCCCTAGGCTTATTCTTGTGCAATTAGGGTTTTTAACCAATCTTGTGCATCCAATAAGTTCATTTGTGTCATTGGATTAACATTTAGGTCATTTTCGTCCTCCCTAGGCTTATCCTTGTGCAATTAGGGCTTTTAACCAATCTTGTGCATCCTATAAGTTAATTTGTGTCTTTGAATTGACATTTAGGTCATTTTCTTCCTCTCTAGGGTTATTTATGTGTATTTAGGGTTTTTAACCAATCTTGTGCATCCAATAAGTTCATTTGTGTCATTGGATTAACATTTAGGTCATTTTCGTCGTCTCTAGGGTTATTTATGTGCAATTAGGGTTTTTAACCAATCTTGTGCATCCAATAAGTTCATTTGTGTCATTGGATTAACATTTAGGTCATTTTCGTCCTCCCTAGGCTTATTCTTGTGCAATTAGGGTTTTTAACCAATCTTGTGCATCCAATAAGTTCATTTGTGTCATTGGATTAACATTTAGGTCATTTCCGTCCTCCCTAGGCTTATTCTTGTGCAATTAGGGTTTTTAACCAATCTTGTGCATCCAATAAGTTAATTTGTGTCATTGGATTAACATTTTGGTCATTTTCGTCCTCCCTAGACTTATTCTTGTGCAATTAGGGTTTTTAACCAATCTTGTGCATCCAATAAGTTCATTTGTGTCATTGGATTAACATTTAGGTCATTTTCGTCCTCCCTAGGCTTATTCTTGTGCAATTAGGGTTTTTAACCAATCTTGTGCATAAAATAAGTTTATTTGTGTCATTGGATTAACATTTAGGTCATTTTCGTCCTCCCTAGGCTAATCCTTGTGCAATTAGGGCTTTTAACCAATCTTGTGCATTCTATAAGTTCATTTGTGTCTTTGAATTGACATTTAGGTTATTTTCGTCCTCTCTAGGGTTATTTATGTGTAATTAGGGTTTTTAACCAATCTTGTGCATCCAAAATGTTCATTTGTGTCTTTGAAATGACATTTATGTCATTTTCGTCCTCTCTAGGGTTATTTATTTGCAATTAAGGTTTTTAACCTATCTTGTGCATCGAACAAGTTCATTTGTGTTGTTGGATTAACATTTAGGTCATTTCCGTCCTCCCTAGACTTATTCTTGTGCAATTAGGGTTTTTAACCAATCTTGTGCATCCAATAAGTTCATTTGTGTCATTGGATTAACATTTAGGTCATTTTCGTGCTCCCAAGGCTTATTCTTTTCCAATTAGGGTTTTTAACCAATCTTGTGCATCCAATAAGTTCATTTGTGTCATTGGATTAACATTTAAGTCATTTTCGTCCTATCTAAGGTTATTTATGGGCAATTAGGGTTTTTAACAAATCTTGTGCATCCAATAAGTTCATTTGTGTCATTGGATTATTATTTAGGTCATTTTCGTCGTCTCTAGGGTTATTTATGTGCAATTAGGGTTTTTAACCAATCTTGTTCATCCAATAAGTTCATTTGTGTCATTGGATTAACATTTAGGTCATTTTCGTCCTCCCTAGGCTTATTCTTGTGCAATTAGGGTTTTTAACCAATCTTGTGCATCCAATAAGTTCAGTTGTGTCATTGGATTAACATTTAGGTCATTTTCGTCCTCCCTAGGCTTATTCTTGTGCAATTAGGGTTTTTAACCAATCTTGTGCATCCAATAACTTAATTTGTGTCATTGGATTAACATTTTGGTCATTTTTCGTCCTCTCTAGGCTTATTCTTGTGCAATTAGGGTTTTTAACCAATCTTGTGCATCCAATAAGTTCATTTGTGTCATTGGATTAAGATTTAGGTCATTTTCGTCCTCCCTAGGCTTATTCTTGTGCAACTAGGGTTTTTAACCAATCTTGTGCATCAAATAAGTTTATTTGTGTCATTGGATTAACATTTAGGTCATTTTCGTCCTCCCTAGAGTTTTTTATGGGCAATTATGGTTTTTAACCAATCATGTGCATCCAATAAGTTCATTTGTGTCAGTTGATTAACATTTATGTCATTTGCGTCCTCCCTAGGCTTATTCTTGTGCAATTAGGGTTTTTAACTAATCTTGTGCATCCAATAAGTTCATTTGTGTCATTGGATTAACATTTAGGTCATTTTCGTCCTCCCTAGGCTTATCCTTGTGCAATTAGGGCTTTTAACCAATCTTGTGCATCCTATAAGTTCATTTGTGTCTTTGAATTGACATTTTGGTCATTTTCGTCCTCTCTAGGGTTATTTATGTGTAATTAGGGTTTTTAACCAATGTTGTGCATCCAATAAGTTCATTTGTGTCATTGGATTAACATTTAGGTCATTTTCGTGCTCGCTAGGCTTATTCTTGTCCAATTAGGGTTTTTAACCAATCTTGTGCATCCAATAAGTTCATTTGTGTCATTGGATTAACATTTAGGTTATTTTCGTCCTCCCTAGGGTTATTTATGGGCAATTAGGGTTTTTAACCAATCTTGTGCATCCAATAAGTTCATTTGTGTTATTGGATTAACATTTAGGTCATTTTCGTCCTCCCTAGGCTTATTCTTGTGCAATTAGGGTTTTTAACCATTCTTGTGCATCCAATAAGTTGATTTATGTCATTGGATTAACATTTAGGTCATTTTCGTCCTCCCTAGGGTTTGTTATGGGCAATTATGGTTTTTAACCAATCATGTGCATCCAATAAGTTCATTTCTGTCATTGGATTAACATTTATGTCATTTTCGTCCTCCCTAGGCTTATTCTTGTGCAATTAGGGTTTTTAACCAATCTTGTGCATCCAATAAGTTCATTTGTGTCATTGGATTAACATTTAGGTCATTTTCGTCCTCCCTAGGCTTATTCTTGTGCAATTAGGTCTTTTAACCAATCTTGAGCATCCAAAAAGTTCATTTGTGTCTTTGAATTGTCATTTAGGTCTTTTTCGTCCTCTCTAGGGTTATTTATGTCCAATTAGGGCTTTTAACCTATCTTGTGCATCCCAAAAGTTCATTTGTGTCTTTGAATTGACATTTATGTCATTTTCGTCCTCTCTAGGGTTATTTATATGCAATTAAGGTTTTTAACCTATCTTGTGCATCGAACAAGTTCATTTGTGTCGTTGGATTAACATTTAGGTCATTTCCGTCCTCCCTAGGCTTATTCTTGTCCAATTAGGGTTTTTAACCAATCTTGTGCATCCAATAAGTTCATTTGTGTCATTGGATTAACATTTAGGTCATTTTCGTCCTCCCTAGGCTTATTCTTGTGCAATTAGGGTTTTTAACCAATCTTGTGCATCTAATAAGTTCATTTGTGTCATTGGATTAACATTTACGTCATTTTCGTCCTCCCTAGGCTTATTCTTGTGCAATTAGGGCTTTTAACCAATCTTGTGCATCCAAAAAGTTCATTTGTGTCTTTGAATTGACATTTAGGTCATTTTCGTCCTCTCTAGGGTTATTTATGTGTAATTAGGGTTTTTAACCAATCTTGTGCATCCAATAAGTTCATTTGTGTCATTGGATTAACATTTAGGTCATTTTCGTGCTCCCAAGGCTTATTCTTTTCCAATTAGGGTTTTTAACCAATCTTGTGCATCCAATAAGTTCATTTGTGTCATTGGATTAACATTTAAGTCATTTTCGTCCTATCTAAGGTTATTTATGGGCAATTAGGGTTTTTAACAAATCTTGTGCATCCAATAAGTTCATTTGTGACATTGGATTATTATTTAGGTCATTTTCGTCGTCTCTAGGGTTATTTATGTGCAATTAGGGTTTTTAACCAATCTTGTTCATCCAATAAGTTCATTTGTGTCATTGGATTAACATTTAGGTCATTTTCGTCCTCCCTAGGCTTATTCTTGTGCAATTAGGGTTTTTAACCAATCTTGTGCATCCAATAAGTTCAGTTGTGTCATTGGATTAACATTTAGGTCATTTTCGTCCTCCCTAGGCTTATTCTTGTGCAATTAGGGTTTTTAACCAATCTTGTGCATCCAATAACTTAATTTGTGTCATTGGATTAACATTTTGGTCATTTTTCGTCCTCTCTAGGCTTATTCTTGTGCAATTAGGGTTTTTAACCAATCTTGTGCATCCAATAAGTTCATTTGTGTCATTGGATTAACATTTAGGTCATTTTCGTCCTCCCTAGGCTTATTCTTGTGCAACTAGGGTTTTTAACCAATCTTGTGCATCAAATAAGTTTATTTGTGTCATTGGATTAACATTTAGGTCATTTTCGTCCTCCCTAGGGTTTTTTATGGGCAATTATGGTTTTTAACCAATCATGTGCATCCAATAAGTTCATTTGTGTCAGTTGATTAACATTTATGTCATTTGCGTCCTCCCTAGGCTTATTCTTGTGCAATTAGGGTTTTTAACCAATCTTGTGCATCCAATAAGTTCATTTGTGTCATTGGATTAACATTTAGGTCATTTTCGTCCTCCCTAGGCTTATCCTTGTGCAATTAGGGCTTTTAACCAATCTTGTGCATCCTATAAGTTCATTTGTGTCTTTGAATTGACATTTTGGTCATTTTCGTCCTCTCTAGGGTTATTTATGTGTAATTAGGGTTTTTAACCAATCTTGTGCATCCAATAAGTTCATTTGTGTCATTGGATTAACATTTAGGTCATTTTCATGCTCGCTAGGCTTATTCTTGTCCAATTAGGGTTTTTAACCAATCTTGTGCATCCAATAAGTTCATTTGTGTCATTGGATTAACATTTAGGCCATTTTCGTCCTCCCTAGACTTATTCTTGTCCAATTAGGGTTTTTAACCAATCATGTGCATCCAAAAAGTTCATTTGTGTCTTTGGATTAACATTTAGGTCATTTTCGTCCTCCCTAGTCTTATTCTTGTGCATATAGGGCTTTTAACCAATCTTGTGCATCCAATAAGTTAATTTGTGTCTTTGGATTAACATTTTGGTCATTTTCGTCCTCCCTAGGCTTATTCTTGTGCAATTAGGGTTTTTAACCAATCTTGTGCATCCAATAAGTTCATTTGTGTCATTGGATTAACATTTAGGTCATTTTCGTCCTCCCTAGGCTTATTTATGTGCAATTAGGGTTTTTAACCAATCTTGTGCATCCAATAAGTTTATTTGTGTCATTGGATTAACATTTAGGTCATTTTCGTCGTCTCTAGAGTTATTTATGTGCAATTAGGGTTTTTAACCAATCTTGTGCATCCAATAAGTTCATTTGTGTCATTGGATTAAGATTTAGGTCATTTTCGTCCTCCCTAGGCTTATTCTTGTGCAATTAGAGATTTTAACCAATCTTTAGCATCCAAAAAGTTCATTTGTGTCTTTGAATTGACATTTTGGTCATTTTCGTCCTCTCTAGGGTTATTTATGTCCAATTAGGGTTTTTAACCTATCTTGTGCATCGAACAAGTTCATTTGTGTCATTGGATTAAATTTTAGGTAATTTCCGTCCTCCCTAGGCTTATTCTTGTCCAATTAGGGTTTTTAACCAATCTTGTGCATCCAATAAGTTCATTTGTGTCATTGGATTAACATTTAGGTCATTTTCGTCCTCCCTAGGCTTATTCTTGTGCAATTAGGATTTTTAACCAATCTTGTGCATCCAATAAGTTCATTTGTGTCATTGGATTAACATTTAGGCCATTTTCGTCCTCCCTAGACTTATTCTTGTCCAATTAGGGTTTTTAACCAATCATGTGCATCCAAAAAGTTCATTTGTGTCTTTGGATTAACATTTAGGTCATTTTCGTCCTCCCTAGGCTTATTCTTGTGCAGTTAGGGCTTTTAACCAATCTTGTGCATCCAAAAAGTTCATTTGTGTCTTTGAATTGACATTTAGGTCATTTTCGTCCTCTCTAGGGTTATTTATGTCCAATTAGGGTTTTTAACCTATCTTGTGCATCCAACAAGTTCATTTGTGTCATTGGATTAACATTTAGGTCATTTTCGTCCTCCCTTGGCTTATTCTTGTCCAATTAGGGTTTTTCACCAATCTTGTGCATCCAATAAGTTCATTTGTGTCATTGGATTAACATTTAGGTCATTTTCGTCCTCCCTAGGCTTATTCTTGTGCAATTAGGGTTTTTAACCAATCTTGTGCATCCAATAAGTTCATTTGTGTCATTGGATTAACATTTAGGTCATTTTCGTCCTCCCTAGGGTTATTTAGTGGCAATTAGGGTTTTTAACCAATCTTGTGCATCCAATAAGTTCATTTGTGTCATTGGATTAACATTTAGGTCATTTTCATCCTCCCTAGGCTTATTCTTGTCTAATTACGGTTTTTAACCATCCTTGTTCAACCAATAAGTTCATTTGTGTCATTGGATTAACATTTAAGTCATTTTCGTCCTCCCTAGGCTTATTCTTGCCTAATTAGGGTTTTTAACCAGTCTTGTGCATCCAATAAGTTCATTTGTGTCATTGGATTAACATTTAGGTCATTTTCGTCCAACCTAGGCTTATTCTTGTGCAATTAGGGTTTTTAACCAATCTTGTGCATCCAATAAGTTCATTTGTGTCATTGGATTAACATTTAGGTCATTCTCATCCTCACTAGGCTTATTCTTGTCCAATTAGGGTTTTTAACCAATCTTGTGCATCCAATAAGTTCATTTGTGTCATTGGATTAACATTTAGGTCATTTTCGTCCTCTCTAGGGTATTTTATGTGCAATTAGGGTATTTAACCAATCTTGTGCATCCAAAAAGTTCATTTGTGTCTTTGAATTGACATTTAGGTCATTTTCGTCCTCTCTAGGGTTATTTATGTGCAATTAGGGTTTTTAACCATTCTTGTTCATCCAATAAGTTCATTTGTGTCATTGGATTAACATTTAGGTCATTTTCGTCCTCCCTAGGCTTATTCTTGTGCAATTAGGGTTTTTAACCAATCTTGTGCATCCAATAAGTTCATTTGTGTCATTGGATTAACATTTAGGTCATTTTCGTCCTCCCTAGGCTTATTCTTGTCCAATTAGGGTTTTTAACCAATCTTGTGCATCTAAAAAGTTCATTTGTGTCTTTGGATTTACATTTACGTCATTTTCGTCCGCTCTAGGGTTATTTATGTGCAATTAGGGTTTTTAACCAATCTTGTGCATCCAATGAGTTCATGTGTGTCATTGGATTAACATTTAGGTCATTTTCGTCCTCCCTAGGCTTATCCTTGTGCAATTAGGGTTTTTAACCAATCTTGTGCATCCAAAAAGTTCATTTGTGTCATTGGATTAACATTTAGGTCATTTTCGTCCTCCCTAGGGTTATTTATGGGCAATTAGGGTTTTTAACCAATCTTGTGCATCCAATAAGTTCATTTGTGTCATTGGATTAACATTTAGGTCATTTTCGTCGTCTCTAGGGTTATTTATGTGCAATTAGGGTTTTTAACCAATCTTGTGCATCCTATAAGTTCATTTGTGTCATTGGATTAACATTTAGGTCATTTTCGTCCTCCCTAGGCTTATTCTTGTGCAATTAGGGTTTTTAACCAATCTTGTGCATCCAATAAGTTCATTTGTGTCATTGGATTAACATTTAGGCCATTTTCGTCCTCCCTAGACTTACTCTTGTCCAATTAGGGTTTTTAACCAATCATGTGCATCCAAAAAGTTCATTTGTGTCTTTGGATTAACATTTAGGTCATTTTCGTCCTCCCTAGGCTTATTCTTGTGCAATTAGGGCTTTTAACCAATCTTGTGCATCCAAAAAGTTCATTTGTGTCTTTGAATTGACATTTAGGTCATTTTCGTCCTCTCTAGGGTATTTATGTCAAATTAGGGTTTTTAGCCTATCTTGTGCATCGAACAAGTTCATTTGTGTCATTGGATTAACATTTAGGTCATTTCCGTCCTCCCTAGGCTTATTCTTGTGCAATTAGGGTTTTTAACCAATCTTGTGCATCCAATAAGTTCATTTGTGTCATTGGATTAACATTTAGGTCATTTTCGTCCTCCCTAGGCTTATTCTTGTGCAATTAGGACTTTTAACCAATCTTGTGCATCCAAAAAGTTCGTTTGTGTCTTTGAATTGACATTTATGTCATTTTCGTCCTCTCTAGGGTTATTTATGTCCAATTAGGGCTTTTAACCTATCTTGTGCATCCAAAAAGTTCATTTGTGTCTTTGAATTGACATTTATGTCATTTTCGTCCTCTCTAGGGTTATTTATGTGCAATTAAGGTTTTTAACCTATCTTGTGCATCGAACAAGTTCATTTGTGTCGTTGGATTAACATTTAGGTCATTTCCGTCCTCCCTAGGCTTATTCTTGTCCAATTAGGGTTTTTAACCAAACTTTTGCATCCAATAAGTTCATTTGTGTCATTGTATTAAAATTTAGGTCATTTTCGTCCTCCCTAGGGTTATTTGTGGGCAATTAAGGTTTTTAACCAATCTTGTGCATCCAATAAGTTCATTTGTGTCATTGGATTAACATTTAGGTCATTTTCGTCCTCCCTAGGCTTATTCTTGTGCAATTAGGGTTTTTAACCAATCTTGTGCATCCAATAAGTTTATTTGTGTCATTGGATTAACATTTAGGTCATTTTCGTCCTCCCTAGGGTTTTTTATGGGCAATTATGGTTTTTAACCAATCATGTGCATCCAATAAGTTCATTTGTGTCATTGGATTAACATTTATGTCATTTTCGTCCTCCCTAGGCTTATTCTTGTGGAATTAGGGTTTTTAACCAATCTTGTGCATCCAATAAGTTTATTTGTGTCATTGGATTAACATTTAGGTCATTTTCGTCCTCCCTAGGCTTATTCTTGTGCAATTAGGGTTTTTAACCAATCTTGTGCATCCAATAAGTTCATTTGTGTCATTGGATTAACATTTAGGTCATTTTCGTCCTCCCTAGGCTTATTCTTGTGCAATTAGGGTTTTTAACCAATCTTGTGCATCCAATAAGTTAATTTGTGTCATTGGATTAACATTTTGGTCATTTTTCGTCCTCTCTAGGCTTATTCTTGTGCAATTAGGGTTTTTAACCAATCTTGTGCATCCAATAAGTTCATTTGTGTCATTGGATTAACATTTAGGTCATTTTCGTCCTCCCTAGGCTTATTCTTGTGCAACTAGGGTTTTTAACCAATCTTGTGCATCAAATAAGTTTATTTGTGTCATTGGATTAACATTTAGGTCATTTTCGTCCTCCCTAGGGTTTTTTATGGGCAATTATGGTTTTTAACCAATCATGTGCATCCAATAAGTTCATTTGTGTCAGTTGATTAACATTTATGTCATTTG
This sequence comes from Cicer pinnatifidum, assembly GCA_037974775.1. Classification (NCBI taxonomy): domain Eukaryota; kingdom Viridiplantae; phylum Streptophyta; class Magnoliopsida; order Fabales; family Fabaceae; genus Cicer; species Cicer pinnatifidum. The sequence continues at coordinate 22,332,585 of JBBPBR010000008.1, read as the reverse complement.
CGTCCTCCCTAGGCTTATTCTTGTGCAATTAGGGTTTTTAACCAATCTTGTGCATCCAATAAGTTCATTTGTGTCATTGGATTAACATTTAGGTCATTTTCGTCCTCCCTAGGCTTATCCTTGTGCAATTAGGGCTTTTAACCAATCTTGTGCATCCTATAAGTTCATTTGTGTCTTTGAATTGACATTTTGGTCATTTTCGTCCTCTCTAGGGTTATTTATGTGTAATTAGGGTTTTTAACCAATCTTGTGCATCCAATAAGTTCATTTGTGTCATTGGATTAACATTTAGGTCATTTTCGTGCTCGCTAGGCTTATTCTTGTCCAATTAGGGTTTTTAACCAATCTTGTGCATCCAATAAGTTCATTTGTGTCATTGGATTAACATTTAGGCCATTTTCGTCCTCCCTAGACTTATTCTTGTCCAATTAGGGTTTTTAACCAATCATGTGCATCCAAAAAGTTCATTTGTGTCTTTGGATTAACATTTAGGTCATTTTCGTCCTCCCTAGGCTTATTCTTGTGCAATTAGGGCTTTTAACCAATCTTGTGCATCCAAAAAGTTCATTTGTGTCTTTGAATTGACATTTAGGTCATTTTCGTCCTCTCTAGGGTTATTTATGTGTAATTAGGGTTTTTAACCAATCTTGTGCATCCAATAAGTTCATTTGTGTCATTGGATTAACATTTAGGTCATTTTCGTGCTCCCTAAGCTTATTCTTTTCCAATTAGGGTTTTTAACCAATCTTGTGCATCCAATAAGTTCATTTGTGTCATTGGATTAACATTTAAGTCATTTTCGTCCTATCTAAGGTTATTTATGGGCAATTAGGGTTTTTAACAAATCTTGTGCATCCAATAAGTTCATTTGTGTCATTGGATTATTATTTAGGTCATTTTCGTCGTCTCTAGGGTTATTTATGTGCAATTAGGGTTTTTAACCAATCTTGTTCATCCAATAAGTTCATTTGTGTCATTGGATTAACATTTAGGTCATTTTCGTCCTCCCTAGGCTTATTCTTGTGCAATTAGGGTTTTTAACCAATCTTGTGCATCCAATAAGTTCATTTGTGTCATTGGATTAACATTTAGGTCATTTTCGTCCTCCCTAGGCTTATTCTTGTGCAATTAGGGTTTTTAACCAATCTTGTGCATCCAATAACTTAATTTGTGTCATTGGATTAACATTTTGGTCATTTTTCGTCCTCTCTAGGCTTATTCTTGTGCAATTAGGGTTTTTAACCAATCTTGTGCATCCAATAAGTTCATTTGTGTCATTGGATTAACATTTAGGTCATTTTCGTCCTCCCTAGGCTTATTCTTGTGCAACTAGGGTTTTTAACCAATCTTGTGCATCGAATAAGTTTATTTGTGTCATTGGATTAACATTTAGGTCATTTTCGTCCTCCCTAGGGTTTTTTATGGGCAATTATGGTTTTTAACCAATCATGTGCATCCAATAAGTTCATTTGTGTCAGTTGATTAACATTTATGTCATTTGCGTCCTCCCTAGGCTTATTCTTGTGCAATTAGGGTTTTTAACCAATCTTGTGCATCCAATAAGTTCATTTGTGTCATTGGATTAACATTTAGGTCATTTTCGTCCTCCCTAGGCTTATCCTTGTGCAATTAGGGCTTTTAACCAATCTTGTGCATCCTATAAGTTCATTTGTGTCTTTGAATTGACATTTTGGTCATTTTCGTCCTCTCTAGGGTTATTTATGTGTAATTAGGGTTTTTAACCAATCTTGTGCATCCAATAAGTTCATTTGTGTCATTGGATTAACATTTAGGTCATTTTCGTGCTCGCTAGGCTTATTCTTGTCCAATTAGGGTTTTTAACCAATCTTGTGCATCCAATAAGTTCATTTGTGTCATTGGATTAACATTTAGGCCATTTTCGTCCTCCCTAGACTTATTCTTGTCCAATTAGGGTTTTTAACCAATCATGTGCATCCAAAAAGTTCATTTGTGTCTTTGGATTAACATTTAGGTCATTTTCGTCCTCCCTAGTCTTATTCTTGTGCAATTAGGGCTTTTAACCAATCTTGTGCATCCAATAAGTTAATTTGTGTCTTCGGATTAAAATTTTGGTCATTTTCGTCCTCCCTAGGCTTATTCTTGTGCAATTAGGGTTTTTAACCAATCTTGTGCATCCAATAAGTTCATTTGTGTCATTGGATTAACATTTAGGTCATTTTCGTCCTCCCTAGGCTTATTTATGTGCAATTAGGGTTTTTAACCAATCTTGTGCATCCAATAAGTTTATTTGTGTCATTGGATTATCATTTAGGTCATTTTCGTCGTCTCTAGAGTTATTTATGTGCAATTAGGGTTTTTAACCAATCTTGTGCATCCAATAAGTTCATTTGTGTCATTGGATTAAGATTTAGGTCATTTTCGTCCTCCCTAGGCTTATTCTTGTGCAATTAGAGATTTTAACCAATCTTTAGCATCCAAAAAGTTCATTTGTGTCTTTGAATTGACATTTTGGTCATTTTCGTCCTCTCTAGGGTTATTTATGTCCAATTAGGGTTTTTAACCTATCTTGTGCATCGAACAAGTTCATTTGTGTCATTGGATTAAATTTTAGGTAATTTCCGTCCTCCCTAGGCTTATTCTTGTCCAATTAGGGTTTTTAACCAATCTTGTGCATCCAATAAGTTCATTTGTGTCATTGGATTAACATTTAGGTCATTTTCGTCCTCCCTAGGCTTATTCTTGTGCAATTAGGATTTTTAACCAATCTTGTGCATCCAATAAGTTCATTTGTGTCATTGGATTAACATTTAGGTCATTTTCGTCCTCCCTAGGCTTATTCTTGTGCAATTAGAGCTTTTAACCAATCTTTAGCATCCAAAAAGTTCATTTGTGTCTTTGAATTGACATTTTGGTCATTTTCGTCCTCTCTAGGGTTATTTATGTCCAATTAGGGTTTTTAACCTATCTTGTGCATCGAACAAGTTCATTTGTGTCATTGGATTAAATTTTAGGTCATTTCCGTCCTCCCTAGGCTTATTCTTGTCCAATTAGGGTTTTTAACCAATCTTGTGCATCCAATAAGTTCATTTGTGTCATTAGATTAACATTTAGGCCATTTTCGTCCTCCCTAGACTTATTCTTGTCCAATTAGGGTTTTTAACCAATCATGTGCATCCAAAAAGTTCATTTGTGTCTTTGGATTAACATTTAGGTCATTTTCGTCCTCCCTAGGCTTATTCTTGTGCAATTAGGGCTTTTAACCAATCTTGTGCATCCAAAAAGTTCATTTGTGTCTTTGAATTGACATTTAGGTCATTTTCGTCCTCTCTAGGGTTATTTATGTCCAATTAGGGTTTTTAACCTATCTTGTGCATCCAACAAGTTCATTTGTGTCATTGGATTAACATTTAGGTCATTTTCGTCCTCCCTTGGCTTATTCTTGTCCAATTAGGGTTTTTCACCAATCTTGTGCATCCAATAAGTTCATTTGTGTCATTGGATTAACATTTAGGTCATTTTCGTCCTCCCTAGGCTTATTCTTGTGCAATTAGGGTTTTTAACCAATCTTGTGCATCCAATAAGTTCATTTGTGTCATTGGATTAACATTTAGGTCATTTTCGTCCTCCCTAGGGTTATTTAGTGGCAATTAGGGTTTTTAACCAATCTTGTGCATCCAATAAGTTCATTTGTGTCATTGGATTAACATTTAGGTCATTTTCGTCCTCCCTAGGCTTATTGTTGTCTATTTACGGTTTTTAACCATTCTTGTTCAACCAATAAGTTCATTTGTGTCATTGGATTAACATTTAGGTCATTTTCGTCCTCCCTAGGCTTATTCTTGCCTAATTAGGGTTTTTAACCAGTCTTGTGCATCCAATAAGTTCATTTGTGTCATTGGATTAACATTTAGGTCATTTTCGTCCTCCCTAGGCTTATTCTTGTGCAATTAGGGTTTTTAACCAATCTTGTGCATCCAATAAGTTCATTTGTGTCATTGGATTAACATTTAGGTCATTCTCGTCCTCACTAGGCTTATTCTAGTCCAATTAGGGTTTTTAACCAATCTTGTGCATCCAACAAGTTCATTTGTGTCATTGGATTAACATTTAGGTCATTTTCGTCCTCTCTAGGGTATTTTATGTGCAATTAGGGTATTTAACCAATCTTGTGCATCCAAAAAGTTCATTTGTGTCTTTGAATTGACATTTAGGTCATTTTCGTCCTCTCTGGGGTTATTTATGTGCAATTAGGGTTTTTAACCATTCTTGTTCATCCAATAAGTTCATTTGTGTCATTGGATTAACATTTAGGTCATTTTCGTCCTCTCTAGGGTTATTTATGTGCAATTAGGGTTTTTAACCAATCTTGTGCATCCAATAAGTTCATTTGTGTCATTGGATTAACATTTAGGTCATTTTCGTGCTCCCTAGGCTTATTCTTGTGCAATTAGGGTTTTTAACCAATCTTGTGCATCCAATAAGTTAATTTGTGTCATTGGATTAACATTTTGGTCATTTTCGTCCTCTCTAGGGTTATTTATGTGCAATTATAGTTTTTAACCAATCTTGTGCATCCATAAAGTTCATTTGTGTCATTGGATTAACATTTATGTCATTTTCGTCATCCCTAGGCTTACTCTTGTGCAATTAGGGTTTTTAACCAATCTTGTGCATCCAATAAGTTCATTTGTGTCATTGGATTAACATTTAGGTCATTTTCGTCCTCCCTAGGCTTATTTATGTGCAATTAGGGTTTTTAACCAATCTTGTGCATCCAATAAGTTTATTTGTGTCATTGGATTAACATTTAGGTCATTTTCGTCGTCTCTAGAGTTATTTATGTGCAATTAGGGTTTTTAACCAATCTTGTGCATCCAATAAGTTCATTTGTGTCATTGGATTAACATTTAGGTCATTTTCGTCCTCCCTAGGCTTATTCTTGTGCAATTAGAGCTTTTAACCAATCTTTAGCATCCAATAAGTTCATTTGTGTCTTTGAATTGACATTTTGGTCATTTTCGTCCTCTCTAGGGTTATTTATGTCCAATTAGGGTTTTTAACCTATCTTGTGCATCGAACAAGTTCATTTGTGTCATTGGATTAAATTTTAGGTCATTTCCGTCCTCCCTAGGCTTATTCTTGTCCAATTAGGGTTTTTAACCAATCTTGTGCATCCAATAAGTTCATTTGTGTCATTGGATTAACATTTAGGTCATTTTCGTCCTCCCTAGGCTTATTCTTGTGCAATTAGGGTTTTTAACCAATCTTGTGCATCCAATAAGTTCATTTGTGTCATTGGATTAACATTTAGGCCATTTTCGTCCTCCCTAGGCTTATTCTTGTCCAATTAGGGTTTTTAACCAATCATGTGCATCCAAAAAGTTCATTTGTGTCTTTGGATTAACATTTAGGTCATTTTCGTCCTCCCTAGGCTTATTCTTGTGCAATTAGGGCTTTTAACCAATCTTGTGCATCCAAAAAGTTCATTTGTGTCTTTGAATTGACATTTAGGTCATTTTTGTCCTCTCTAGGGTTATTTATGTCCAATTAGGGTTTTTAACCTATCTTGTGCATCCAACAAGTTCATTTGTGTCATTGGATTAACATTTAGGTCATTTTCGTCCTCCCTTGGCTTATTCTTGTCCAATTACGGTTTTTCACCAATCTTGTGCATCCAATAAGTTCATTTGTGTCATTGGATTAACATTTAGGTCATTTTCGTCCTCCCCAGGCTTATTCTTGTGCAATTAGGGTTTTTAACCAATCTTGTGCATCCAATAAGTTCATTTGTGTCTTTGAATTGACATTTAGGTCATTTTCGTCCTCTCTAGGGTTATTTATGTCCAATTAGGGTTTTTAACCAATCTTGTGCATCCAATAAGTTCATTTGTGTAATTGGATTAACATTTATGTCATTTTCGTCATCCCTAGGCTTATTTATGTGCAATTAGGGTTTTTAACCAATCTTGTGCATCCAATAAGTTTATTTGTGTCATTGGATTAACATTTAGGTCATTTTCGTCGTCTCTAGAGTTATTTATGTGCAATTAGGGTTTTTAACCAATCTTGTGCATCCAATAAGTTCATTTGTGTCATTGGATTAACATTTAGGTCATTTTCGTCCTCCCTAGGCTTATTCTTGTGCAATTAGAGCTTTTAACCAATCTTTAGCATCCAAAAAGTTCATTTGTGTCTTTGAATTGACATTTTGGTCATTTTCGTCCTCTCTAGGGTTATTTATGTCCAATTAGGGTTTTTAACCTATCTTGTGCATCGAATAAGTTCATTTGTGTCATTGGATTAAATTTTAGGTCATTTCCGTCCTCCCTAGGCTTATTCTTGTCCAATTAGGGTTTTTAACCAATCTTGTGCATCCAATAAGTTTATTTGTGTCATTGGATTAACATTTAGGTCATTTTCGTCGTCTCTAGAGTTATTTATGTGCAATTAGGGTTTTTAACCAATCTTGTGCATCCAATAAGTTCATTTGTGTCATTGGATTAACATTTAGGTCATTTTCGTCCTCCCTAGGCTTATTCTTGTGCAATTAGAGCTTTTAACCAATCTTTAGCATCCAAAAAGTTCATTTGTGTCTTTGAATTGACATTTTGGTCATTTTCGTCCTCTCTACGGTTATTTATGTCCAATTAGGGTTTTTAACCTATCTTGTGCATCGAACAAGTTCATTTGTGTCATTGGATTAAATTTTAGGTCATTTCCGTCCTCCCTAGGCTTATTCTTGTCCAATTAGGGTTTTTAACCAATCTTGTGCATCCAATAAGTTCATTTGTGTCATTGGATTAACATTTAGGTCATTTTCGTCCTCCCTAGGCTTATTCTTGTGCAATTAGGATTTTTAACCAATCTTGTGCATCCAATAAGTTCATTTGTGTCATTGGATTAACATTTAGGCCATTTTCGTCCTCCCTAGACTTATTCTTGTCCAATTAGGGTTTTTAACCAATCATGTGCATCCAAAAAGTTCATTTGTGTCTTTGGATTAACATTTAGGTCATTTTCGTCCTCCCTAGGCTTATTCTTGTGCAATTAGGGCTTTTAACCAATCTTGTGCATCCAAAAAGTTCATTTGTGTCTTTGGATTAACATTTTGGTCATTTTCGTCCTCCTTAGACTTATTCTTGTGCAATTAGGTTTTTTAACCAATCTTGTGCATCCAATAAGTTCATTTGTGTCATTGGATTAACATTTAGGTCATTTTCGACCTCCCTAGGCTTATTTATGTGCAATTAGGGTTTTTAACCAATCTTGTGCATAAAATAAGTTTATTTGTGTCATTGGATTAACATTTAGGTCATTTTCGTCCTCCCTAGGGTTTTTTATGGGCAATTATGGTTTTTAACCAATCATGTGCATCCAATAAGTTCATTTGTGTCATTTGATTAACATTTATGTCATTTTCGTCCTCCCTAGGCTTATTCTTGTGCAATTAGGGTTTTTTACCAATCTTGTGCATCCAATAAGTTCATTTGTGTCATTGGATTAACATTTAGGTCATTTTCGTCCTCCCTAGGCTTATCCTTGTGCAATTAGGGCTTTTAACCAATCTTGTGCATCCTATAAGTTCATTTGTCTCTTTGAATTGACATTTAGGTCATTTTCGACCTCTCTAGGGTTATTTATGTGTAATTAGGGTTTTTAACCAATCTTGTGCATCCAAAAAGTTCATTTGTGTCTTTGAATTGACATTTATGTCATTTTCGTCCTCTCTAGGGTTATTTATTTGCAATTAAGGTTTTTAACCTATCTTGTGCATCGAACAAGTTGATTTGTGTCGTTGGATTAACATTTAGGTCATTTCCGTCCTCCCTAGGCTTATTCTTGTCCAATTAGGGTTTTTAACCAATCTTGTGCATCCAATAAGTTCATTTGTGTCATTGGATTAACATTTAGTTCATTTTCGTCCTCCCTAGGGTTATTTATGGGCAATTAGGGTTTTTAACCAATCTTGTGCATCCAATAAGTTCATTTGTGTCATTGGATTAATATTTAGGTCATTTTCGTCCTCCCTAGGCTTATTCTTGTGCAATTAGGGTTTTTAACCAATCTTGTGCATCCAATAAGTTTATTTGTGTCATTGGATTAACATTTAGGTCATTTTCGTCCTCCCTAGGGTTTTTTATGGGCAATTATGGTTTTTAACAAATCATGTGCATCCAATAAGTTCATTTGTGTCATTGGATTAACATTTATGTCATTTTCGTCCTCCCTAGGCTTATTCTTGTGCAATTAGGGTTTTTAACCAATCTTGTGCATCAAATAAGTTCATTTGTGTCATTGGATTAACATTTAGGTCATTTTCGTCGTCCCTAGGCTTATCCTTGTGTAATTAGGGCTTTTAACCAATCTTGTGCATCCTATAAGTTAATTTGTGTCTTTGAATTGACATTTAGGTCATTTTCGTCCTCTCTAGGCTTATTTATGTGTAATTAGGGTTTTTAACCAATCTTGTGCATCCAATAAGTTCATTTGTGTCATTGGATTAACATTTTGGTCATTTGCATCGTCTCTAGGGTTATTTATGTGCAATTAGGGTTTTTAACCAATCTTGTGCATCCAATAAGTTCATTTGTGTCATTGGATTAACATTTAGGTCATTTTCGTCCTCCCTAGGCTTATTCTTGTGCAATTAGGGTTTTTAACCAATCTTGTGCATCCAATAAGTTCATTTGTGTCATTGGATTAACATTTAGTTCATTTTCGTCCTCCCTAGGTTATTCTTGTGCAATTAGGGTTTTTAACCAATCTTGTGCATCCAATAAGTTCATTTGTGTCATTGGATTAACATTTAGGCCATTTTCGTCCTCCCTAGACTTACTCTTGTCCAATTAGGGTTTTTAACCAATCATGTGCATCCAAAAAGTTCATTTGTGTCTTTTGATTAACATTTAGGTCATTTTCGTCCTCCCTAGGCTTATTCTTGTGCAATTAGGGCTTTTAACCAATCTTGTGCATCCAAAAAGTTCATTTGTGTCTTTGAATTGACATTTAGGTCATTTTCGTCCTCTCTAGGGTTATTTATGTCCAATTAGGGTTTTTAACCAATCTAGTGCATCCAATAAGTTCATTTGTGTCATTGGATTAACATTTATGTCATTTTCGTCCTCCCTAGGCTTATTTATGTGCAATTAGGGTTTTTAACCAATCTTGTGCATCCAATAAGTTTATTTGTGTCATTGGATTAACATTTAGGTCATTTTCGTCGTCTCTAGAGTTATTTATGTGCAATTAGGGTTTTTAACCAATCTTGTGCATCCAATAAGTTCATTTGTGTCATTGGATTAACATTTAGGTCATTTTCGTCCTCCCTAGGCTTATTCTTGTGCAATTAGAGCTTTTAACCGATCTTTAGCATCCAAAAAGTTCATTTGTGTCTTTGAATTGACATTTTGGTCATTTTCGTCCTCTCTAGGGTTATTTATGTCCAATTAGGGTTTTTAACCTATCTTGTGCATCGAACAAGTTCATTTGTGTAATTGGATTAAATTTTAGGTCATTTCCGTCCTCCCTAGGCTTATTCTTGTCCAATTAGGGTTTTTAACCAATCTTGTGCATCCAATAAGTTCATTTGTGTCATTGGATTAACATTTAGGTCATTTTCGTCCTCCCTAGGCTTATTCTTGTGCAATTAGGATTTTTAACCAATCTTGTGCATCCAATAAGTTCATTTGTGTCATTGGATTAACATTTAGGCCATTTTCGTCCTCCCTAGACTTATTCTTGTCCAATTAGGGTTTTTAACCAATCATGTGCATCCAAAAACTTCATTTGTGTCATTGGATTAACATTTATGTCATTTTCGTCCTCCCTAGGCTTATTTATGTGCAATTAGGGTTTTTAACCAATCTTGTGCATCCAATAACTTTATTTGTGTCATTGGATTAACATTTAGGTCATTTTCGTCGTCTCTAGAGTTATTTATGTGCAATTAGGGTTTTTAACCAATCTTGTGCATCCAATAAGTTCATTTGTGTCATTGGATTAACATTTAGGTCATTTTCATCCTCCCTAGGCTTATTCTTGTGCAATTAGAGCTTTTAACCGATCTTTAGCATCCAAAAAGTTCATTTGTGTCTTTGAATTGACATTTTGGTCATTTTCGTCCTCTCTAGGGTTATTTATGTCCAATTAGGGTTTTTAACCTATCTTGTGCATCGAACAAGTTCATTTGTGTAATTGGATTAAATTTTAGGTCATTTCCGTCCTCCCTAGGCTTATTCTTGTCCAATTAGGGTTTTTAACCAATCTTGTGCATCCAATAAGTTCATTTGTGTCATTGGATTAACATTTAGGCCATTTTCGTCCTCCCTAGGCTTATTCTTGTCCAATTAGGGTTTTTAACCAATCTTGTGCATCCAATAAGTTTATTTGTGTCATTGGATTAACATTTAGGTCATTTTCGTCCTCCCTAGGGTTTTTTATGGGCAATTATGGTTTTTAACCAATCATGTGCATCCAATAAGTTCATTTGTGTCATTGGATTAACATTTATGTCATTTTCGTCCTCCCTAGGCTTATTCTTGTGCAATTAGGGTTTTAAACCAATCTTGTGCATCCAATAAGTTCATTTGTGTCATTGGATTAACATTTAGGTCATTTTCGTCCTCCCTAGGCTTATCCTTGTACAATTAGGGCTTTTAACCAATCTTGTGCATCCTATAAGTTAATTTGTGTCTTTGAATTGACATTTAGGTCATTTTCGTCCTCTCTAGGGTTATTTATGTGTAATTAGGGTTTTTAACCAATCTTGTGCATCCAATAAGTTCATTTGTGTCATTGGATTAACATTTAGGTCATTTTCGTCGTCTCTAGGGTTATTTATGTGCAATTAGGGTTTTTAACCAATCTTGTGCATCCAATAAGTTCATTTGTGTCATTGGATTAACATTTAGGTCATTTTCGTCCTCCCTAGGCTTATTCTTGTGCAATTAGGGTTTTTAACCAATCTTGTGCATCGAATAAGTTCATTTGTGTCATTGGATTAACATTTAGGTCATTTTCGTCCTCCCTAGGGTTATTTATGGGCAATTAGGGTTTTTAACCAATCATGTGCATCCAATAAGTTCATTTGTGTCATTGGATTAACATTTATGTCATTTTCGTCTTCCCTAGGCTTATTCTTGTGCAATTAGGGTTTTTAACCAATCTTGTGCATCCAATAAGTTCATTTGTGTCATTGGATTAACATTTAGGTCATTTTCGTCCTCCCTAGGATTATTCTTGTGCAATTAGGACTTTTAACCAATCTTGTGCATCAAAAAAGTTCATTTGTGTCTTTGAATTGACATTTAGGTCTTTTTCGTCCTCTCTAGGGTTATTTATGTCCAATTAGCGCTTTTAACCTATCTTGTGCATCCAAAAAGTTCATTTGTGTCTTTGAATTGACATTTATGTCATTTTCGTCCTCTCTAGGGTTATTTATGTGCAATTAAGGTTTTTAACCTATCTTGTGCATCGAACAAGTTCATTTGTGTGGTTGGATTAATATTTAGGTCATTTCCGTCCTCCCTAGGCTTATTCTTGTCCAATTAGGGTTTTTAACCAATCTTGTGCATCCAATAAGTTCATTTGTGTCATTGGATTAACATTTAGGTCATTTTCGTCCTCCCTAGGCTTATTATTGTGCAATTAGGACTTTTAACCAATCTTGTGCATCCAAAAAGTTCATTTGTGTCTTTGAATTGACATTTAGGTCATTTTCGTCCTCTCTAGGGTTATTTATGTCCAATTAGGGCTTTTAACCTATCTTGTGCATCCAAAAAGTTCATTTGTGTCTTTGAATTGACATTTATGTCATTTTCGTCCTCTCCAGGGTTATTTAGGTGCAATTAAGGTTTTTAACCTATCTTGTGCATCGAACAAGTTCATTTGTGTCGTTGGATTAACATTTAGGTCATTTCCGTCCTCCCTAGGCTTATTCTTGTCCAATTAGGGTTTTTAACCAATCTTGTGCATCCAACAAGTTCATTTGTGTCATTGGATTAACATTTAGGTCATTTTAGTCCTCCCTAGGGTTATTTATGGGCAATTAGGGTTTTTAACCAATCTTGTGCATCCAATAAGTTCATTTGTGTCATTGGATTAACATTTAGGTCATTTTCGTCCTCCCTAGGCTTATTCTTGTGCAATTAGGGTTTTTAACCAATCTTGTGCATCCAAAAAGTTTATTTGTGTCATTGGATTAACATTTAGGTCTTTTTCGTCCTCCCTAGGGTTTTTTATGGGCAATTATGGTTTTTAACCAATCATGTGCATCCAATAAGTTCATTTGTGTCATTGGATTAACATTTATGTCATTTTCGTCCTCCCTAGGCTTATTCTTGTGCAATTAGGGTTTTTAACCAATTTTGTGCATCCAATAAGTTCATTTGTGTCATTGGATTAACATTTAGATCATTTTCGTCCTCCCTAGGCTTATTCTTGTGCAATTAGGACTTTTAACCAATCTTGTGCATCCAAAAAGTTCATTTGTGTCTTTGAATTGACATTTAGGTCATTTTCGTCCTCTCTAGGGTTATTTATGTCCAATTAGGGCTTTTAACCTATCTTGTGCATCCAAAAAGTTCATTTGTGTCTTTGAATTGACATTTAGGTCATTTTCGTCCTCTCTAGGGTTATTTATGTGCAATTAAGGTTTTTAACCTATCTTGTGCATCGAACAAGTTCATTTGTGTCGTTGGATTAACATTTAGGTCATTTCCGTCCTCCCTAGGCTTATTCTTGTCCAATTAGGGTTTTTAACCAATCTTGAGCATCCAATAAGTTCATTTGTGTCATTGGATTAACATTTATGTCATTTTCGTCCTCCCTAGGCTTATTCTTGTGCAATTAGGGTTTTTAACCAATCTTGTGCATCCAATAAGTTCATTTGTGTCATTGGATTAACATTTAGGTCATTTTCGTCCTCCTTAGGCTTATTCTTGTGCAATTAGGGTTTTTAACCAATCTTGTGCATCCAATAAGTTCATTTGTGTCATTGGATTAACATTTAGGTCATTTTCGTCCTCCCTAGGCTTATTCTTGTGCAATTAGGGTTTTTAACCAATCTTGTGCATAAAATAAGTTTATTTGTGTCATTGGATTAACATTTAGGTCATTTTCGTCCTCCCTAGGGTTTTTTATGGGCAATTATGGTTTTTAACAAATCATGTGCATCCAATAAGTTCATTTGTGTCATTTGATTAACATTTATGTCATTTTCGTCCTCCCTAGGCTTATTCTTGTGCAATTAGGGTTTTTAACCAATCTTGTGCATCCAATAAGTTCATTTGTGTCATTGGATTAACATTTAGGTCATTTTTGCCCTCCCTAGGCTTATCCTTGTGCAATTAGGGCTTTTAACCAATCTTGTGCATCCTATAAGTTCATTTGTGTCTTTGAATTGACATTTAGGTCATTTTCGTCCTCTCTAGGGTTATTTATGTGTAATTAGGGTTTTTAACCAATCTTGTGCATCCAAAAAGTTCATTTGTGTCTTTGAATTGACATTTATGTCATTTTCGTCCTCTCTAGGGTTATTTATTTGCAATTAAGGTTTTTAACCTATCTTGTGCATCGAACAAGTTGATTTGTGTCGTTGGATTAACATTTAGGTCATTTCCGTCCTCCCTAGGCTTATTCTTGTCCAATTAGGGTTTTTAACCAATCTTGTGCATCCAATAAGTTCATTTGTGTCATTGGATTAACATTTAGGTCATTTTCGTCCTCCCTAGGCTTATTCTTGTGCAATTAGGGTTTTTAACCAATCTTGTGCATCCAATAAGTTCATTTGTGTCATTGGATTAACATTTAGGCCATTTTCGTCCTCCCTAGGCTTATTCTTGTCCAATTAGGGTTTTTAACCAATCATGTGCATCCAAAAAGTTCATTTGTGTCTTTGGATTAACATTTAGGTCATTTTCGTCCTCCCTAGGCTTATTCTTGTGCAATTAGGGCTTTTAACCAATCTTGTGCATCCAAAAAGTTCATTTGTGTCTTTGAATTGACATTTAGGTCATTTTCGTCCTCTCTAGGGTTATTTATGTGTAATTAGGGTTTTTAACCAATCTTGTGCATCCAATAAGTTCATTTGTGTCATTGGATTAACATTTAGGTCATTTTCGTGCTCCCTAGGCTTATTCTTTTCCAATTAGGGTTTTTAACCAATCTTTTGCATCCAATAAGTTCATTTGTGTCATTGGATTAACATTTAAGTCATTTTCGTCCTATCTAAGGTTATTTATGGGCAATTAGGGTTTTTAACAAATCTTGTGCATCCAATAAGTTCATTTGTGTCATTGGATTATTATTTAGGTCATTTTCGTCGTCTCTAGGGTTATTTATGTGCAATTAGGGTTTTTAACCAATCTTGTTCATCCAATAAGTTCATTTGTGTCGTTGGATTAACATTTAGGCCATTTTCGTCCTCCCTAGACTTATTCTTGTCCAATTAGGGTTTTTAACCAATCATGTGCATCCAAAAAGTTCATTTGTGTCTTTGGATTAACATTTAGGTCATTTTCGTCCTCCCTAGGCTTATTCTTGTCCAATTAGGGTTTTTAACCAATCTTGTGCATCCAATAAGTTTATTTGTGTCATTGGATTAACATTTAGGTCATTTTCGTCCTCCGTAGGGTTTTTTATGGGCAATTATGGTTTTTAACCAATCATGTGCATCCAATAAGTTCATTTGTGTCATTGGATTAACATTTATGTCATTTTCGTCCTCCCTAGGCTTATTCTTGTGCAATTAGGGTTTTTAACCAATCTTGTGCATCCAATAAGTTCATTTGTGTCATTGGATTAACATTTAGGTCATTTTCGTCCTCCCTAGGCTTATCCTTGTGCAATTAGGGCTTTTAACCAATCTTGTGCATCCTATAAGTTAATTTGTGTCTTTGAATTGACATTTAGGTCATTTTCTTCCTCTCTAGGGTTATTTATGTGTATTTAGGGTTTTTAACCAATCTTGTGCATCCAATAAGTTCATTTGTGTCATTGGATTAACATTTAGGTCATTTTCGTCGTCTCTAGGGTTATTTATGTGCAATTAGGGTTTTTAACCAATCTTGTGCATCCAATAAGTTCATTTGTGTCATTGGATTAACATTTAGGTCATTTTCGTCCTCCCTAGGCTTATTCTTGTGCAATTAGGGTTTTTAACCAATCTTGTGCATCCAATAAGTTCATTTGTGTCATTGGATTAACATTTAGGTCATTTCCGTCCTCCCTAGGCTTATTCTTGTGCAATTAGGGTTTTTAACCAATCTTGTGCATCCAATAAGTTAATTTGTGTCATTGGATTAACATTTTGGTCATTTTCGTCCTCCCTAGACTTATTCTTGTGCAATTAGGGTTTTTAACCAATCTTGTGCATCCAATAAGTTCATTTGTGTCATTGGATTAACATTTAGGTCATTTTCGTCCTCCCTTGGCTTATTCTTGTGCAATTAGGGTTTTTAACCAATCTTGTGCATAAAATAAGTTTATTTGTGTCATTGGATTAACATTTAGGTCATTTTCGTCCTCCCTAGGCTAATCCTTGTGCAATTAGGGCTTTTAACCAATCTTGTGCATCCTATAAGTTCATTTGTGTCTTTGAATTGACATTTAGGTCATTTTCGTCCTCTCTAGGGTTATTTATGTGTAATTAGGGTTTTTAACCAATCTTGTGCATCCAAAATGTTCATTTGTGTCTTTGAATTGACATTTATGTCATTTTCGTCCTCTCTAGGGTTATTTATTTGCAATTAAGGTTTTTAACCTATCTTGTGCATCGAACAAGTTCATTTGTGTCGTTGGATTAACATTTAGGTCATTTCCGTCCTCCCTAGACTTATTCTTGTGCAATTTGGGTTTTTAACCAATCTTGTGCATCCAATAAGTTCATTTGTGTCATTGGATTAACATTTAGGTCATTTTCGTCCTCCCTAGGCTTATTCTTGTGCAATTAGGGTTTTTAACCAATCTTGTGCATAAAATAAGTTTATTTGTGTCATTGGATTAACATTTAGGTCATTTTCGTCCTCCCTAGGGTTTTTTATGGGCAATTATGGTTTTTAACCAATCATGTGCATCCAATAAGTTCATTTGTGTCATTTGATTATCATTTTTGTCATTTTCGTCCTCCCTAGGCTTATTCTTGTGCAATTAGGGTTTTTAACCAATCTTATGCATCCAATAAGTTCATTTGTGTCATTGGATTAACATTTAGGTCATTTTCATCCTCCCTAGGCTAATCCTTGTGCAATTAGGGCTTTTCACCAATCTTGTGCATCCTATAAGTTCATTTGTGTCTTTGAATTGACATTTAGGTCATTTTCGTCCTCTCTAGGGTTATTTATGTGTAATTAGGGTTTTTAACCAATCTTGTGCATCCAAAAAGTTCATTTGTGTCTTTGAATTGACATTTATGTCATTTTCGTCCTCTCTAGGGTTATTTATTTGCAATTAAGGTTTTTAACCTATCTTGTGCATCGAACAAGTTCATTTGTGTCGTTGGATTAACATTTAGGTCATTTCCGTCCTCCCTAGGCTTATTCTTGTCCAATTAGGGTTTTTGACCAATCTTGTGCATCCAATAAGTTCATTTGTGTCATTGGATTAACATTTAGGTTATTTTCGTCCTCCCTAGGGTTATTTATGGGCAATTAGGGTTTTTAACCAATCTTGTGCATCCAATAAGTTCATTTGTGTTATTGGATTAACATTTAGGTCATTTTCGTCCTCCCTAGGCTTATTCTTGTGCAATTAGGGTTTTTAACCAATCTTGTGCATCCAATAAGTTGATTTATGTCATTGGATTAACATTTAGGTCATTTTCGTCCTCCCTAGGGTTTGTTATGGACAATTATGGTTTTTAACCAATCATGTGCATCCAATAAGTTCATTTCTGTCATTGGATTAACATTTATGTCATTTTCGTCCTCCCTAGGCTTATTCTTGTGCAATTAGGGTTTTTAACCAATCTTGTGCATCCAATAAGTTCATTTGTGTCATTGGATTAACATTTAGGTCATTTTCGTCCTCCCTAGGCTTACTCTTGTGCAATTAGGACTTTTAACCAATCTTGTGCATCCAAAAAGTTCATTTGTGTCTTTGAATTGTCATTTAGGTCTTTTTCGTCCTCTCTAGGGTTATTTATGTCCAATTAGGGCTTTTAACCTATCTTGTGCATCCAAAAAGTTCATTTGTGTCTTTGAATTGACATTTATGTCATTTTCGTCCTCTCTAGGGTTATTTATATGCAATTAAGGTTTTTAACCTATCTTGTGCATCGAACAAGTTCATTTGTGTCGTTGGATTAACATTTAGGTCATTTCCGTCCTCCCTAGGCTTATTCTTGTCCAATTAGGGTTTTTAACCAATCTTGTGCATCCAATAAGTTCATTTGTGTCATTGGATTAACATTTAGGTCATTTTCGTCCTCCCTAGGCTTATTTCTTGTGCAATTAGGGTTTTTAACCAATCTTGTGCATCTTATAAGTTCATTTGTGTCATTGGATTAACATTTAGGTAATTTTCGTCCTCCCTAGGCTTATTCTTGTGCAATTAGGGCTTTTAACCAATCTTGTGCATCCAAAATGTTCATTTGTGTCTTTGAATTGACATTTAGGTCATTTTCGTCCTCTCTAGGGTTATTTATGTGTAATTAGGGTTTTTAACCAATCTTGTGCATCCAATAAGTTCATTTGTGTCATTGGATTAACATTTAGGTCATTTTCGTGCTCCCTAGGCTTATTCTTTTCCAATTAGGGTTTTTAACCAATCTTTTGCATCCAATAAGTTCATTTGTGTCATTGGATTAACATTTAAGTCATTTTCGTCCTATCTAAGGTTATTTATGGGCAATTAGGGTTTTTAACAAATCTTGTGCATCCAATAAGTTCATTTGTGTCATTGGATTATTATTTAGGTCATTTTCGTCGTCTCTAGGGTTATTTATGTGCAATTAGGGTTTTTAACCAATCTTGTTCATCCAATAAGTTCATTTGTGTCGTTGGATTAACATTTAGGCCATTTTCGTCCTCCCTAGACTTATTCTTGTCCAATTAGGGTTTTTAACCAATCATGTGCATCCAAAAAGTTCATTTGTGTCTTTGGATTAACATTTAGGTCATTTTCGTCCTCCCTAGGCTTATTCTTGTCCAATTAGGGTTTTTAACCAATCTTGTGCATCCAATAAGTTTATTTGTGTCATTGGATTAACATTTAGGTCATTTTCGTCCTCCGTAGGGTTTTTTATGGGCAATTATGGTTTTTAACCAATCATGTGCATCCAATAAGTTCATTTGTGTCATTGGATTAACATTTATGTCATTTTCGTCCTCCCTAGGCTTATTCTTGTGCAATTAGGGTTTTTAACCAATCTTGTGCATCCAATAAGTTCATTTGTGTCATTGGATTAACATTTAGGTCATTTTCGTCCTCCCTAGGCTTATCCTTGTGCAATTAGGGCTTTTAACCAATCTTGTGCATCCTATAAGTTAATTTGTGTCTTTGAATTGACATTTAGGTCATTTTCTTCCTCTCTAGGGTTATTTATGTGTATTTAGGGTTTTTAACCAATCTTGTGCATCCAATAAGTTCATTTGTGTCATTGGATTAACATTTAGGTCATTTTCGTCGTCTCTAGGGTTATTTATGTGCAATTAGGGTTTTTAACCAATCTTGTGCATCCAATAAGTTCATTTGTGTCATTGGATTAACATTTAGGTCATTTTCGTCCTCCCTAGGCTTATTCTTGTGCAATTAGGGTTTTTAACCAATCTTGTGCATCCAATAAGTTCATTTGTGTCATTGGATTAACATTTAGGTCATTTCCGTCCTCCCTAGGCTTATTCTTGTGCAATTAGGGTTTTTAACCAATCTTGTGCATCCAATAAGTTAATTTGTGTCATTGGATTAACATTTTGGTCATTTTCGTCCTCCCTAGACTTATTCTTGTGCAATTAGGGTTTTTAACCAATCTTGTGCATCCAATAAGTTCATTTGTGTCATTGGATTAACATTTAGGTCATTTTCGTCCTCCCTAGGCTTATTCTTGTGCAATTAGGGTTTTTAACCAATCTTGTGCATCCAATAAGTTAATTTGTGTCATTGGATTAACATTTTTGTCATTTTCGTCCTCCCTAGACTTATTCTTGTGCAATTAGGGTTTTTAACCAATCTTGTGCATCCAATAAGTTCATTTGTGTCATTGGATTAACATTTAGGTCATTTTCGTCGTCTCTAGGGTTATTTATGTGCAATTAGGGTTTTTAACCAATCTTGTGCATCCAATAAGTTCATTTGTGTCATTGGATTAACATTTAGGTCATTTTCGTCCTCCCTAGGCTTATTCTTGTGCAATTAGGGTTTTTAACCAATCTTGTGCATCCAAAAAGTTCATTTGTGTCATTGGATTAACATTTAGGTCATTTTCGACCTCCCTAGGGTTATTTGTGGGCAATTAGGGTTTTTAACCAATCTTGTGCATCCAATAAGTTCATTTGTCTCATTGGATTAACATTTAGGTCATTTTCGTCCTCTCTACGGTTATTTATGTGCAATTAGGGTTTTTAACCAATCTTGTGCATCCAATAAGTTCATTTGTGTCATTGGATTAACATTTAGGTCATTTTCGTCCTCCCTAGGCTTATTCTTGTGCAATTAGGGTTTTTAACCAATCTTGTGCATCCAATAAGTTCATTTGTGTCATTGGATTAACATTTAGGTCATTTTCGTCCTCCCTAGGCTTATTCTTGTGCAATTAGGACTTTTAACCAATCTTGTGCATCCAAAAAGTTCGTTTGTGTCTTTGAATTGACATTTATGTCATTTTCGTCCTCTCTAGGGTTATTTATGTCCAATTAGGGCTTTTAACCTATCTTGTGCATCCAAAAAGTTCATTTGTGTCTTTGAATTGACATTTATGTCATTTTCGTCCTCTCTAGGGTTATTTATGTGCAATTAAGGTTTTTAACCTATCTTGTGCATCGAACAAGTTCATTTGTGTCGTTGGATTAACATTTAGGTCATTTCCGTCCTCCCTAGGCTTATTCTTGTCCAATTAGGGTTTTTAACCAATCTTGTGCATCCAATAAGTTCATTTGTGTCATTGGATTAACATTTAGGTCATTTTCGTCCTCCTTAGGCTTATTCTTGTGCAATTAGGGTTTTTAACCAATCTTGTGCATCCAATAAGTTCATTTGTGTCATTGGATTAACATTTAGGTCATTTTCGTCCTCCCTAGGCTTATTCTTGTGCAATTAGGGTTTTTAACCAATCTTGTGCATCCAATAAGTTTATTTGTGTCATTGGATTAACATTTAGGTCATTTTCGTCCTCCCTAGGGTTATTTATGGGCAATTATGGTTTTTAACCAATCATGTGCATCCAATAAGTTAATTTGTGTCATTGGATTAGCATTTATGTCATTTTCGTCCTCCCTAGGCTTATTCTTGTGCAATTAGGGTTTTTAACCAATCTTGTGCATCCAATAAGTTCATTTGTGTCATTGGATTAACATTTAGGTCATTTTCGTCCTCCCTAGGCTTATTCTTGTGCAATTAGGACTTTTAACCAATCTTGTGCATCCAAAAAGTTCATTTGTGTCTTTGAATTGACATTTAGGTCATTTTCGTCCTCTCTAGGGTTATTTATGTCCAATTAGGGCTTTTAACCTATCTTGTGCATCCAAAAAGTTCATTTGTGTCTTTGAATTGACATTTATGTCATTTTCGTCCTCTCTAGGGTTATTTATGTGGAATTAAGGTTTTTAACCTATCTTGTGCATCGAACAAGTTCATTTGTGTCGTTGGATTAACATTTTGGTCATTTCCGTCCTCCCTAGGCTTATTCTTGTCCAATTAGGGTTTTTAACCAATCTTGTGCATCCAATAAGTTTATTTGTGTCATTGGATTAACATTTAGGTCATTTTCGTCCTCCCTAGGGTTTTTTATGGGCAATTATGGTTTTTAACCAATCATGTGCATCCAATAAGTTCATTTGTGTCATTGGATTAACATTTATGTCATTTTCTTCCTCCCTAGGCTTATTCTTGTGCAATTAGGGTTTTTAACCAATCTTGTGCATCCAATAAGTTCATTTGTGTCATTGGATTAACATTTAGGTCATTTTCGTCCTCCCTAGGCTTATCCTTGTGCAATTAGGGCTTTTAACCAATCTTGTGCATCCTATAAGTTAATTTGTGTCTTTGAATTGACATTTAGGTCATTTTCGTCCTCTCTAGGGTTATTTATGTGTAATTAGGGTTTTTAACCAATCTTGTGCATCCAATAAGTTCATTTGTGTCATTGGATTAACATTTAGGTCATTTTCGTCGTCTCTAGGGTTATTTATGTGCAATTAGGGTTTTTAACCAATCTTGTGCATCCAATAAGTTCATTTGTGTCATTGGATTAACATTTAGGTCATTTTCGTCCTCCCTAGGCTTATCCTTGTGCAATTAGGGCTTTTAACCAATCTTGTGCATCCTATAAGTTAATTTGTGTCTTTGAATTGACATTTAGGTCATTTTCTTCCTCTCTAGGGTTATTTATGTGTATTTAGGGTTTTTAACCAATCTTGTGCATCCAATAAGTTCATTTGTGTCATTGGATTAACATTTAGGTCATTTTCGTCGTCTCTAGGGTTATTTATGTGCAATTAGGGTTTTTAACCAATCTTGTGCATCCAATAAGTTCATTTGTGTCATTGGATTAACATTTAGGTCATTTTCGTCCTCCCTAGGCTTATTCTTGTGCAATTAGGGTTTTTAACCAATCTTGTGCATCCAATAAGTTCATTTGTGTCATTGGATTAACATTTAGGTCATTTTCGTCCTCCCTTGGCTTATTCTTGTGCAATTAGGGTTTTTAACCAATCTTGTGCATAAAATAAGTTTATTTGTGTCATTGGATTAACATTTAGGTCATTTTCGTCCTCCCTAGGCTAATCCTTGTGCAATTAGGGCTTTTAACCAATCTTGTGCATCCTATAAGTTCATTTTTGTCTTTGAATTGACATTTAGGTCATTTTCGTCCTCTCTAGGGTTATTTATGTGTAATTAGGGTTTTTAACCAATCTTGTGCATCCAAAATGTTCATTTGTGTCTTTGAATTGACATTTATGTCATTTTCGTCCTCTCTAGGGTTATTTATTTGCAATTAAGGTTTTTAACCTATCTTGTGCATCGAACAAGTTCATTTGTGTCGTTGGATTAACATTTAGGTCATTTCCGTCCTCCCTAGACTTTTTCTTGTGCAATTAGGGTTTTTAACCAATCTTGTGCATCCAATAAGTTCATTTGTGTCATTGGATTAACATTTAGGTCTTTTTCGTCCTCCCTAGGCTTATTCTTGTGCAATTAGGGTTTTTAACCAATCTTGTGCATAAAATAAGTTCATTTGTGTCATTGGATTAACATTTAGGTCATTTTCGTCCTCCCTAGGGTTTTTTATGGGCAATTATGGTTTTTAACCAATCATGTGCATCCAATAAGTTCATTTGTGTCATTTGATTAACATTTTTGTCATTTTCGTCCTCCCTAGGCTTATTCTTGTGCAATTAGGGTTTTTAACCAATCTTATGCATCCAATAAGTTCATTTGTGTCATTGGATTAACATTTAGGTCATTTTCATCCTCCCTAGGCTAATCCTTGTGCAATTAGGGCTTTTCACCATTCTTGTGCATCCTATAAGTTCATTTATGTCTTTGAATTGACATTTAGGTCATTTTCGTCCTCTCTAGGGTTATTTATGTGTAATTAGGGTTTTTAACCAATCTTGTGCATCCAAAAAGTTCATTTGTGTCTTTGAATTGACATTTATGTCATTTTCGTCCTCTCTAGGGTTATTTATTTGCAATTAAGGTTTTTAACCTATCTTGTGCATCGAACAAGTTCATTTGTGTCGTTGGATTAACATTTAGGTCATTTCCGTCCTCCCTAGGCTTATTCTTGTCCAATTAGGGTTTTTAACCAATCTTGTGCATCCAATAAGTTCATTTGTGTCATTGGATTAACATTTAGGTTATTTTCGTCCTCCCTAGGGTTATTTATGGGCAATTAGGGTTTTTAACCAATCTTGTGCATCCAATAAGTTCATTTGTGTTATTGGATTAACATTTAGGTCATTTTCGTCCTCCCTAGGCTTATTCTTGTGCAATTAGGGTTTTTAACCAATCTTGTGCATCCAATAAGTTGATTTATGTCATTGGATTAACATTTAGGTCATTTTCGTCCTCCCTAGGGTTTGTTATGGACAATTATGGTTTTTAACCAATCATGTGCATCCAATAAGTTCATTTCTGTCATTGGATTAACATTTATGTCATTTTCGTGCTCCCTAGGCTTATTCTTGTGCAATTAGGGTTTTTAACCAATCTTGTGCATCCAATAAGTTCATTTGTGTCATTGGATTAACATTTAGGTCATTTTCGTCCTCCCTAGGCTTATTCTTGTGCAATTAGGACTTTTAACCAATCTTGTGCATCCAAAAAGTTCATTTGTGTCTTTGAATTGTCATTTAGGTCTTTTTCGTCCTCTCTAGGGTTATTTATGTCCAATTAGGGCTTTTAACCTATCTTGTGCATCCAAAAAGTTCATTTGTGTCTTTGAATTGACATTTATGTCATTTTCGTCCTCTCTAGGGTTATTTATATGCAATTAAGGTTTTTAACCTATCTTGTGCATCGAACAAGTTCATTTGTGTCGTTGGATTAACATTTAGGTCATTTCCGTCCTCCCTAGGCTTATTCTTGTCCAATTAGGGTTTTTAACCAATCTTGTGCATCCAATAAGTTCATTTGTGTCATTGGATTAACATTTAGGTCATTTTCGTCCTCCCTAGGCTTATTTCTTGTGCAATTAGGGTTTTTAACCAATCTTGTGCATCTTATAAGTTCATTTGTGTCATTGGATTAACATTTAGGTAATTTTCGTCCTCCCTAGGCTTATTCTTGTGCAATTAGGGCTTTTAACCAATCTTGTGCATCCAAAATGTTCATTTGTGTCTTTGAATTGACATTTAGGTCATTTTCGTCCTCTCTAGGGTTATTTATGTGTAATTAGGGTTTTTAACCAATCTTGTGCATCCAATAAGTTCATTTGTGTCATTGGATTAACATTTAGGTCATTTTCGTGCTCCCTAGGCTTATTCTTTTCCAATTAGGGTTTTTAACCAATCTTTTGCATCCAATAAGTTCATTTGTGTCATTGGATTAACATTTAAGTCATTTTCGTCCTATCTAAGGTTATTTATGGGCAATTAGGGTTTTTAACAAATCTTGTGCATCCAATAAGTTCATTTGTGTCATTGGATTATTATTTAGGTCATTTTCGTCGTCTCTAGGGTTATTTATGTGCAATTAGGGTTTTTAACCAATCTTGTTCATCCAATAAGTTCATTTGTGTCGTTGGATTAACATTTAGGCCATTTTCGTCCTCCCTAGACTTATTCTTGTCCAATTAGGGTTTTTAACCAATCATGTGCATCCAAAAAGTTCATTTGTGTCTTTGGATTAACATTTAGGTCATTTTCGTCCTCCCTAGGCTTATTCTTGTCCAATTAGGGTTTTTAACCAATCTTGTGCATCCAATAAGTTTATTTGTGTCATTGGATTAACATTTAGGTCATTTTCGTCCTCCGTAGGGTTTTTTATGGGCAATTATGGTTTTTAACCAATCATGTGCATCCAATAAGTTCATTTGTGTCATTGGATTAACATTTATGTCATTTTCGTCCTCCCTAGGCTTATTCTTGTGCAATTAGGGTTTTTAACCAATCTTGTGCATCCAATAAGTTCATTTGTGTCATTGGATTAACATTTAGGTCATTTTCGTCCTCCCTAGGCTTATCCTTGTGCAATTAGGGCTTTTAACCAATCTTGTGCATCCTATAAGTTAATTTGTGTCTTTGAATTGACATTTAGGTCATTTTCTTCCTCTCTAGGGTTATTTATGTGTATTTAGGGTTTTTAACCAATCTTGTGCATCCAATAAGTTCATTTGTGTCATTGGATTAACATTTAGGTCATTTTCGTCGTCTCTAGGGTTATTTATGTGCAATTAGGGTTTTTAACCAATCTTGTGCATCCAATAAGTTCATTTGTGTCATTGGATTAACATTTAGGTCATTTTCGTCCTCCCTAGGCTTATTCTTGTGCAATTAGGGTTTTTAACCAATCTTGTGCATCCAATAAGTTCATTTGTGTCATTGGATTAACATTTAGGTCATTTCCGTCCTCCCTAGGCTTATTCTTGTGCAATTAGGGTTTTTAACCAATCTTGTGCATCCAATAAGTTAATTTGTGTCATTGGATTAACATTTTGGTCATTTTCGTCCTCCCTAGACTTATTCTTGTGCAATTAGGGTTTTTAACCAATCTTGTGCATCCAATAAGTTCATTTGTGTCATTGGATTAACATTTAGGTCATTTTCGTCCTCCCTAGGCTTATTCTTGTGCAATTAGGGTTTTTAACCAATCTTGTGCATCCAATAAGTTTATTTGTGTCATTGGATTAACATTTAGGTCATTTTCGTCCTCCCTAGGGATATTTATGGGCAATTATGGTTTTTAACCAATTATGTGCATCCAATAAGTTCATTTGTGTCATTGGATTAACATTTATGTCATTTTCGTCCTCCCTAGGCTTATTCTTGTGCAATTAGGGTTTTTAACCAATCTTGTGCATCCAATAAGTTCATTTGTGTCATTGGATTAACATTTAGGTCATTTTCGTCCTCCCTAGGCTTATTCTTGTGCAATTAGGACTTTTAACCAATCTTGTGCATCCAAAAAGTTCATTTGTGTCTTTGAATTGACATTTAGGTCATTTTCGTCATCTCTAGGGTTATTTATGTCCAATTAGGGCTTTTAACCTATCTTGTGCATCCAAAAAGTTCATTTGTGTCTTTGAATTGACATTTATGTCATTTTCGTCCTCTCTAGGGTTATTTATGTGCAATTAAGGTTTTTAACCTATCTTGTGCATCGAACAAGTTCATTTGTGTCGTTGGATTAACATTTAGGTCATTTTCGTCCTCTCTAGGGTTATTTATGTCCAATTAGGGCTTTTAACCTATCTTGTGTATCCAAAAAGTTCATTTGTGTCTTTGAATTGACATTTATGTCATTTTCGTCCTCTCTAGGGTTATTTATGTGCAATTAAGGTTTTTAACCTATCTTGTGCATCGAACAAGTTCATTTGTGTCGTTGGATTAACATTTAGGTCATTTCCGTCCTCCCTAGGCTTATTCTTGTGCAATTAGGGTTTTTAACCAATCATGTGCATCCATTAAGTTCATTTGTGTCATTGGATTAACATTTATGTCATTTTCGTCCTCCCTAGGCTTATTCTTGTGGAATTAGGGTTTTTAACCAATCTTGTGCATCCAAAAAGTTCATTTGTGTCTTTGAATTGACATTTAGGTCATTTTCGTCCTCTCTAGGGTTATTTATGTCCAATTAGGGCTTTTAACCTATCTTGTGCATCCAAAAAGTTCATTTGTGTCTTTGAATTGACATTTATGTCATTTTCGTCCTCTCTAGGGTTATTTATGTGGAATTAAGGTTTTTAACCTATCTTGTGCATCGAACAAGTTCATTTGTGTCGTTGGATTAACATTTAGGTCATTTCCGTCCTCCCTATGCTTATTCTTGTCCAATTAGGGTTTTTAACCAATCTTGTGCATCCAATAAGTTTATTTGAGTCATTGGATTAACATTTAGGTCATTTTCGTCCTCCCTAGGCTTATTCTTGTGCAATTAGGGTTTTTAACCAATCTTGTGCATCCAATAAGTTCATTTGTGTCATTGGATTAACATTTAGGTCATTTTCGTCCTCCCTAGGCTTATTCTTGTGCAATTAGGGTTTTTAACTAATCTTGTGCATCCAATAAGTTTATTTGTGTCATTGGATTAACATTTAGGTCATTTTCGTCCTCCCTAGGGTTATTTATGGGCAATTATGGTTTTTAACCAATCATGTGCATCCAATAAGTTCATTTGTGTCATTAGATTAACATTTATGTCATTTTCGTCCTCCCTAGGCTTATTCTTGTGCAATTAGGGTTTTTAACCAATCTTGTGCATCCAATAAGTTCATTTGTGTCATTGGATTAACATTTAGGTCATTTTCGTCCTCCCTAGGCTTATTCTTGTGCAATTAGGGTTTTTAACCAATCTTGTGCATCCAATAAGTTTATTTGTGTCATTGGATTAACATTTAGGTCATTTTCGTCCTCCCTAGGGTTATTTATGGGCAATTATGGTTTTTAACCAATCATGTGCATCCAATAAGTTCATTTGTGTCATTGAATTAACATTTATGTCATTTTCGTCCTCCCTAGGCTTATTCTTGTGCAATTAGGGTTTTTAACCAATCTTGTGCATCCAATAAGTTCATTTGTGTCATTGGATTAACATTTAGGTCATTTTCGTCCTCCCTAGGCTTATTCTTGTGCAATTAGGACTTTTAACCAATCTTGTGCATCCAAAAAGTTCATTTGTGTCTTTGAATTGACATTTAGGTCATTTTCGTCCTCTCTAGGGTTATTTATGTCCAATTAGGGCTTTTAACCTATCTTGTGCATCCAAAAAGTTCATTTGTGTCTTTGAATTGACATTTATGTCATTTTCGTCCTCTCTAGGGTTATTTATGTGCAATTAAGGTTTTTAACCTATCTTGTGCATCGAACAAGTTCATTTGTGTCGTTGGATTAACATTTAGGTCATTTCCGTCCTCCCTAGGCTTATTCTTGTCCAATTAGGGTTTTTAACCAAACTTTTGCATCCAATAAGTTCATTTGTGTCATTGTATTAAAATTTAGGTCATTTTCGTCCTCCCTAGGGTTATTTGTGGGCAATTAAGGTTTTTAACCAATCTTGTGCATCCAATAAGTTCATTTGTGTCATTGGATTAACATTTAGGTCATTTTCGTCCTCCCTAGGCTTATTCTTGTGCAATTAGGGTTTTTAACCAATCTTGTGCATCCAATAAGTTTATTTGTGTCATTGGATTAACATTTAGGTCATTTTCGTCCTCCCTAGGGTTTTTTATGGGCAATTATGGTTTTTAACCAATCATGTGCATCCAATAAGTTCATTTGTGTCATTGGATTAACATTTATGTCATTTTCGTCCTCCCTAGGCTTATTCTTGTGGAATTAGGGTTTTTAACCAATCTTGTGCATCCAATAAGTTCATTTGTGTCATTGGATTAACATTTAGGTCATTTTCGTCCTCCCTAGGCTTATTCTTGTGCAATTAGGGTTTTTAACCAATCTTGTGCATCCAATAAGTTCATTTGTGTCATTGGATTAACATTTAGGTCATTTTCGTCCTCCCTAGGCTTATTCTTGTTCAATTAGGGTTTTTAACCAATCTTGTGCATCCAATAAGTTAATTTGTGTCATTGGATTAACATTTTGGTCATTTTCGTCCTCCCTAGACTTATTCTTGTGCAATTAGGGTTTTTAACCAATCTTGTGCATCCAATAAGTTCATTTGTGTCATTGGATTAACATTTAGGTCATTTTCGTCCTCCCTAGGCTTATTCTTGGGCAATTAGGGTTTTTAACCAATCTTGTGCATAAAATAAGTTTATTTGTGTCATTGGATTAACATTTAGGTCATTTTCGTCCTCCCTAGGCTAATCCTTGTGCAATTAGGGCTTTTAACCAATCTTGTGCATCCTATAAGTTCATTTGTGTCTTTGAATTGACATTTAGGTTATTTTCGTCCTCTCTAGGGTTATTTATGTGTAATTAGGGTTTTTAACCAATCTTGTGCATCCAAAAAGTTCATTTGTGTCTTTGAATTGACATTTATGTCATTTTCGTCCTCTCTAGGGTTATTTATTTGCAATTAAGGTTTTTAACCTATCTTGTGCATCGAACAAGTTCATTTGTGTCGTTGGATTAACATTTAGGTAATTTCCGTCCTCCCTAGACTTATTCTTGTGCAATTAGGGTTTTTAACCAATCTTGTGCATCCAATAAGTTCATTTGTGTCATTGGATTAACATTTAGGTCATTTTCGTCCTCCCTAGGCTTATTCTTGTGCAATTAGGGTTTTTAACCAATCTTGTGCATAAAATAAGTTTATTTGTGTCATTGGATTAACATTTAGGTCATTTTCGTCCTCCCTAGGGTTTTTTATGGGCAATTATGGTTTTTAACCAATCATGTGCATCCAATAAGTTCATTTGTGTCATTTGATTAACATTTTTGTCATTTTCGTCCTCCCTAGGCTTATTCTTGTGCAATTAGGGTTTTTAACCAATCTTATGCATCCAATAAGTTCATTTGTGTCATTGGATTAACATTTAGGTCATTTTCATCCTCCCTAGGCTAATCCTTGTGCAATTAGGGCTTTTCACCAATCTTGTGCATCCTATAAGTTCATTTGTGTCTTTGAATTGACATTTAGGTCATTTTCGTCATCTCTAGGGTTATTTATGTGTAATTAGGGTTTTTAACCAATCTTGTGCATCCAATAAGTTCATTTGTGTCATTGGATTAACATTTAGGTTATTTTCGTCCTCCCTAGGGTTATTTATGGGCAATTAGGGTTTTTAACCAATCTTGTGCATCCAATAAGTTCATTTGTGTTATTGGATTAACATTTAGGTCATTTTCGTCCTCCCTAGGCTTATTCTTGTGCAATTAGGGTTTTTAACCAATCTTGTGCATCCAATAAGTTGATTTATGTCATTGGATTAACATTTAGGTCATTTTCGTCCTCCCTAGGGTTTGTTATGGGCAATTAGGGTTTTTAACCAATCATGTGCATCCAATAAGTTCATTTTTGTCATTGGATTAACATTTATGTCATTTTCGTCCTCCCTAGGCTTATTCTTGTGCAATTAGGGTTTTTAACCAATCTTGTGCATCCAATAAGTTCATTTGTGTCATTGGATTAACATTTAGGTCATTTTCGTCCTCCCTAGGCTTATTCTTGTGCAATTAGGACTTTTAACCAATCTTGTGCATCCAAAAAGTTCATTTGTGTCTTTGAATTGTCATTTAGGTCTTTTTCGTCCTCTCTAGGGTTATTTATGTCCAATTAGGGCTTTTAACCTATCTTGTGCATCCAAAAAGTTCATTTGTGTCTTTGAATTGACATTTATGTCATTTTCGTCCTCTCTAGGGTTATTTATATGCAATTAAGGTTTTTAACCTATCTTGTGCATCGAACAAGTTCATTTGTGTCGTTGGATTAACATTTAGGTCATTTCCGTCCTCCCTAAGCTTATTCTTGTCCAATTAGGGTTTTTAACCAATCTTGTGCATCCAATAAGTTCATTTGTGTCATTGGATTAACATTTAGGTCATTTTCGTCCTCCCTAGGCTTATTCTTGTGCAATTAGGGTTTTTAACCAATCTTGTGCATCTAATAAGTTCATTTGTGTCATTGGATTAACATTTAGGTCATTTTCGTCCTCCCTAGGCTTATTCTTGTGCAATTAGGGCTTTTAACCAATCTTGTGCATCCAAATAGTTCATTTGTGTCTTTGAATTGACATTTAGGTCATTTTCGTCCTCTCTAGGGTTATTTATGTGTAATTAGGGTTTTTAACCAATCTTGTGCATCCAATAAGTTCATTTGTGTCATTGGATTAACATTTAGGTCATTTTCGTGCTCCCTAGGGTTATTCTTTTCCAATTAGGGTTTTTAACCAATCTTGTGCATCCAATAAGTTCATTTGTGTCATTGGTTTAACATTTAAGTCATTTTCGTCCTATCTAAGGTTATTTATGGGCAATTAGGGTTTTTAACAAATCTTGTGCATCCAATAAGTTCATTTGTGTCATTGGATTATTATTTAGGTCATTTTCGTCGTCTCTAGGGTTATTTATGTGCAATTAGGGTTTTTAACCAATCTTGTTCATCCAATAAGTTCATTTGTGTCATTGGATTAACATTTAGGTCATTTTCGTCCTCCCTAGGCTTATTCTTGTGCAATTAGGGTTTTTAACCAATCTTGTGCATCCAATAAGTTCATTTGTGTCATTGGATTAACATTTAGGTCATTTTCGTCCTCCCTAGGCTTATTCTTGTGCAATTAGGGTTTTTAACCAATCTTGTGCAT
>JBBPBR010000008.1:22270916-22297250 GCA_037974775.1 Cicer pinnatifidum | reverse complement strand
GGTCATTTTCGTCCTCTCTAGGGTTATTTATGTGCAATTAGGGTTTTTAACCAATCTTGTGCATCCAATAAGTTCATTTGTGTCATTGGATTAACATTTAGGTCATTTTCGTCCTCCCTAGACTTACTCTTGTCCAATTAGGGTTTTTAACCAATCTTGTGCATCCAATAAGTTCATTTGTGTCTTTGGATTAACATTTAGGTCATTTTCGTCCTCCCTAGGCTTATTCTTGCGCAATTAGGGCTTTTAACCAATCTAGTGCATCCAAAAAGTTCATTTGTGTCTTTGAATTGACATTTAGGTCATTTTCGTCCTCTCTAGGGTTATTTATGTCCAATTAGGGTTTTTAACCAATCTTGTGCATCCAATAAGTTCATTTGTGTCATTGGATTAACATTTATGTCATTTTCGTCCTCCCTAGGCTTATTTATGTGCAATTAGGGTTTTTAACCAATCTTGTGCATCCAATAAGTTTATTTGTGTCATTGGATTAACATTTAGGTCATTTTCGTCGTCTCTAGAGTTATTTATGTGCAATTAGGGTTTTTAACCAATCTTGTGCATCCAATAAGTTCATTTGTGTCATTGGATTAACATTTAGGTCATTTTCGTCCTCCCCAGGCTTATTCTTGTGCAATTAGGGTTTTTAACCAATCTTGTGCATCCAATAAGTTCATTTGTGTCTTTGAATTGACATTTAGGTCATTTTCGTCCTCTCTAGGGTTATTTATGTCCAATTAGGGTTTTTAACCAATCTTGTGCATCCAATAAGTTCATTTGTGTCATTGGATTAACATTTATGTCATTTTCGTCATCCCTAGGCTTATTTATGTGCAATTAGGGTTTTTAACCAATCTTGTGCATCCAATAAGTTTATTTGTGTCATTGGATTAACATTTAGGTCATTTTCGTCGTCTCTAGGGTTATTTATGTGCAATTAGGGTTTTTAACCAATCTTGTGCATCCAATAAGTTCATTTGTGTCATTGGATTAACATTTAGGTCATTTTCGTCCTCCCTAGGCTTATTCTTGTGCAATTAGAGCTTTTAACCAATCTTTAGCATCCAAAAAGTTCATTTGTGTCTTTGAATTGACATTTTGGTCATTTTCGTCCTCTCTAGGGTTATTTATGTCCAATTAGGGTTTTTAACCTATCTTGTGCATCGAACAAGTTCATTTGTGTCATTGGATTAAATTTTAGGTCATTTCCGTCCTCCCTAGGCTTATTCTTGTCCAATTAGGGTTTTTAACCAATCTTGTGCATCCAATAAGTTCATTTGTGTCATTAGATTAACATTTAGGCCATTTTCGTCCTCCCTAGACTTATTCTTGTCCAATTAGGGTTTTTAACCAATCATGTGCATCCAAAAAGTTCATTTGTGTCTTTGGATTAACATTTAGGTCATTTTCGTCCTCCCTAGGCTTATTCTTGTGCAATTAGGGCTTTTAACCAATCTTGTGCATCCAAAAAGTTCATTTGTGTCTTTGAATTGACATTTAGGTCATTTTCGTCCTCTCTAGGGTTATTTATGTCCAATTAGGGTTTTTAACCTATCTTGTGCATCCAACAAGTTCATTTGTGTCATTGGATTAACATTTAGGTCATTTTCGTCCTCCCTTGGCTTATTCTTGTCCAATTAGGGTTTTTCACCAATCTTGTGCATCCAATAAGTTCATTTGTGTCATTGGATTAACATTTAGGCCATTTTCGTCCTCCCTAGACTTATTCTTGTCCAATTAGGGTTTTTAACCAATCATGTGCATCCAAAAAGTTCATTTGTGTCTTTGGATTAACATTTAGGTCATTTTCGTCCTCCCTAGGCTTATTCTTGTGCAATTAGGGCTTTTAACCAATCTTGTGCATCCAAAAAGTTCATTTGTGTCTTTGGATTAACATTTAGGTCATTTTCGTCCTCCCTAGGCTTATTCTTGTGGAATTAGGGTTTTTAACCAATCTTGTGCATCCAATAAGTTTATTTGTGTCATTGGATTAACATTTAGGTCATTTTCGTCCTCCCTAGGGTTATTTATGGGCAATTAGGGTTTTTAACCAATCTTGTGCATCCAATAAGTTCATTTGTGTCATTGGATTAACATTTAGGCCATTTTCGTCCTCCCTAGACTTACTCTTGTCCAATTAGGGTTTTTAACCAATCATGTGCATCCAAAAAGTTCATTTGTGTCTTTGGATTAACATTTAGGTCATTTTCGTCCTCCCTAGGCTTATTCTTGTGCAATTAGGGTTTTTAACCAATCTTGTGCATCCAATAAGTTCATTTGTGTCATTGGATTAACATTTAGGTCATTTTCGTCCTCCCTAGGCTTATTCTTGTGCATTTAGGGTTTTTAACCAATCTTGTGCATACAATAAGTTCATTTGTGTCATTGGATTAACATTTAGGTCATTTTCGTCCTCCCTAGGCTTATTCTTGTCCAATTAGGGTTTTTAACCAATCTTGTGCATCCAATAGGTGTGTTTGTGTCATTGGATGAACATTTAGGTCATTTTCGTCCTCCCTAGGCTTATTCTTGTGCAATTAGGGTTTTTAACCAATCTTGTGCATCCAATAAGTTCATTTGTGTCATTGGATTAACATTTAGGTCATTTTCGTCCTCCCTAGGGTTATTCTTGTGCAATTAGGGTTTTTAACCAATCTTGTGCATCCAATAAGTTCATTTGTGCCATTGGATTAACATTTAGGTCATTTTCGTCCTCCCTAGGCTTATTCTTGTGCAATTAGGGCTTTTAACCAATCTTGTGCATCCAAAAAGTTCATTTGTGTCATTGAATTGACATTTAGGTCATTTTCGTCCTCTCTACGGTTATTTATGTGCAATTAGGGTTTTTAACCAATCTTGTGCATCCAATAAGTTCATTTGTGTCATTGGATTAACATTTAGGTCATTTTCGTGCTCCCTAGGCTTATTCTTGTCCAATTAGGGTTTTTGACCAATCTTGTGCATCCAATAAGTTCATTTGTGTCATTGGATTAACATTTAGGTCATTTTCGTCCTCCCTAGGGTTATTTATGGGCCATTAGGGTTTTTAACCAATCTTGGGCATCCAATAAGTTCATTTGTGTCATTGGATTAACATTTAGGTCATTTTCGTCGTCTCTAGGGTTATTTATGTGCAATTAGGGTTTTTAACCAATCTTGTGCATCCTATAAGTTCATTTGTGTCATTGGATTAACATTTAGGTCATTTTCGTCCTCCCTAGGCTTATTCTTGTGCAATTAGGGTTTTTAACCAATCTTGTGCATCCAATAAGTTCATTTGTGTCATTGGATTAACATTTAGGTCATTTTCGTCCTCCCTAGGCTTATTCTTGTGCAATTAGGGTTTTTAACCAATCTTGTGCATCCAATAAGTTTATTTGTGTCATTGGATTAACATTTAGGTCATTTTCGTCCTCCCTAGGGTTATTTATGGGCAATTATGGTTTTTAACCAATCATGTGCATCCAATAAGTTCATTTGTGTCATTGAATTAACATTTATGTCATTTTCGTCCTCCCTAGGCTTATTCTTGTGCAATTAGGGTTTTTAACCAATCTTGTGCATCCAATAAGTTCATTTGTGTCATTGGATTAACATTTAGGTCATTTTCGTCCTCCCTAGGCTTATTCTTGTGCAATTAGGACTTTTAACCAATCTTGTGCATCCAAAAAGTTCATTTGTGTCTTTGAATTGACATTTAGGTCATTTTCGTCCTCTCTAGGGTTATTTATGTCCAATTAGGGCTTTTAACCTATCTTGTGCATCCAAAAAGTTCATTTGTGTCTTTGAATTGACATTTATGTCATTTTCGTCCTCTCTAGGGTTATTTATGTGCAATTAAGGTTTTTAACCTATCTTGTGCATCGAACAAGTTCATTTGTGTCGTTGGATTAACATTTAGGTCATTTCCGTCCTCCCTAGGCTTATTCTTGTGCAATTAGGGTTTTTAACCAATCTTGTGCATCCAATAAGTTCATTTGAGTCATTGGATTAACATTTAGGTCATTTTCGTCCTCCCTAGGCTTGTTCTTGTGCAATTAGGGTTTTTAACCAATCTTGTGCATCCAATAAGTTCATTTGTGTCATTGGATTAACATTTAGGTCATTTTCGTCCTCCCTAGGCTTATTCTTGTGCAATTAGGGTTTTTAACCAATCTTGTGCATCCAATAAGTTTATTTGTGTCATTGGATTAACATTTAGGTCATTTTCGTCCTCCCTAGGGTTATTTATGGGCAATTAGGGTTTTTAACCAATCTTGTGCATCCAATAAGTTCATTTGTGTCATTGGATTAACATTTAGGTCATTTTTGTCCTCCCTAGGATTATTCTTGTGCAATTAGGGTTTTTAACCAATCTTGTGCATCCAATAAGTTTATTTGTGTCATTGGATTAACATTTAGGTCATTTTCGTCCTCCCTAGGGTTTTTTATGGGCAATTATGGTTTTTAACCAATCATGTGCATCCAATAAGTTCATTGTGTCATTGGATTAACATTTATGTCATTTTCGTCCTCCCTAGGCTTATTCTTGTGCAATTAGGGTTTTTAACCAATCTTGTGCATCCAATAAGTTCATTTGTGTCATTGGATTAACATTTAGGTCATTTTCGTCCTCCCTAGGCTTATCCTTGTGCAATTAGGGCTTTTAACCAATCTTGTGCATCCAATAAGTTCATTTGTGTCTTTGAATTGACATTTTGGTCATTTTCGTCCTCTCTAGGGTTATTTATGTGCAATTAGGGTTTTTAACCAATCTTGTGCATCCAATAAGTTCATTTGTGTCATTGGATTAACATTTAGGTCATTTTCGTCCTCCCTAGACTTACTCTTGTCCAATTAGGGTTTTTAACCAATCTTGTGCATCCAATAAGTTCATTTGTGTCTTTGGATTAACATTTAGGTCATTTTCGTCCTCCCTAGGCTTATTCTTGCGCAATTAGGGCTTTTAACCAATCTAGTGCATCCAAAAAGTTCATTTGTGTCTTTGAATTGACATTTAGGTCATTTTCGTCCTCTCTAGGGTTATTTATGTCCAATTAGGGTTTTTAACCAATCTTGTGCATCCAATAAGTTCATTTGTGTCATTGGATTAACATTTATGTCATTTTCGTCCTCCCTAGGCTTATTTATGTGCAATTAGGGTTTTTAACCAATCTTGTGCATCCAATAAGTTTATTTGTGTCATTGGATTAACATTTAGGTCATTTTCGTCGTCTCTAGAGTTATTTATGTGCAATTAGGGTTTTTAACCAATCTTGTGCATCCAATAAGTTCATTTGTGTCATTGGATTAACATTTAGGTCATTTTCGTCCTCCCTAGGCTTATTCTTGTGCAATTAGAGCTTTTAACCGATCTTTAGCATCCAAAAAGTTCATTTGTGTCTTTGAATTGACATTTTGGTCATTTTCGTCCTCTCTAGGGTTATTTATGTCCAATTAGGGTTTTTAACCTATCTTGTGCATCGAACAAGTTCATTTGTGTAATTGGATTAAATTTTAGGTCATTTCCGTCCTCCCTAGGCTTATTCTTGTCCAATTAGGGTTTTTAACCAATCTTGTGCATCCAATAAGTTCATTTGTGTCATTGGATTAACATTTAGGTCATTTTCGTCCTCCCTAGGCTTATTCTTGTGCAATTAGGATTTTTAACCAATCTTGTGCATCCAATAAGTTCATTTGTGTCATTGGATTAACATTTAGGCCATTTTCGTCCTCCCTAGACTTATTCTTGTCCAATTAGGGTTTTTAACCAATCATGTGCATCCAAAAAGTTCATTTGTGTCTTTGGATTAACATTTAGGTCATTTTCGTCCTCCCTAGGCTTATTCTTGTGCAATTAGGGCTTTTAACCAATCTTGTGCGTCCAAAAAGTTCATTTGTGTCTTTGAATTGACATTTAGCTCATTTTCGTCCTCTCTAGGGTTATTTATGTCCAATTAGGGTTTTTAACCAATCTTGTGCATCCAATAAGTTCATTTGTGTCATTGGATTAACATTTAGGTCATTTTCGTCCTTCCTAGGCTTATTTATGTGCAATTATGGTTTTTAACCAATCTTGTGCATCCAATAAGTTTATTTGTGTCATTGGATTAACATTTAGGTCATTTTCGTCGTCTCTAGAGTTATTTATGTGCAATTAGGGTTATTAACCAATCTTGTGCATCCAATAAGTTCATTTGTGTCATTGGATTAACATTTAGGTCATTTTCGTCCTCCCTAGGCTTATTCTTGTGCAATTAGAGCTTTTAACCAATCTTTAGCATCCAAAAAGTTCATTTGTGTCTTTGAATTGACATTTTGGTAATTTTAGTCCTCTCTAGGGTTATTTATGTCCAATTAGGGTTTTTAACCTATCTTGTTCATCGAACAAGTTCATTTGTGTCATTGGATTAAATTTTAGGTCATTTCCGTCCTCCCTAGGCTTATCCTTGTCCAATTAGGGTTTTTAACCAATCTTGTGCATCCAATAAGTTCATTTGTGTCATTGGATTAACATTTAGGTCATTTTCGTCCTCCCTATGCTTATTCTTGTGCAATTAGGGTTTTTAACCAATCTTGTGCATCCAATAAGTTCATTTGTGTCATTGGATTAACATATAGGCCATTTTTGTCTTCGCTAGACTTATTCTTGTCGAATTAGGGTTTTTAACCAATCATGTGCATCCAAAAAGTTCATTTGTGTCTTTGGATTAACATTTAGGTCATTTTCGTCCTCCCTAGGCTTATTCTTGTGCAATTAGGGCTTTTAACCAATCTTGTGCATCCAAAAAGTTCATTTGTGTCTTTGAATTGACATTTAGGTCATTTTCGTCCTCTCTAGGGTAATTTATGTCCAATTAGGGTTTTTAATCTATCTTGTGCATCCAACAAGTTCATTTGTGTCATTGGATTAACATTTAGGTCATTTCCGTCCTCCCTTGGCTTATTCTTGTCCAATTAGGGTTTTTCACCAATCTTGTGCATCCAATAAGTTCATTTGTGTCATTGGATTAACATTTAGGTCATTTTCGTCCTCCCTAGGCTTATTCTTGTGCAATTAGGGTTTTTAACCAATCTTGTGCATCCAATAAGTTCATTTGTGTCATTGGATTAACATTTAGGTCATTTTCGTCCTCCCTAGGCTTATTCTTGTGCAATTAGGGCTTTTAACCAATCTTGTGCATCCAAAAAGTTCATTTGTGTCTTTGAATTGACATTTAGGTCATTTTAGTCCTCTCTAGGGTTATTTATGTGCAATTAGGGTTTTTAACCAATCTTGTGCATCCAATAAGTTCATTTGTGTCATTGGATTAACATTTAGGTCATTTTCGTCCTCCCTAGGGTTATTTATGGGCAATTAGGGTTTTTAACCAATCTTGTGCATCCAATAACTTCATTTGTGTCATTGGATTACCATTTAGGTCATTTTCGTCCTCCCTAGGCTTATTCTTGTGCAATTAGGGTTTTTAACCAATCTTGTGCATCCAATAAGTTTATTTGTGTCATTGGATTAACATTTAGGTCATTTTCGTCCTCCCTAGGGTTTTTTATGGGCAATTATGGTTTTTAACCAATCATGTGCATCCAATAAGTTCATTTGTGTCATTGGATTAACATTTATGTCATTTTCGTCCTCCCAAGGCTAATTCTTGTGCAATTAGGGTTTTTAACCAATTTTGTGCATCCAATAAGTTCATTTGTGTCATTGGATTAACATTTAGATCATTTTCGTCCTCCCTAGGCTTATTCTTGTGCAATTAGGACTTTTAACCAATCTTATGCATCCAAAAACTTCATTTGTGTCTTTGAATTGACATTTAGGTCATTTTCGTCCTCTCTAGGGTTATTTATGTGCAGTTAATGTTTTTAACCTATCTTGTGCATCGAACAAGTTCATTTGTGTCGTTGGATTAACATTTAGGTCATTTCCGTCCTCCCTAGGCTTATTCTTGTCCAATTAGGGTTTTTAACCAATCTTGTGCATCCAATAAGTTCATTTGTGTCATTGGATTAACATTTAGGTCATTTTCGTCCTCCCTAGGCTTATTCTTGTGCAATTAGGATTTTTAACCAATCTTGTGCATCCAATAAGTTCATTTGTGTCATTGGATTAACATTTAGGCCATTTTCGTCCTCCCTAGACTTATTCTTGTCCAATTAGGGTTTTTAACCAATCTTGTGCATCCAAAAAGTTCATTTGTGTCTTTGGATTAACATTTAGGTCATTTTCGTCCTCCCTAGGCTTATTCTTGTGCAATTAGGGCTTTTAACCAATCTTGTGCATCCAAAAAGTTCATTTGTGTCTTTGGATTAACATTTAGGTCATTTTCGTCCTCCCTAGGCTTATTCTTGTGCAATTAGGGTTTTTAACCAATCTTGTGCATCCAATAAGTTTATTTGTGTCATTGGATTAACATTTAGGTCATTTTCGTCCTCCCTAGGGTTATTTATGGGCAATTAGGGTTTTTAACCAATCTTGTGCATCCAATAAGTTCATTTGTGTCATTGGATTAACATTTAGGTCATTTTTGTCCTCCCTAGGATTATTCTTGTGCAATTAGGGTTTTTAACCAATCTTGTGCATCCAATAAGTTTATTTGTGTCATTGGATTAACATTTAGGTCATTTTCGTCCTCCCTAGGGTTTTTTATGGGCAATTATGGTTTTTAACCAATCATGTGCATCCAATAAGTTCATTGTGTCATTGGATTAACATTTATGTCATTTTCGTCCTCCCTAGGCTTATTCTTGTGCAATTAGGGTTTTTAACCAATCTTGTGCATCCAATAAGTTCATTTGTGTCATTGGATTAACATTTAGGTCATTTTCGTCCTCCCTAGGCTTATTCTTGTGCAATTAGGACTTTTAACCAATCTTGTGCATCCAAAAAGTTCATTTGTGTCTTTGAATTGTCATTTAGGTCTTTTTCGTCCTCTCTAGGGTTATTTATGTCCAATTAGGGCTTTTAACCTATCTTGTGCATCCAAAAAGTTCATTTGTGTCTTTGAATTGACATTTATGTCATTTTCGTCCTCTCTAGGGTTATTTATATGCAATTAAGGTTTTTAACCTATCTTGTGCATCGAACAAGTTCATTTGTGTCGTTGGATTAACATTTAGGTCATTTCCGTCCTCCCTAAGCTTATTCTTGTCCAATTAGGGTTTTTAACCAATCTTGTGCATCCAATAAGTTCATTTGTGTCATTGGATTAACATTTAGGTCATTTTCGTCCTCCCTAGGCTTATTCTTGTGCAATTAGGGTTTTTAACCAATCTTGTGCATCTAATAAGTTCATTTGTGTCATTGGATTAACATTTAGGTCATTTTCGTCCTCCCTAGGCTTATTCTTGTGCAATTAGGGCTTTTAACCAATCTTGTGCATCCAAATAGTTCATTTGTGTCTTTGAATTGACATTTAGGTCATTTTCGTCCTCTCTAGGGTTATTTATGTGTAATTAGGGTTTTTAACCAATCTTGTGCATCCAATAAGTTCATTTGTGTCATTGGATTAACATTTAGGTCATTTTCGTGCTCCCTAGGCTTATTCTTTTCCAATTAGGGTTTTTAACCAATCTTTTGCATCCAATAAGTTCATTTGTGTCATTGGATTAACATTTAAGTCATTTTCGTCCTATCTAAGGTTATTTATGGGCAATTAGGGTTTTTAACAAATCTTGTGCATCCAATAAGTTCATTTGTGTCATTGGATTATTATTTAGGTCATTTTCGTCGTCTCTAGGGTTATTTATGTGCAATTAGGGTTTTTAACCAATCTTGTTCATCCAATAAGTTCATTTGTGTCGTTGGATTAACATTTAGGCCATTTTCGTCCTCCCTAGACTTATTCTTGTCCAATTAGGGTTTTTAACCAATCATGTGCATCCAAAAAGTTCATTTGTGTCTTTGGATTAACATTTAGGTCATTTTCGTCCTCCCTAGGCTTATTCTTGTGCAATTAGGGCTTTTAACCAATCTTGTGCATCCAAAAAGTTCATTTGTGTCTTTGAATTGACATTTAGGTCATTTTTGTCCTCTCTAGGGTTATTTATGTCCAATTAGGGTTTTTAACCTATCTTGTGCATCCAATAAGTTCATTTGTGTCATTGGATTAACATTTAGGTCATTTTCGTCCTCCCTAGGCTTATTCTTGTGCAATTAGGGTTTTTAACCAATCTTGTGCATCCAATAAGTTTATTTGTGTCATTGGATTAACATTTAGGTCATTTTCGTCCTCCCTAGGGTTTTTTATGGGTAATTATGGTTTTTAACCTATCATGTGCATCCAATAAATTCATTTGTGTCATTGGATTAACATTTATGTCATTTTCGTCCTCCCTAGGCTTATTCTTGTGGAATTAGGGTTTTTAACCAATCTTGTGCATCCAATAAGTTCATTTGTGTCATTGGATTAACATTTAGGTCATTTTCGTCCTCCCTAGGCTTATTCTTGTGCAATTAGGGTTTTTAACCAATCTTGTGCATCCAATAAGTTCATTTGTGTCATTGGATTAACATTTAGGTCATTTTCGTCCTCCCTAGGCTTATTCTTGTTCAATTAGGGTTTTTAACCAATCTTGTGCATCCAATAAGTTAATTTGTGTCATTGGATTAACATTTTGGTCATTTTCGTCCTCCCTAGACTTATTCTTGTGCAATTAGGGTTTTTAACCAATCTTGTGCATCCAATAAGTTCATTTGTGTCATTGGATTAACATTTAGGTCATTTTCGTCCTCCCTAGGCTTATTCT
Organism: Cicer pinnatifidum; assembly: GCA_037974775.1. Taxonomy (NCBI): domain Eukaryota; kingdom Viridiplantae; phylum Streptophyta; class Magnoliopsida; order Fabales; family Fabaceae; genus Cicer; species Cicer pinnatifidum. Next base: position 22,286,522 of record JBBPBR010000008.1, on the reverse strand, counting down.
TGTGCAATTAGGGTTTTTAACCAATCTTATGCATCCAATAAGTTCATTTGTGTCATTGGATTAACATTTAGGTCATTTTCGTGCTCCCTAGGCTTATTCTTGTCCAATTAGGGTTTTTGACCAATCTTGTGCATCCAATAAGTTCATTTGTGTCATTGGATTAACATTTAGGTCATTTTCGTCCTCCCTAGGGTTATTTATGGGCAATTAGGGTTTTTAACCAATCTTGTGCATCCAATAAGTTCATTTGTGTCATTGGATTAACATTTAGGTCATTTTCGTCGTCTCTAGGGTTATTTATGTGCAATTAGGGTTTTTAACCAATCTTGTGCATCCTATAAGTTCATTTGTGTCATTGGATTAACATTTAGGTCATTTTCGTCCTCCCTAGGCTTATTCTTGTCCAATTAGGGTTTTTAACCAATCTTGTGCATCCAATAAGTTCATTTGTGTCATTGGATTAACATTTAGGTCATTTTCGTCCTCCCTAGGCCTATTTATGTATAATTAGGGTTTTTAACCAGTCTTGTGCATCCAATACGTGTTTTTTTGTCATTGGATGAACATTTAGGTCATTTTCGTGCTCCCTAGGCTTATTCTTGTCCAATTAGGGTTTTTAACCAATCTTGTGCATCCAATAAGTTCATTTGTGTCATTGGATTAACATTTAGGTCATTTTCGTCCTCCCTAGGCTTATTTATGTGCAATTAGGGTTTTTAACCAATCTTGTGCATCCAATAAGTTTATTTGTGTCATTGGATTAACATTTAGGTCATTTTCGTCCTCCCTAGGGTTATTTATGGGCAATTAGGGTTTTTAACCAATCTTGTGCATCCAATAAGTTCATTTGTGTCATTGGATTAACATTTAGGTCATTTTCGTCCTCCTTAGGCTTATTCTTGTGCAATTAGTGTTTTTAACCAATCTTGTGCATCCTATAAGTTAATTTGTGTCATTGGATTAACATTTTGGTCATTTTCGTTCTCCCTAGGCTTATTCTAGTGCAATTAGGGTTTTTAACTAATCTTGTGCATCCAATAAGTTCATTTGTGTCATTGGATTAACATTTAGGTCATTTTCGTCCTCCCTAGGGTTATTTATGTGCAATTAGGGTTTTTAACCAATCTTGTGCATCCAATAAGTTTATTTGTGTCATTGGATTAACATTTAGGTCATTTTCGTCCTCCCTAGGGTTATTTATGGGCAATTAGGGTTTTTAACCAATCTTGTGCATCCAATAAGTTCATTTGTGTCATTGGATTAACATTTTGGTCATTTTCGTCCTCCCTAGGCTTATTTATGTGCAATTAGGGTTTCTAACCAAATTTGTGCATCCAATAAGTTCATTTGTGTCATTGGATTAACATTTAGGTCTTTTTCGTCCTCCATAGGCTTATTTTTGTGCAATTAGGGCTTTTAACCAATCTTGTGCATCCAAAAAGTTCATTTGTGTCTTTGGATTAACATTAAGGTCATTTTCGTCCTCTCTAGGGTTATTTATACGCAATTAGGGTTTTTAACCAATCTTGTACATCCAATAAGTTCCTGTGTGTCATTGGATTAACATTTAGGTCATTTTCGTCCTCCCTAGGCTTATCCTTGTGCAATTAGGGTTTTCAACCAATCTTGTGCATCCAATAAGTTCATTTGTGTCATTGGATTAACATTTAGGTCATTTTCGTCCTCCCTAGGGTTATTTATGGGCAACTAGGGTTTTTAACCAATCTTGTGCATCCAATAAGTTCATTTGTGTCATTGGATTATCATTTAGGTCATTTTCGTCCTCCGTAGGGTTATTTATGGGCAATTTGGGTTTTTAACCAATCTTGTGCATCCAATAAGTTCATTTGTGTCATTGGATTAACATTTAGGTCATTTTCGTCCTCCCTAGGCTTATTCTGGTGCAATTAGGGCTTTTAACCAATCTTGTGCATCCAAAAATTTCATTTGTGTCTTTGAATTGACATCTAGGTCATTTTCATCCTCTCTAGGATTATTTATGTGCAATTCGGGTTTTTAACCAATCTTGTGCATCCAATAAGTTCATTTGAGTCATTGGATTAACATTGAGGTCATTTTCGTCCTCCCTAGGCTTATGCTTGTCCAATTAGGGTTTTTAACCAATCTTATACATCCAATAAGTTCATTTGTGTCATTGGATTAACATTTAGGTCATTTTCGTCCTCCCTAGGCTTATTCTTGTGCAATTAGGGTTTTTAACCAATCTTGTGCATCCAATAAGTTCATTTGTGTCATTGGATTAACATTTATGTCATTTTCGTCCTCCCTAGGCTTATTCTTGTCCAATTAGGGTTTTTAACCAATCTTATGCATCCAATAAGTTCATTTGTGTCATTGGATTAACATTTAGGTCATTTTCGTCCTCCCTAGGCTTATTCTTGTGCAATTAGGGTTTTTAACCAATCTTGTGCATCCAATAAGTTCATTTGTGTCATTGGATTAACATTTATGTCATTTTCGTCCTCCCTAGGCTTATTCTTGTCCAATTAGGGTTTTTAACCAATCTTGTGCATCCAAAAAGTTCATTTGTGTCTTTGAATTAACATTTAGGTCATTTTCGTCCTCTCTAGGGTTATTTATGGGCAATTATGGTTTTTAACCTATCTTGTGCATCCAATAAGTTCATTTGTGACATTGGATTAACATTTAGGTCATTTTCGTCCTCCCTAGAGTTATTTATGGGCAATTAGGGTTTTTAACCAATCTTGTGCATCCAATAAGTTCATTTGTGTCATTGGATTAACATTTAGGTCATTTTCGTCCTCTCTAGAGTTATTTATGTGCAATTAGGGTTTTTAACCAATCTTGTGCATCCAATAAGTTCATTTGTGTCATTGGATTAACATTTAGGTCATTTTCGTCCTCTCTAGGGTTATTTATGTGCAATTAGGGTTTTTAACCAATCTTGTGCATCCAATAAGTTCATTTGTGTCATTGGATTAACATTTAGGTCATTTTCGTCCTCCCTAGGCTTATATATATGCAATTAGGGTTTTTAACCAATCTTGTGCATCCAAATACTTCATTTGTGTCTTTGGATTAACATTTAGGACATTTTCGTCCTCTCTATGGTTATTTATGTCCAATTAGGGTTTTTATCCAATCTTGTGCATCCACTAAGTTCATTTGTGTCATTGGATTAACATTTAGGTCATTTTCGTCCTCACTAGGCTTATTCTTGTCCAATTAGGGTTTTTAACGAATTTTCTGCAAGCAAAAAGTTCATTTGTGTCATTGGATGAACATTTAGGTCATTTTCGTCCTCCGTAGCCTTATTTATTCCCAATTAGGGTTTTTAACCAATCTTGTGCATCCAATAAGTTCATTTGAGTCATTGGATTAACATTTAGGTCATTTTCGTCCTCTTTAGGGTTATTTATGTCCAATTAGGGTTTTTAATCAATCTTGTGCATCCAATAAGTTCATTTGTGTCATTGGATTAACATTTAGGTCATTTTCGTCCTCTCTAGGGTTATTTATGTGCAATTAGGGTTTTTAACCAATCTTGTGCATCCAATAAGTTCATTTGTGTCATTGGATTAACATTTAGGTCATTTTCGTCCTCCCTAGGCTTATTCTTGTGCAATTAGGGTTGTTAACCAATCTTGTGCATCCAATAAGTTCATTTGTGTCATTGGATTAACATTTTGGTCCTTTCCGTCCTCCCTAGGCTTATTCTTGTCCAATTAGGGTTTTTAACCAATCTTGTGCATCCAATAAGTTCATTTTTGTCATTGGATTAACATTTAGGTCATTTTCGTCCTCCCTAGGCTTATTCTTGTGCAATTAGGGTTTTTAACCAATCTTGTGCATCCAATAAGTTCATTTGTGTCATTGGATTAACATTTAGGTCATTTTCGTCATCCCTAGGCTTATTCTTGTGCAATTAGGGTTTTTAACCAATCTTGTGCATCCAATAAGTTCATTTGTGTCATTGGATTAACATTTAGGTCATTTTCGTCCTCCCTAGACTTATTCTTGTGCAATTAGGGTTTTTAACCAATCATGTGCATCCAAAAAGTTCATCTGTGTCTTTGGATTAACATTTAGGTCATTTTCGTCCTCCCTAGGTTTATTCTTGTGCAATTAGGGCTTTTAACCAATCTTGTGCATCCAAAATGTTTATTTGTGTCTTTGAATTGACATTTAGGTCATTTTCGTCCTCTCTAGGGTTATTGATGTCAAATTAGGGTTTTTAACCAATCTTGTGCATCCAATAAGTTCATTTGTGTCATTGGATTAACATTTAGGTCATTTTCGTCCTCCCTAGGCTTATTTATGTGCAATTAGGGTTTTTAACCAATCTTGTGCATCCAATAAGTTCATTTGTGTCATTGGATTAACATTTAGGTCATTTTCGTCCTCCCTAGGCTTATTCTTGTGCAATTAGAGCTTTTAACCAATCTTTAGCATCCAAAAAGTTCATTTGTGTCTTTGAATTGACATTTTGGTCCTTTTCGTCCTCTCTAGGGTTATTTATGTCCAATTAGGGTTTTTAACCTAACTTGTGCATCGAACAAGTTCATTTGTGTCATTGGATTAAATTTTAGGTCATTTCCGTCCTCCCTACACTTATTCTTGTCCAATTAGGGTTTTTAACCAATCTTGTGCATCCAATAAGTTCATTTGTGTCATTGGATTAACATTTAGGTCATTTTCGTCCTCCCTAGGGTTATTCTTGTGCAATTAGGGTTTTTAACCAATCTTGTGCATCCAATAAGTTCATTTGTGCCATTGGATTAACATTTAGGTCATTTTCGTCCTCCCTAGGCTTATTCTTGTGCAATTAGGGCTTTTAACCAATCTTGTGCATCCAAAAAGTTCATTTGTGTCATTGAATTGACATTTAGGTCATTTTCGTCCTCTCTACGGTTATTTATGTGCAATTAGGGTTTTTAACCAATCTTGTGCATCCAATAAGTTCATTTGTGTCATTGGATTAACATTTAGGTCATTTTCGTCCTCCCTAGGCTTATTCTTGTGCAATTAGGGTTTTTAACCAATCTTGTGCATCCAATAAGTTCATTTGTGTCATTGGATTAACATTTAGGTCATTTTCGTCCTCCCTAGGCTTATTTATGTGCAATTAGGGTTTTTAACCAATCTTGTGCATCCAATAAGTTTATTTGTGTCATTGGATTAACATTTAGGTCATTTTCGTCGTCTCTAGAGTTATTTATGTGCAATTAGGGTTTTTAACCAATCTTGTGCATCCAATAAGTTCATTTGTGTCATTGGATTAAGATTTAGGTCATTTTCGTCCTCCCTAGGCTTATTCTTGTGCAATTAGAGATTTTAACCAATCTTTAGCATCCAAAAAGTTCATTTGTGTCTTTGAATTGACATTTTGGTCATTTTCGTCCTCTCTAGGGTTATTTATGTCCAATTAGGGTTTTTAACCTATCTTGTGCATCGAACAAGTTCATTTGTGTCATTGGATTAAATTTTAGGTAATTTCCGTCCTCCCTAGGCTTATTCTTGTCCAATTAGGGTTTTTAACCAATCTTGTGCATCCAATAAGTTCATTTGTGTCATTGGATTAACATTTAGGTCATTTTCGTCCTCCCTAGGCTTATTCTTGTGCAATTAGAGCTTTTAACCAATCTTTAGCATCCAAAAAGTTCATTTGTGTCTTTGAATTGACATTTTGGTCATTTTCGTCGTCTCTAGGGTTATTTATGTCCAATTAGGGTTTTTAACCTATCTTGTGCATCGAACAAGTTCATTTGTGTCATTGGATTAAATTTTAGGTCATTTCCGTCCTCCCTAGGCTTATTCTTGTCCAATTAGGGTTTTTAACCAATCTTGTGCATCCAATAAGTTTATTTGTGTCATTGGATTAACATTTAGGTCATTTTCGTCGTCTCTAGAGTTATTTATGTGCAATTAGGGTTTTTAACCAATCTTGTGCATCCAATAAGTTCATTTGTGTCATTGGATTAACATTTAGGTCATTTTCGTCCTCCCTAGGCTTATTCTTGTGCAATTAGAGCTTTTAACCAATCTTTAGCATCCAAAAAGTTCATTTGTGTCTTTGAATTGACATTTTGGTCATTTTCGTCCTCTCTAGGGTTATTTATGTCCAATTAGGGTTTTTAACCAATCTTGTGCATCCAATAAGTTCATTTGTGTCATTGGATTAACATTTATGTCATTTTCGTCATCCCTAGGCTTATTTATGTGCAATTAGGGTTTTTAACCAATCTTGTGCATCCAATAAGTTTATTTGTGTCATTGGATTAACATTTAGGTCATTTTCGTCGTCTCTAGGGTTATTTATGTGCAATTAGGGTTTTTAACCAATCTTGTGCATCCAATAAGTTCATTTGTGTCATTGGATTAACATTTAGGTCATTTTCGTCCTCCCTAGGCTTATTCTTGTGCAATTAGAGCTTTTAACCAATCTTTAGCATCCAAAAAGTTCATTTGTGTCTTTGAATTGACATTTTGGTCATTTTCGTCCTCTCTAGGGTTATTTATGTCCAATTAGGGTTTTTAACCTATCTTGTGCATCGAATAAGTTCATTTGTGTCATTGGATTAAATTTTAGGTCATTTCCGTCCTCCCTAGGCTTATTCTTGTCCAATTAGGGTTTTTAACCAATCTTGTGCATCCAATAAGTTTATTTGTGTCATTGGATTAACATTTAGGTCATTTTCGTCGTCTCTAGAGTTATTTATGTGCAATTAGGGTTTTTAACCAATCTTGTGCATCCAATAAGTTCATTTGTGTCATTGGATTAACATTTAGGTCATTTTCGTCCTCCCCAGGCTTATTCTTGTGCAATTAGGGTTTTTAACCAATCTTGTGCATCCAATAAGTTCATTTGTGTCTTTGAATTGACATTTAGGTCATTTTCGTCCTCTCTAGGGTTATTTATGTCCAATTAGGGTTTTTAACCAATCTTGTGCATCCAATAAGTTCATTTGTGTCATTGGATTAACATTTATGTCATTTTCGTCCTCCCTTGGCTTATTTATGTGCAATTAGGGTTTTTAACCAATCTTGTGCATCCAAAAAGTTCATTTGTGTCTTTGAATTGACATTTAGGTCATTTTCGTCCTCTCTAGGGTTATTTATGTGCAATTAGGGTTTTTAACCAATCTTGTGCATCCAATAAGTTCATTTGTGTCATTGGATTAACATTTAGGTCATTTTCGTACTCCCTAGGCTTATTCTTGTCCAATTAGGGTTTTTGACCAATCTTGTGCATCCAATAAGTTCATTGGTGTCATTGGATTAACATTTAGGTCATTTTCGTCCTCCCTAGGCTTATTTATGGGCAATTAGGGTTTTTAACCAATCTTGTGCGTCCAATAAGTTCATTTGTGTCATTGGATTAACATTTAGGTCATTTTCGTCGTCTCTAGCTTTATTTATGTGCAATTGGGGTTTTTAACCAATCTTGTGCATCCAATAAGTTCATTTGTGTCATTGGATTAACATTTAGGTCATTTTCATCCTCCCTAGGCTTATTCTTGTGCAATTACGGTTTTTAACCAATCTTGTGCATCCAATAAGTTCATTTGTGTCATTGGATTAACATTTAGGTCATTTTCGTCCTCCCTAGTGTTGACACCTAATTTTGTCCGATTTTTTATTTATTTTTTACTTTTTATTAATAAAGGAAATAATAATAATAATGACAATAATAATAAATATATAAATATATGTGAAGAAATAAGAATAAAGGAAACTGAAAAGAAATGAATTGATGCAATGATGATCAAAATAAATGAAAAAAAAAACAGAAAAGAAATTGATTAATAGTCATAAAAATCAAAATAATGGTGATCAATTGAATAGAAAAGAAAACCGAAGAAATGAATCAATGGTAATAAGAATCGGTATAATTGTGGTCAATTAAAAGAAAAGAAACCGAAAAATAGATTAATAGTAATCAATTGACAATTATTCTTTTGTCTTTTGAAATCTACACCAAAAAATCTATAAATAGGCTGCCACAAGAGCACAATAGGAAAGGAGAAGAGAAAACACAAATGGAGAGCACAGAAAAAATAGAGAGATTAATTAGCAAAGAGAAGAAGAGAGTCTGATCTTGAAAAATCAGTCTAGCAAGGTATCATTTTATTATTCTTTTCTCTATTCTGCTTATTAGTTTTTTTTTTGAATCTTTTTTTAAATATATATATTTTTTGCTATTTCTATTTTTTTTGTTTATAAAAAATAAACTCATATGTTAAGCTTTCATTTTATTTTTTTTAAATCGTTTAATCCTAAAAATTATTTTCTTTGTAACATAAAATAATAAAAAAAAATAATATAACTAATTGATGTCTATAGATCAAGAAAACAAATTTCATCATACTGTAATGTATAGAAAATTCATAATACGTCTTTATAAAGAAAAAATAATAAAATTATAACAGATAAATGTTTTTTTACTCTTAAGATTAAAATTAATGGTTGTTGCCGCCGGATGAAATTCATCCTCGCTCGCTGCACCATATTATTCAATCATTAGTGGCCTTTGTGTCGCGACAGATCCGACAATGTATGAGCAAATCATTTAACAGATTGTTTCACCACCGTGTCCATCTGTCTCGTTCATATAGCACCACATTACGTTTTTTAAAATAAATTAATTCATTTTTCTTCTTTTTTACTTTAAAACAGACAAAGATTATTATTATTATTATTATTATTATTATTATTATTATTATTATTATTATTATTATTATATTTATCATCATTACTATTATTACATTTTTTTATTTTTATCTTTTTAATACGTATATAAATAAAAAATAATAATAAAATCGATCAACACACAAATATTTTCTACCCAAGAGCTACGTGTGTTTTGATTTCCCTATTGCACATGGGGATACGTAGGAGCAAGGTATTCCCCTTGTCAAACCAAATTAATAAAAAAAAATATTTTTTCTTCTTTCATTAATGTAAATAATTTAATTTTTTATTATTCTTTTTGGGGTAAAAATAAATAAATAAATGAATAAATAAATAAATAGTTTGTATATAATTAATTATAGGGTAACCGTTTCAACGGACGTTGTAGGGTGATAATACTTCCTTACTCGTAATCGACTCCCGAATCCAAATTTTTGGTTCAAAAATATTATTTTAGGTTTTATCCAATTTTTCCTTTAATAAAAATAAAATTGGTGGCGACTCCTTTTTCGCGGACAAACCGGACGCGACAGCTGGCGACTTCACTGGGGATTTTTGAGAGTCAAGCCCAATCTAAGTAATTATATATAGTTATTTTATTATTTATTATTTTATTTATATTACCCCTATTATTTTTTTTGTTATAATGTGAATATAATTATATGTGTTTTATCAATTTATTTTTATTGTGATGATTTTTTTATCTTATTTATTTTTCTATACACTACCCTAACACAACTCACACACTTATGAGTGGGCTCTATACCCGGGCTGAGTGCAAACCTAATATAAGTTAGAGACTGTGTAATGATAATCTTCTGGATGTACATCCTGTTTGGTTGTCATGAAAGTCTCACCTAGAGTTGACTTTTTCTAGAATATTGTCATTTTAATAGTTTACCTATTAATTGGTTTAATATTTTAGAATTGAGTTGTGTGCTCTAGGAGCCAATTTAGAACTATAGAGCCACCATAGTAAAGGTTCACAATAAAAAAATCATCAAATAAGAAAAAAAACCATGTAGGACATAATCATGTATGTTTCATCCTTTACTTCATTTTACAACATATTTTTCTTTTTTCTCATTTTTTTAGAAAAAATATTGCATATTAGGGGTTAGTAAAATGTTTCAGTTAAATGCATAATCATTTCATTCATTTTTTTTACATTCTCATAACATTTTCCTTCAACAAAAAAATAAAAAGACAAAAGACAAAAAAAAAAAAAGCAAAAAGAAAAAATATTGTGACACCCTTATCGGACATGTTCCCGAGTTAAAATCATGGATGAATTGAAACATACAAAGATGATCTAAACCAATTGAAAATTCATATGGCTAAAAGATTGGAAATCTTACAAACTCTCGATACTTGAAATCATGGGGATCCTTCATGAAAAAAAAACTATCACGAAAAACTCATTTGTTACCCATTTGATTTCATAAGTCTAACAATTATCACCTTTTAGTCTACTTTTTGGTTATACTCTATCTAAAGCCACTTGTCCACAAGATTTGAACCTGATACTAATTAGATTCATATTCATCATACACCCCCTACTTCTGAGTCACGAACATACTTCAGTGGCTTTCGTCACAAGTAAATCTCTAGAAGTTGGGTCGTGTATGTTGAACTTTCATCACTACCGATTATTATTTGATGTCATCAATCTAAAAAATGGTAAACCTTGTATGAATTTTTTATGACTATTGAAGAAAAAACCTTGACTAAACACAACTTTGAAGTTATTGACTATGTTCTCCCATATATATACAAGGGACAAGTTTCCCTATGATTGTTAATGTTATTTAATTTGATCCTAACACATAGATCATATTGATGTGCCTCAATATTTTGAATGTCAATAAATGCATTTTGTATTGTTTCCTTTTCCATTCTCACTCATCATATATTTCACAACCTCTTACCAAACATTATTTTTCTTTCTCTTCATTAAACCATATACCAAATATATTTGGAAGTAGTTCATTCATAATAAAGTTTTCTAAAATCTCATACATAATTTCGATCATGCTATAAATTCCACGGAATGTGAGACCGATACAAAAATCCACTATTTGGATGGACTTCGATATGTTGGGGCATGAGATTAACGTCACGTTAATCCCCTTAGACTAGTGGTTTTATCTTAATCATTGTCTGAATATGTTTCGAATATGTCAATCATGTGGGGAATTTCAAGTTTGTGCCATGGATATTCTAGCCGCCTACGAATTGAAAATGAAGATGTTGAACGTACATGAGGCTTGAATGTAATCCTCAATCAACTAAATCAAGAATGGAAAAGTTGGAATAAGAAGATGATCATTTTGTATATACATATTAGACAAATGTCTAAAAAAATATTGAAGTCATTTTCCATCATGTCCCTCAATAATATAATCAACTAGCTGACTGTAGCTACTCTATCTTCAATATTCAAAGTAAGTCACGATGAAGAACAGTCACTCACAAGAATAAAATTCACGACTATCAAATGTATAAGAAAAGTATATGGAAAATTCTCGTGCCAAACATTACCTCGTGACTATAGAATACCCTCCATGAGTATCAACCTATAACTGGGGCACCCCTTTATTTCTTATTATATAGAATAAAGGCAATGTGACCCACTCAAACAAAAACCTCTTATCAAGAGTAATGATATGTGTTGACTGATTGAATTCAATTCAAGAGAAATGTTGATTGCCTCATATCAAGGACAATTATTTTAAAGATCTTTAAAGAAGAACATATGAACTTCGGAGCTTCAAAAGAAAGAATAGCACTCAAGAAGGTTTCACATATCTAAATGGACTACCAAGATAAATGAACTCCCAACTATATGAACCCCAAATACCATAAAAAATACATTCAAGTGTGGCTCTAATCCACACCAATATGAATCAAGAAGACTTATTACTACTTGCAACATTGATGCTTCAAGAAGTATTACATCTAAATGAAGACCCGCTAGGTTGAAAACCTGAAAGGGCGACCTAGGCAAAAATTAGGGTGCAAGAATAATAATAAATACCCGCTAGGTTGAAAACCTGAAAGGGCGACCTAGGCAAAAATTAGGGTATAAAAAAATAACAATAAATACCCGCTAGGTTGAAAATCTGAAATGGCGACCTTGGCAAAAATTAGGGTACAAAAATGAATAAAAACTCGCTTGGTTGAAAACCCGAAAGGGCGACCTTGGCAAAAATTAGGATGAAAAAATTAATGAAGACTTGGTAAGTTGAACACCCAAAAGAGTGACCTAGGCAAAAGTTAGAAAAAAAAGCCCGTTAGGTTGAAAACCCGAAAGGGCAATCTAAGCAAAAATTAGGGACACAAAAAAATATAGAATGAAAGAAGATCACTTTTTGAGAATCTAAAAAAGGATGATCAAAGAATATAACTTACATACACATATCAAAGCCGAAGCTGAACATATTCTGAAAGATTGTGAATATAGATTGGAGGAAATCATATCTTCCAAAGTAGGTTAATAACATGATTGAAAATGTGGCATGAGTTATTAGCACATTTATTTTATGAAAAACTACTAACAAATTGGGTCATTTACCCATATGAGACCACCTTAACTTCTTTTCTTTCTATCAATATCTTTTTTTGTACCATAGATTTTCTCATTAAATATCATTGTCTGAACCATCCTTCACTACTTTCTTGTGTTATAAATCTTTTTTTTCTTTTTCAAAATACATTTTTATGATAATCATATGTTGGGGCACAAATTATGTGAATGTCAAGAAGTCAAAACTAGTATGATGTCTTTACATGTAAGGCAGGGGCAGCTAAAGATCAAGTCGATGATGTAAGAAAAAATCTCTTTAAAGATTAAAAGGACAATCACCACCACTTATTTGAAGTGGTGCACATTTTTCATCCATGAATCAAGGATCATGTCCGTAAAGAGGTGAAAGAAATAAAAAAAAATTGAAAAAAAAGTTGATTGAAAAAAAATAAAAAATAAAAAGATCAAGATGAAGGAAAATGTTCATTCATTAAATGCATTCATGACATTTCATATTTAGTGGTTAAATTTAAATTTGAGACACTAACCCACACCATATTATTTAAGAGACGAGATATTAACCCACATCCTCTGGTTTAAGAGCAGAGATGATTGTCCCTCATCCTTTGTTTTAAGAGCTTGGTTGACTAGCCTTCATCATCTGATTTACGAGCTAGGTCGCCCCACAAAATTTTTGTTGATATATTTGCTGATGAATTCTGAGTCCCATAGGAAGCTATTACAAAAAAAATACTAAATGAAGTCCGCATCACTCAAGATATCACTTGTTACAAATATGAAGGCGTCATAAAAAACATTACTACTACTAACAGTCACATAACCTTCATAGATGACGAACTGTGCGTCAAAGAAATAGGCCATAACAAAGCGTTGCACATATCAGCAATGTGCCTCGATCATATGATATCAAGAGATCTTGTTAAAACTTTCGATGGGAGTATAGAAAAATGATGGGATAAATTGAACTCCCAATTCAAATAGGCCCAATCACTTTTGAAATCACGTTACATTTGATGGATATTGTACTCGCCTATAGCTGCTTATTGAGGAGACCATGGATCCATTCTATTGGTGTGGTGCCATCAACCCTACATCAAAAGCTAAAGTATATGATATATGACCAATTGATAACCGTGTCAGAAGAGAAAGACTCGTTGGTGAGTAAGTTTTTCACCACACCGTACGTTGAGACGATAGAGTAAGCTTTGGAGATCGCCTTCCAAACACTAGAAATCATGGACAACGCTTACGTCGAGATGACAACATAGAACTACATCTATCAAACACAACTATTATGGTGGTTAGATTCATGTTAAGCTGGGGGCATCATCCATGACACGGTTTGGGGAAGAATGAAGATCGACTCAAAGGACTGATAAAACTTCATGAGAATATAGATAAATAGGATTTAGATAACGAATCAACCAAAGTTGACAAGCAAAGATTGGCCATATAAAAAAAAAAAAGGAAAGACAAATAAGATTAATTGCAGTAGCTAGAGATGATCTTTCCATCGATGATGCTAATTGAGTTCGTCCATATGATGCAAAAACAAAAATCAAGAATTGGGAGACAATCAAGTTTCCTATAGTATTCAATGCAATTCTCTTTTTTGAGAATAATTCATTCACATATGATTGTACTAAAATTCTGCCACATAACTTTGACCATCTAACTAATCAGGCAATAAAGGATAATGAAGAAGATTATGAATCTCCCCTATAATTGTTAAAATTGGTAGAAAAAGAAAGTGAGGCATTATGCCCCAGAAGGAACCAATAAAAGTGATTAATCTAGGAAAAAAAGAAAATAGAAAGGAAATTAAAGTCAACACTATCTTAAAGTAAGAAGTATATCATGAACTAATCGAAATTCTACATAAATAGAAATATATTTTTGTTCCATCATATTTGGATATGTATAGATAGGATACTAGCATAGTGGAGCATAAAATTCCCTTAAAACCCGATTTTTGTTCGGTTAAACAAGAATTAAGGAGAATAAAGCCTGATATGTCATTAAACAAGAATTAAGTAAAAAATTGGCGTTGGGTTCCTCGTTGTGGTAAATTATCCCCAATGGATAGCCAATATTGTACCGATGCTGAAAAAGGATGACAAAGTTCGAATGTGTGTCGACTATAGGGACCTTAACAAAGCCAACCCTAAAGATGATTTTCCGTTACCTCGCATCGATATTTTGGATGACAATATTGCTCACCATTCACCTTTTCTCCTTTAAGGATGGTTGCTCGGGATACAATCAAATCAAGATGGTAGCCGAAGATATGATAAAAAACTTTCATCACCCTTTAGGGAACATTGTGTTACAAGGTAATGTATTTTGGTCGAAAGAATATTAGGACAACATACCAAAGAGCTATGGTAACTTGATTATATGACTTGATACATAAAGAGATATGAGTTTATGTAGATGTCATGATTGCTAAGTCACAAACAAAAGAAAAACATGTGATTGATCTTAAGAAACTCTTTGAAAGATTCCAAAAGTTCAAGCTAAAACTTAACCCCTTCAAATGCACTCTAGACGTATGGTTGGATAAAGTGTTACAATATTTGGATAGTCAAAAAAGAATAGAGGTTGACCCATATAAAGTTCGAGCTGTTTTGGAAATATCTCCCCAAAGTATAGAGAGAGATTCACGGTTTTCTTGGGAGACTAAATTATATTTCAAGATTTATATCACAACTAACTGCCACTTGTGAATCGATCTTTAAACTTTTACGAAAAAAATATCAAACGGTTGTGTAGAAGGAAGATTGTAACATAAAAACATAAAAAAATAAGAAAAAACAAAATAAAATAAAAAAAGTTATTCAGAAAATGGTTATAACACACAAAGATTGACATGAGATGTTGTCGTTTGCACTACACGGGTATTGTATCTCGATATGCATTTCAACTGGGGCAACCCCTTTTTGCATAGTATATGGGATGGAGGTTGTGCTGCCTATTGAAGTAGAAATCCCCTCGCTAAAAGTATTAATGGAAACCAAACTAGATGAGTCAGAATGTGTACAAACCCATTTTGATCAATTGAATTTAATTGAAGGAATGAGCAATTATATCAGAATGGATTGAAAAGAGCGTACAAAAAAATACGTCCTCAAGAATTTTGGGAAGGAGACTCGTTGAAAAAAATATCTTACCCATTCAAAAGGATTATTATGGAAAATAGCCCTAACTAAGATGGTCCATAAGTCTTGAAAAAACTTTCTCAAGTAGGGCTTTGATCCTTGCGAATATGGATAGAAAAAATTTAGTCCTCCATGTAAACTCAAACATCGTAAAAAAGGGTACGATATTTAAATAATGAGTACCCGCTAAGTTGAAAACCTGAAAGGGACAACCTAGGGTACAAAAAA